>CM033737.1:42691614-43056556 GCA_019671005.1 Hibiscus mutabilis
AGCCATTACTGCAACAAAGATTCTTTAGTGTTTGCTTTAACGCTGAACCAATCCCTGATTCACCCATTTCAGGGAAAAAGACTAAACTTTACTTCACGATCCAAAACTCAGTTCCTTGAACCCCATTAAACGGCTTCAGTCCCCTTGAGGGAAAAAAACTGAGCTTAAAGTCCGGTTAAAATAAGCTCCTTGCTTTGCCTCTTCTTCTTTTTTCTTGCAACAGAAGCACAAAATAAACCCCCAAAAAGAAACAAAAACCCAGAAAACTTTTGAGAAACAAGAGCAAAAGGGTACAAAAAAAAAGCTTTTTGTTAGTCTTTGTTTCTCTGCTCTAAGACTGAGACTATGAGGAATGAAAACAGAAAGTGGTCGGGGAGAGAAATTAAGATGAAGAGCTCAATATATAAATATATATAGTCTGATAGAGAGAGAGAGAGAAGCAAAGGGAATATCTAGTATTTATGATTTAAGAAACGATAGGAAAAAGAAAGAAGGTTGGTGATGGTTTTAATTTTGTCTAATATCATTTTTTTTGTCTTTGTTTCTTTTTGTCTTTCTAAAAATTAGGAAAAAGAAACAAAAGAGATATAGTTTTTTTTTCTTTTAGATTTGTTTGGTATCGTTTTTTAAAGGTTAAATTATAAAATAAGTGTTTAAATTTTTTTTTTGTAATAGGTGTTTAAAATATTTTATAGCTAAAATAGGTGTCTAAAGTATTTTTTTGCTGAAATAGGTGCCAAAAATTTTATTTTTGGCTTATTTAAAAGTCAATTGAGGCACCTACTTGAGCACTATTTCCGCTAAAAAAATATTTTAGGCACTTATTTCAGCCAAAAAGTACGTTAAGCACCTATTTAAAATTTAAAACATGTTTCATATAATTATGTATTGATAAAATTTTAAGTTTCTAAGTTGTAAAATAAATACATTGTAGGATAACAAAATGAATGTTAAAAGTGTAATTTTAACTCCAAAAACACTTTTCAAACACAAAAATTAAAATTTTAGATTACATTTTGATTGAAATATACTTTTCAAACGTACTTTTTTCTCCAAAACTTATATGTTTAGCATTGCTTCTGGCTCTAAAAGTGCATTTGACCCAAAACACTTTCTAAAAGCAATGATAAACAAGACTTTGGGGCAAAATCACTTTCCAAAAACAATCCTAAACATCCTTTTATAAATTATTTGTTTCGTACAAGAAGGAAATATGATATTTACCTTTTACGGAGGATGGGAATAACTAGGGGTGAGTGAGTCAAAAAATTTCGAGTAAGCCGAGTTGACGAGTCATATCTTATGGCTCAAACTTCATTTGAAATTTTCTGATTCGAATCAAGTTTATAAAATTTGAGTCAAGTCGAATTGTCGAGTTTTGTCCAAATTTAATTATAATTATTTGTAATATTATAGTAAGGGTTGATTTCAATTTAAATGATTTTCTCTAATCATATAAGATACATATATATTTCTTAATATTCTTTTTTTCACAATTGTGAGTAAGATTTGTAATGTTATTAATAAAATTATCATCTAAAATCTAAAATATATTTATAATATTATTTTTAAAGAAGGAATTTTTTAGGACAAAGTATTGATTCTTCATATTCTTTTTTCAATGTGTAAGTAAGATTTGTAATGTTATTTAATAAAACAAATATCATCTAAAATTTTAAAATATATTTATAATATCATTTTAAAAAAGGAATTTTTTAGGATAAAGTATTGATGGGAGTATAAAGGAGTCAAGAAATTGATGAAAAAAAAAGAATTTACAAAAAAATACAGTGGAATGACCAAATTGAACAAATGAAAACTTAAGGGACTAAATTGTAAAAAGGATATTGTTAAAAATATGAATTAAAGTCATAGATATCATACGGTTTTAGAGCATTGGTTTAAATTTGGTCAAAATAGACTTAAAACAAATGAGGAATTGAAGAAATGAGAAAATCTTACAAAGTTGAGGGACGAAATTGAAAAGGAAAGAAATTGTTTCAAAAAATATGAATCGAAGCAAATTGGAGATCAGAATACTCAGTTTTTCCAAAGGGCAAGCCAAGATCCGAGGGATGCGAAACAATATCTCGGGTATGCGTATTAAAGGTCGTTGGGTGTCTAAGCCGGATAGCTTGAAGCGACATGTATATGCTGAATTTCAAGCACATTTTGCTCAGTCGAAATAGCATGGTTCTTTTGGGAATGATTTAAATTTCCATCGGTTGATTTCTTTGCAAAGTCAAGGCCTCGAGGTGGATTTCACAGAAGATGAAGTAAAGGCAGCGATTTGGGGTTGTGATGGCAGCAAAGTTCCGGGATCAGATGGTTTTACGTTCGAGTTTTATCGTAAATGTTAGGAGTTTGTAAGGGAGGATGTTATGAAATTGTTTCATGATTTTTATACTATCGGAGGTTTGTCACAGGGAGTTAATTCTTCTTTTATTGTGCTTATTCCGAAGAGAGATAATGCGATGGAGGTGGGGGATTTTAGGCTGATTTGTTTGCAAAATTCGATCTACAAGATTGTTGCAAAGGTGCTCGCGAACAGGTTTCAGGCAGTGGCGGGATAGTTGATTAGTGACATACGAACGATCTTTATCAAAGGTCGGCAGATTGTAGATGGCGTCTTACTTGTTAACGAAGTGGTTCATTCTTTGAAGAAGGAAACAGATGAACGAGGAGATTTTTGTTAAAACTTGACTTTGCAAAGGCATATGAATGTATCAATTAGGAGTATTTGGATCAAATTTTGGGCAATATGGGCTGAGGACTGCATTGGAGGGGCTGGATTCGATCGTGTATTGAAACTGCTCAGCTAATGGTCTTGCTAAATGGTAGTGCCACGAAGTATTTTCGAATGGAACGAGGGGTTAGGCAAGGAGACCCCTTATCTCCTTTGTTGTTTGTGGTAGTGGAGGAGGTGTTACACCAATTAATGGAGGAGGCAAAGTCGCAGGGAGTTACTCAAGGAGTTAATGTAGCAACGAGTTTTCAGATATCACATTTACAATTTGCTGATGACACACTAATGTTCTTGAATGGGGATGTGGACGAAGCTATTCATTTGAAGCAAATTTTGATGAGTTTTCAATATGGGTCTGGACTGCACATTAATTTTGCGAAGTCGTGTATAAGCGATAGGAGTCAATGACGAAATAGTGACTGAAATGGCACGGGTCTTAGGGTGTAGTACGGGAATGTTGTCGTTTATGTATTTGGGTCTGCCAATTGGTATGAATACGAGGGGATTAGCTATGTGAGAGCCGGTGATTCAGAAAACTCGATGCAAGTTAGCGGGGTGGAAGAAACATTCTGTCTTCTGCAGCGCGCCTAGTGCTGGTGAACTTGGTGTTGTCTGCTTTGCCGTTGTATAATATGGGAGTTTTTGTTGCTCCAAAGGGTGTTATATCGAAAATTGATAAGATTAAGCGTGTCTTTTTATAGGGGCGTCGACTTAAAGAGAAAAATGAGTCGTGTTAATTGGTCTCGAGTGTGTCAACCATAGAAGTGTGGTGGATTGGGTGTAGTGGACTTGTGTAGGCGTAACATGGCACTTTTGGAAAAATGGGCTTGGCGTTATGCGACGGAACATTGTGGCGTGCTTTGATTGTGGCAAAATATGGTGAATAAGTGCTCAAGTGGAGGTTTAATTTTGCTGGTCGACATCGGATGTCTGTGGTGTGGCGACAAATTCTTAACGTACAAGAGGATGAAAGTGTAGTTCGTTGGATGGAGGAGGGCAGTTACTCGTGGATTGTGGGGGATGGGTCGCGCATTTTGTTTTGGTATGATGTATGGTGCTTGTATGTGCCATTGAAATTAGCGTTTCTGAGGTTGTTTCGCTTGGTTAATGACATGGTAGCGTTGTAGGTTGATTGTTCGAGGGGAGGTTTTTAAGACCATGATGAATGGGAAACGTTGTTTACTCGCCAGCTAAGGGCGTTTGAATTGGACCAGCTGCGGGATTTGAGGACTGCATTGAGGGGCTGAAAGCACGAGGACAAGCGATTTGGTGTCCAGATTTGAAGGGCAGGTTTTCAGTCAAAGAATTGATGCATATGATGACTTCATTTGGGGTGGACGTGATTGACATTGAGTCGTTTATGGTTTGAAAGATTGTCGTGCCGCCTAAGGTACAATATTTTCTTTGGTTTATTCTCCTTAGTCGTTTGCTAACATTGTGTTTGTTACAATTTACGGGTTGCGGTGACATGGGTTTTACAATATGAGAAATGTCCATGAAATTTGTGGTATTGGTTATGACAAATTGATGAGGGTTGAGATATTTATTTTGATATAACTCAATGAAAAATATTTTTAGACTTAAATATAATTACAAAAATAGTTCAAAGTCCTCAACGGCTAGTTTTTCATAACAGCTAGTTTTCATCCCAGCGGCTAGTTTTTCATTCCAATCTATAAATACAAGCCAAGGACACTTGAAGAATAAGAGGATGGACATTCAAGCTTAAAGATCAAGAGAGTAGAGTTTTTCATTGTTTATTTCTTTGTAATCTCTTGTAATTCTTTAGTCCAATCCTAGTGAGCCAAAATGTGTAATCACCCACCTAGAGAGATATTTTGTTTACATTGTCAAGACCTCGTAATTGAGGGATATGTTATAGTTGATCCTCATAAAAACTAGGGAGAGAGTTATATTTTAGCCCGTGAAAATATAGAGATGTAAAGGTTAGCCCTTTAGCCTATAAAATGAAAGAATTCATTGTTAGTGAATTGGGAAATCCTTAGTGTGGATACTAAGGTGGTGGATGTAGACCTTGGTTAGAATGTCGAACCACTCTAAAATCGAATGTGTCAAATTGTCATTTCTTTTTCGGTTTTTATTTTCCCAATTTCAAAAGAAACCTCTACACCCTTCATCGGCGCTAATTTTGGTTGAAGACATCGAGCCTATCAATCGGTATCAAAGCGGGACTCAAATTGACGGTCTAACAACCTTTGAGGAGATCCTAGGAGTGCTCGATCCATTTCTACATTCAGCCAACCTTGAAGAGTTATCTTGTTCATCATCAAGCTCAAGGATTCATGATGAACCATCAATCTTCCATTCAATTGCAAAGGTGGCATGCTCACACATTAAAGATGAGTAACCTCTAAGCTTAATCTCTTTGATTATATGGTTATTTATTTTTAATGAGTTTTTGAATGTTCATGCATATTTTTATTGTTAAAAGTTTATAAAAGCGTGGTATCGAAAGAGGTTTTATGCATAAGTGTGTTTAACATGCGCATTCATATTTTTGTATAAATTCTAAAAAGACTTGGATAAATTGAATTTCATGAATTTTTAAACTTGATCATTTTTATTGAAATTCAATAATTTTCTTAAGTGTCAATGTTTTGTGCTAAAATTTAAAATGGAATGTATATATTAAGGGGAACTTTTGTTTTCAAAAGTTTTTAAAAAGATTTGTCTTACTCTCTATTGTTATTTTGTACCAACAATTGATATTTTCTATCAATTGGTTTCAAACTTTCTATATTTGGTGTCTTAAGCTTAAATGTTATTTCAAACTTTGTTTGAATAATTTTTGATATAACAAAAAAGGGGAGAGATGTGTTTTAAAAATTTAATTTCAAGAAGAGAAAGGGAAGCTTAAATATTTTTCAAAATATTCTTTTTTTCAAAATTTATTTTTCTAAGGGGAGTATTTTCAAAAACAATTTTCAAGTGATTTCGTTATATCAAAAAGGGGGATTGTTGAGATATTTATTTTGATATAACTCAATAAAAAAATATTTTTGGACTTAAACATAATTAAAAAAATAGTTCAAAATCTCCAACGGCTAGTTTTTAATAACGACTAATTTTTTAACGGCTAGTTTTTCATTTCACTCTATAAATACAAGTCAAGGGCACCTGAAGAATAAGAGGATTGACATCCAAGCTTAAAATAAAGAGAATAGAGTTTTTCATTGTTATTTCTTTGTAATCTATTGTAATTCTTTAGTCCAATCCTAGTGAGACAAAATGTGTAAATACCCACCTAGAGATGTATTTTCTTTACATTGTCAAGACCTCGTAATTGAGGAATAGGTTGTAGTTGATCCTCATAAAAACTATGGAGAGATATCTATTTTAGCCCGTAAAAAGATAAGGATGTAAAGGTTAACCCTTTAGCCTGTAAAAATGGAGAATTCATTGTTAGTGAATTTGGAAATCTTTAGTGTGAATGCTAAAGTAGTGGATGTATACCTTGGTTAGAAGATCGAACTACTCTAAAATCGAATGTGTCAAATTGTCATTTCTTTTTCTGTTTTTGTTTTCCCAATTTCAAAAGAAATTTATACACCCTTCATCGGCGCTAATTTCGGTTGAAGACATCGAGCCTATCAATGAGCTATTAATCCTCTACTAATTTTCTATTTGATTATTAACAAAAAATGATGTGACGTAATTCATCGACAGTGCATGAAAGTGTACAACAATACATCAAATATTATCCTTATTTTTAGAGATTCACTTGGGTGTAATTTGAACTCAGTTCTTACATATACTGTGTATTTGCGATAAGATGAGAGTGAATTAAGTCAAAGATCTTTGTAATCAAAACTATTTATTTCATATATAAATTGTTGATATACATATCTTCCCAAATTAAGATACATAAAGATTTTATTTCCATTGTAATAATGGAAAATGTGCACTATTTTCATTGGCGGAAAGCAAATTTTAATTTTTTATTTGTATTTCATTAAAATTTTATTAAAAAATAAATTGAAATGGTAAAATTTCATGTATAGTATAAAGTTACCTTTTAAACACCAAATCAATGTGCAAATAACAATCAACAGGCATTAAAAATCCTATCATGCAAAGCGTATACAAAAGCTTATCAATTCATTAGGCAACTATACAAGTCATTTAACATCAATTACTAGCTGGATGAACGCAAAATTTTATGTTAGGGGACGAAACTATAAAATTTTAGGAGGCGAACTTATAAAATTTTAGGGAGACGAAAATAAATTTTTAATAAAAAATAAATAAAGAATTTCAAATCATATACGAATTTCAAATTTTCAGAGGACGACCGCTCCCTCCAGTCCCCTCAATCCATCCCTAATTGCTAGTCTTATAGTACCGTTTAGAAATTTACCAAGTTTCACTTTTATACTTTTCTTACAAAAATTGAAATTATTTTTAATAGTCTAAAGGTGATTATAAGGTAGTATTTGTTCATACATATTCTTAATCCTTTGACAATACGTATACACCTTGTAGACAAAGCGATTTGAACATGTGTCTCCTAGGATAAACATCATCTGCTTTTTCACTGGAACACTTGTTAGGTTCAATTTTTTTAAGACGGATAAAATTCAATGAATTTGAATTGTATCATTAGATTTAAGAAGACCAAAAATTGTGAATGCATTTTTTTTCTTTTTTTGTAAATTGCTATAAGCCAGTTAAAGATGCACATCACTGGAAAAAAGATTTAGATTTGATGTTGGGTAAGAAAGGTTGACGAGGAGATGTGACCTAAAATAAATTGAAATATTTGTTTTTATATGGTAAGGCATTAACTAAAATCAGAATTGACACTTAATTTATGATCATCCTCTACTCTCCCTATGTCACAATTATTATCCAAATTTTGAATAAAAATCAATAATTACAAAGTTTATATACCCTTTTTTCTCTCATTAATTTACTTCCAAAGAAAAGGGGGGGGGGGTCAATATAATTGTTATTCTGCACTATAAAAGTTGCAGATAGTTAGGGATGAAGTTATTAAGGTATGAATGGAATTGTATTTTTAAGTTTTTAATCCAATAATAATTTCAGTCTATGTTAATTAAAATACAAATTAAATTATTTTTTAAAAAAATTAAATTAAATACTATTAAATCACGGTTAATTTTGAAATTAAACTTTATTCATCACATTATTTAATCCACTCAATTTCAAAAGTATGTAGACAAAAAAAGGAAAAAATGGAAGTCCAGTTTTAAACTATAAAAAGCCATTGTTCTTTTTGCATGTGTAATCATTTCTCAATTGCTTAATTAATTGGCAACCTCATTTTGCTTTTAAAAAAATTAAAAAGTTCTCTTGTTTACGTATACTGCTACCATAAAACTTCTAAATGTAGAGAAAAGAAATGCTACTAGATTAAAATAAATTTATTAAATATATATTTTTAAAAGAAAATTATTAACTATATAACCATACATAAATATAAATATAAATATAAAATAAGATACACGCTAGCAAGACGAGAATTGTCGAGGTGAATGTTAATGTGAACACCTTATTGATTGATACACAAGCAATCAAGATTTTTTTTCTCTCCCGGTTCCTTAAAATTTTCCTAACTAATCTAAATTGACTTGTGTTATACACCTAGCTTTGATAGATGTGTCTCCTCACGATTTTTTTTTTGTATATACAAAGCTTTAAACTCGAGACCTGCTTAAGGAATACCAAGCTGTTATCCACTTGGACCAACCCTAGACCTGGCAAACTTGACCCGAGACGCGAACCGAGACCCGAAAACAACCGAACACGATGACCTGAATTTGACCCAAAACCTGAAACTAGCTTATCGAACCGAAACCGACCCGAATTTTAGCTTGACCAAAAATGGACCCAAACCAATTTTTAATCAAACCAAATGGACCTAGATTGCTTTTCAACCGAACCGAAGGCAAATCAAAATAAAGAAATGATATTAAAATAAATAGAGAAAGATAGGATGTAAACTGTCGCATAAGTCACCAAAAAGTCAAATATACATGCTATGTAAAGTCATATATAGGGTGAAAAAACTTAACTCGGCCTGAAAACCCGATTGATCTCCTATTAACCCGATATTAATTTAACCCGAAAATAACCGACCCACAATTAACCGAACTGAAAATCAATCAACCCGGCCCAATATCCAAACCGAAGCCACCATAGACTCGGACTAAAACCAAACCAGGCCTGAATCAAACTTAAATTAAATGTAGTCAGACCCGAAATGACCCAAATCAAAATGGCTCAAACAGAACGGCCCGTTTACCACCTCTAAGGTCTAACCCCGTTGGTCAAGATTTATTTTAGAAAAAAAGAGTAATCAAGAAATTTAATAACAATGGGTATTTTATGGCTTAAATCTAGGGATAGCACAGGTCCCGACCCGATAGGGCGGGCTTTATTTTAAAGAAACAATCGGGTTCAGATCGGGTTTTAGGGGGGAAAAAATAAAACCGGGGAGGGCGGGTTGAGTGTAAAAATTCCTCAACCCGATATAATTAGGTTAAATTTTAATATATTTACAATAATACCCCTGTATATATATTATTTAGGTCAGTCAACTGTTCCGTCCATTTTCTCATTTCTTTACCTTATGCAGCCTCTTTCCATTCTCTCTTGGTTCCTCATTATTTTTCTCTTTTCTCTTTATTTGTTCTTCATTTCTTCCTTTAGTTTTCCAGGCTCTTTATCATTCTTTTCTTTTCGTTGATTACTGGAGTGTGATTAATGGAGTTGCAGCATTTTTTTTTAAATCATTGTTTGTTTCATCATTATTCTCATTCTATAGATCTTTTACAAAATAAAAATCATTGTTTATTTGTTCTTTATTTGTCCAAAATTTTGAAGAATATCATCGTTTGTTCTTATTTCTCTATTTTTTTATTTCTCTAAATTTCTCTCGTTTTTGTTCTCTGTTGTTCTTTAATTTACCCATTTGTAATCATTATTTGGGTTTATTGAATCGACCACCATCAAAGAAATCAAAGCTTCCAATCTTGACTGATGATAAAGGCAAAGCTTTAGCTTTCGATCAGTGCCTCCAATCGATTACTTGGAGTTCTCCAAACTTTTGTTTTCAGTGATATATGGTAGGGTTTTTTTAAGGAAAAAATATAGTTCTGGTCGGATTGGAGCGGTCGGGTTTTAAATTTTATTTTCGGGGCAAAATTGGAGCGGGTGAGACCTCTTAATTACCCGAGTCGAGTCAGGGTCGGGTCTTGAATTTCAATTATAAGGTTAAAGTCGGAGTCAAGGCAGTCAAAAATACGCCTTGCCTTGCCTCGTTGTCATCATAAACTTTTATTAAAATAAAATATAATATAATATAATATAATAATTTTTTTAAAAAATTAAATGTTTGTCAATCTTAAATATTATTAGGATGAGATAAAACGTATGTTTTAAAAGAGTTTAAATTTGATATACATGCTGTGTAATTTTACACAAGCCTGCCTATTTCTACTATAAATTAAAATTAAACCTAAACCCTAAAAAACTAAACCTCAAACCCCAAACCCTAAACATTAAATTCTAAGTACTAACCTTAAATTCTAAATCCTACAACCCAAACCCTTAAACCTCTAACCCCTAAAACTAAATGGTCTGTGTATTGAAGTTTTTCCCATTTTAAAATTCCAAATTAAATATATCATAATTTTAATAATTACAAATTTAGATATGAATATTTATATAATCTAATACATTTTAATTTATATATACAATAATTTATGTATAGTACATATAAAAATTTAGTAATAATTTAAAGGAAAACCCAAAATTAAAAATCTGAGTTCCTCAGACCTTAGAGGCTCCTCTCTCTCTCTCTCTCTCTCTTGTGTTGATTCTCTCCTTTTCTATATATTTTTCACCAGTGGTGACACTAGCCCTAAGCTGGTTATCAATAATTGACTCTTTCTTTCCGTTCTTTCTTTCTCCAAGTTTTGTTATAAATTGATGTAGTTTTATTTTTGAATACTGACTTATATTATTTTATTCTGTTTAATTAGTTATTTCCTTTTGGTATGAAATTGATGGACGGATTTGTCTACTATTGTAGCATATTTTTTTTGTCTACTATTATAACACATTTTTTATTTTTTTAGGGTTGAATTTGATGTTATCTTTGCAGTGTAATTGATTATTTGATTATGTTGTTGATTTATTCTTGTTTTGGACTCTCGAGTTAATTTTCTTATATTGATTGGTGCTCGTAATCACCAAAGATATGATGCAGTTGGGTTTTGATGAAAAGCAATTTTTTTATTTTTTTATGTTAGTATTGATGATGTTTATCATTTACCATCGACAGTGATGTTCGTTGTTTTTATGGACTTTTTTGGTCGGATTTCTAACCCTTTGTATAGTCATATTTTATTCTTTGTTTGTGTACTTTGATGATTTTGTGAAAAACGACTAATTAACATGATTAGTTTACTCAATTAATTTTTGTAAACTCTTCTTGTAATTTTATTATATTTCTATTTTATTCGATAAATGGAGTGCTATTATTAATTAGAAATTCAAATTCCTCAAACTTTTGGTAGTTTTGATTTTTTTTGGACAAAATAATAAGCTATGTGTTTGATATCAATTAATTAGGGGATTTCTTCCCATTACAAAAAGCAAACGAGGGAGATTAATTATTATCTGTTTTGTGCATAGAACTATTGACGGGTCGTTTTAGGGAATTGGAAATTTCACAAACGGCAAATAATTAATTGATATTGCTTCATTTTTTATTAGATTTAATTATAAAAGATAGCATTTTAAAAAAAATCACTTTTGTTAATTTATTATTGGTGCATATGTTCCACGCAATTGATCATAGAAGCTAAGAATCTTCATGGATTGATATCAATTAATTGCAAGCTATACTTTTTTTCATTAATAAAACAATGAACAAATCTCATAGTATATATATTAAGTATGAGTACACTCCATATAACTGCTACCAGCTGAACCTAACAAGTGGTCTCACTAAAAAAATTGATGAACATCATCTTAAAAAATTCGAGTTCAATTGTTTTATCTACAAGGTGCGTGTATTATCAAAAGATTAAGAATATGTATAAACAGATAATATCTTATATCACTCTTAGACTATCTAAAAAAATACTTTTTGTGCGCAGTAAATTATAATTTATTATAGGGCTAGAAATTACAACAAAAAACTTAAGTTGTAAACCTCGTTAAAAACCTCCCTAATTCTTATATGGAGGAAACTCTAATTCTTATATGGAGGAAAAGAGTACACCAAAATAAGTAACGCTAAAATACAGTCATAATTAACACAAGCAAATGTCTAACCAGACTACTTCAAAAAGATGCTACCAGCTACATCTTTGTTTTACACTCTTATAAATTGGAATTGGATATTAAAATCATAATGTTTTAGGATAAAAAATATTAAAATCATAATTGAAATTGAACAAGTTCAAATTCCAATCGAATATGAGGATACAAAATCAGTTTAAGTATTTCAATCCGTCACCATCCTTATCGTAGTATTAAATTATGGTTACAACGCATCGACCGCATTCATAACGGTTTTAAAAGATGCTGCAACACCGCAAATTCCAATCACAAAATTATGGTTATTTTTGCGAAAAAAAATCACGAAACAATATTACAACCGTAACATCTCGCAACCGCATTTTCAACCGTGACCGCAACTGCAATTTAGTACTATCCGCATCCAACCAATAATTACCAACTACTTTTTGTTTTACAGTGTAGATATATAGCAGCAAAACATTATGTGTAAAAATTGTAATAACCCGTTTCATCCGGGTTATCTTAACCCGAGCCGTTACAATAACCCTAACCGATTTACAACCAAACCCGACTTAAACCTAAAAAAACCCCTAATAACCCTAGCCGCCACCCCTTTGCCATTTGCCTTCGTCGCCGCCACAACTGTTGCCGCCGCCACAGCAAACCGCCGTCGACCACCCACTTCAAACCGAACCCTAAATCAAACCCCAAACCAAAATTCCACTGAACCCTAAATCAAACCCTAAACCAAAGTCATATAAACCCTAAATTTAAATAAAATAGTCCACCCTATTTACCAACCACCAAATCTGCCGAGCCATACCTTCACCCATACCCTCAAATCTGCCAAATATCCCAAAAAATCCGGCAAAAGGGCAGATCTGCATCAATTAAAAAATGAAGAGAGTGGTTATTTTTATTTGAGAAATTTGGGTTATATAACCCATGAAAAACAGATGTAAAAGAGGGGGTTTTTAGAGAGAAAAAATCTAGAGAGTTTGAGAAACAGGATTCGAATCTAAAAAAATCTGAAGAAGGGGGAGATCCGAAAAAAAAATGTAAAACAAAAGGTTATCTCGAAATCAATCCAAAGAAATTTTAAGGTGGTCTCCCATTCTTTTTTCGCACATTTGTTTTGGTTCGAATCAAAAACCAAAAAATAAGAATCACATCGGATTCTTGTTTCAAAATCTTTTTTTAAATCAAAGGGTTTTTTTCCATTTTGAAAACCGAAAGAAGAAAATAAGAGGGAAGGTCGAAATATTACCTGTGTCGTCGCCGTTGCGCCGGAGGTTTGTCGCCGATGAAGGGCAAGAGGGTGAAGAAGAGAACGGCCGCCGCTCTTATTTGAGAAGAGAAAATAAGGGTTTTAGGTTAGATTGAATTAAAACATATTAGGGTTTTGTTTTTGTTTTATTATTTAAATTAACTATTCCCAAAACGACACTGTTTGGTGCAGACCCGGCGCTTTTTGTTTAATTGGTTAATTACCCTGTAGCTCCTCCCTTTCATCTCCCGTTTTTTATTTCTATCCAGGAAATAATTACAGTTTCGGTCCTTTGGTTTTGTACGCGTTTTAATATCGTCCATTTTTAGCTTTTAAATTCTGCTTTTACTCAATTTGGTCATTGTTTTTATATTAAAATTAATTCTAGCACTTTTATTTCATATTGTTTATATTCCGGCCCATGTATTTTATATTTGTTTCATTTTAGTCCTATTTTATGTTTTTTTGCCATATAATTTAGTATTCATGCATTTTAGTCCTTAGACTTGTGTTTCATGTTGTTTTAGTTTTAATTATTATTATTATTATTATTATTATTATTATTATTATTATTATTATTATTATTATTATTATACCAAGTAGTTACTTATATATATATATATTAATATCATATAAGATATATATATATATATATATAGATGTTTTTACCTTTGGTACATATTTTTTATGTTTATATATATTTATATTTTAAATGTGTATATAAGGTTTTGTGTATTTTAAAATAATATATAATATTTTATCTAATTACAATGTATATAAATAATACTAAATACTTATTTTTGTAAAAAATAAATATATGTATAAACTACTAACCTAATATATATATATATAGGTTTTTTTGTAAGTATAATTATTAAATATATTTCACATTAAGTGTTATATTTGTAAGTATAAATATATTTTTACAAGTTACCTCATAATTTTGCATTATACATGTTTTTTAAAACCACCAAAAAAATAATAGATATGTTTTTAAAGAAATAAATCTTGAATTTTAAATCAACGTTTTTAAAACCTTGATATATCATATCTCGGGCGTACAGAGATGTGATTTTTTTATAAAAAAAATCAAGAAAGCTAGAAGTCGTGTCCCAGGCGCATATGGATGTGGTTCTCTCAATATTTTTTCCATTTAAGAATCGTATTTTAAATTTTAATCAAATTCGAAATTTCCAATACCAAGACATTAAATAATCGACTAGGTACAAATTTTGGGCGGTGTGAGGTGCTAATCCTTCCTTATCCATAACCGACTCCCGAACCCAAAATTTTTTTGAATCTTTGGTTTTATTTTGGTGTCTAGTCTACCATTTTTAAAATGATTGGTGGCGATTTTACATTTTAATTCCAAAATCGGGCGGGCGTTTCCAAAAATAAATCAAATAAATCGAAATGAAAAATTTCAAAATACATTAAACTCGAATAAAATGGAGCACCAGACGGATTTGGGTGCTTACCGCTGGGGACTTTTAAAATTATTAGAGAGTCAAGCCACGAGTCAATTATTTTTTAGTCTTGGTCATTGAAAATTGGCGAATTCGATTTTAATTTGAAATATGTTTATGTTTTCTTAATAAGACATGTATTTTGTTTTTTTTTAAATATTACTGATTTACTTTTACTGCATTCCATGAGCTTTCTACCCAATCACTCTCATTTTTAAGTGGAAGTGTGATACCGCCTTCGTGTGGGTTACCACTGTATAGGTTGGTGAATCGCTTTTGGGATATATTTCTTATGCTTTCGTGTGGGTTACCTCCATATAGGCAGAAATGATGTATCCCCCTGAATTGAACTTGATCCGTTCGAAACCTATAATAGGTGAAGATCAGGAGCCTTGCTACCTTTAGTAAGGGACATCGGGTACCTTTTTCTAGAACCAAAACCCGCATATAGTGAGCCATAGGAGCCAACCCTTTAGAGTTATGCGAAACTCTTCTCGTTTAGCGGTTATCTTTTTAGGCTTTGATGCATTTTTCTATGTACATTTTTTTATCTGTTTTATTTTTACCTTAATTACCATTTAATTTGTTCATTTGATTATTTAATTCGAACTAACCCATTTTTTATCACATCATATTTGTTCATTTTGGCATTCACTGCATGGCTTATCATAACATTTTGATTTTTGTATCGGTGCATTCACATATAGGACATATACTTTGTTTTTACATGTATTCATTTTGAGACTGGTCATCGGGATGCCCTGTGACAACAATACTAAAAAAGACGAAAGACCAGTTAATTCAACATCCCTATAGAACAAGAAGCAAGACGAAGATGGCAAACGAAGACAGACTAGATAGGATCGAGCAGAATCAGAAGACTGTGCAGGCAGATTTAACCCAAAAAATAGAGGACCAGTTAGCCAAGGCCCAACAAGAGATAATGGATCAGTTCGTAAAATCTCAGCAGGACATACTGGTGAAATTAGCGTTAATGTTGGATGCAAGTTTCCTGAACAAGGAGAGGCCTCTACTATCAGCTTTGGGGCAGGTCACGGAGAAGAAAATGAAGATCTTATGTAACCTCCAAGGTTTACCCTACTCAAGCTAAAAATCAAACCAACCATCGAGTGGCAATTTCAATGGAAAAGTCTCAACCACTTCAGGCCAGTGCCTCTATCCCTGCAAATTTGCTCGCCTCATCAGAAGCTAAACTAGAGGGCAATCAAGCTAAAAATTTTGTCTCCGAGATGGACCAGTTGATCGAACCTAACAAATCAAGAACGAGACATCGAACGAGATTGAGAAACGTTGTAAATGACTCGAAGAAAAGATGCAAGCCATGGAGGTGGAGGATACCTTCAGTGGATTTGATGCTAGTGAACTCAGCCTTGTCCCAGATTTGGTGTTACCTCTAAAATTCAAAATCCCAGAGTTTGAAAAGTATGATGGAACTAGTTGTCCTCGCGCTCACCTCACTATGTTCCGTCAGAGGATGACAGGATACAGTAGAGATGACGAGCTGCTGATACATTATTTTCAGGATAGTCTATTAGGATCTGCCACCCGATGGTACAATCAATTAAGTTGCCATCAGATAAAATCATTGAAAGACTTAGCTAAAACTTTTCTAGAGAAGTATCGACACCTTAGTGATGTGGTGCCATATCGTTGGACTCTGCAACATATGAAGCAAAAGTCTAATGAAAGCTTCAGACAATACGCGCAACGCTGGAGGGATATAGCTGTGCAGGTCCAACCCCCTCTTGGTGAAAAGAAGATAGTTATCATATTCATCCAAACATTGTAGGGTCCAATCTTAGATCACCTTATAGGAAATGCAACTACCAACTTTGTCGATCTAGTACTATCTGGTGAACTCATCGAGAATGCAGTTAAGAGTGGTAAGATCGACGTTGGTGGAAGTTTATCCCACAAGAAATCATCATACGAGAAGAGAGATAATAAGGTAAACTCATCTGAAGTTTATAATGTTGGTTATTCAAAGCTGATAACGGTGGTACCCCCAAAGTTGCAAATGCTCAAGGTTCTTCAAGCTAGGATCCTAGTCAGAGAAAGAACATTGAGAAGATAGAGTTTACTCCACTACCAATTTCGTACGGGGATTTGAATAAAGAGCTGCTCAATGCTCACGTAGTGGCACCTTTCCACCAGGCCCCAATACAACCTCCATTCCCGAAATGGTATGACCCTAGCGCAAGATGTGATTATCACGCGGGACAAGTAGGCCACTCAATTGAGAATTTGTGGGGCTTTAAGAGGCTAATAGAAAGGTATATCAAGCTCGATGTTGTAAGTATTGAAAACCCTCCAGGGTCATCTACTATCGGGAATCCCTTATCGAAGCATGAGGTTCCAATTAAGATTCTTGATGACCAAATGTGAGGTCATACCTCATTATGACTCTTTTTGGCCATGCTAGTCATCAAATCACTTTGACCATGACCAATAGGTCCCTTTTAGTTTTTACCTCTTTCAAATCAATACTTTTTGGGCCAGTCTCACTATACTAAGCCCAAAGGTAGTGAACATCTTTTGTAAGGGCCAAAAACTGCAAGTTTCAATGAAATATGCATTTTGTTTAGAAAAATATTTCGATCGCACTCTTACATAACCAGAAGCTGTGAAAAAAAGGGATAGAAAATGACTTATGCCGCTAAGAACCAAATATAGGGCATTATGTTAAAATTTTCAATTAATTTTCTATATGGGCATTTTGGGGGCATTCTCCTGAAGAGGTTGACTTCAAAGAAGAAGATTGGACCTAAGGGAGACTGAGGCATCCTCGTGTACAAAACCAATTGCCCAGCAGGACCAGTGGAAAGCCAAGGGCATCCCTTTGAAGGCCACAAAAAATGCCGCATTCATACATTTAGCTACATTCATTTTGTAAATCATTTTTTGGCACACATTGAAAACCATCCTGCATTTAGATTTAGTACATATGGCAAAGTCACCAAACATTTAGAATAGACTCAACATGAGGAGCAATTATACGATGGCCAACCTTCAGTCTTGAAGGAGACCAAATATACAAAAGATGCTGAAACATCTAAATAAAAGGTACCAGCAACAAAAATTTTGAACATTTACTGATTAATATTTTTTCATTTTCAGGTCATACCTCTCCGCCAGTAGAGCAGTAGAAGTAACTTTTTTCAGATCTTGCCTTTGTCATTGGTGATAGATCAACATTTCTAGATTTTGCTTTACCGCTGATGGTGTAGCAGTTTAGATATGTTGAAGATCTTGTTTCTCCGTTGATGGTGCAGCAGATCCAAACCTTCTTCTAGATCCCGCTTTGCCGTTGATGGTGTAGCAGATCAACATTTTAAAAATCTTGTTTCTTCGTTGATGGTGCGATGATAGATCAAATTTTCCTTCGAATCTCGTCTCTCCGCTAGTGATGTAGCAGATCCTGCATTTTCCAAATCTCGCTTCTCCTTTGATGGTACAACAAATCAAATTTTTTCAAGGTCTTGTTTCTCCATTGATGGTACAACTAGACCAATTTGTTTATTCAAATCTTGTATCATTCTTATAGTTGTAGGTCAAAAAATTGAAAAAATAAAAAAAATGAAAAAAATGAAAAACAAATCTAAAAAGAGTAAAAAAAAGTCAAGAAAAAATAATAAAAAAATCAAAAGAAACAAAAAAAGAAAAATAAAAAATTCAAGAAAAAGTCAAAAAATGAAAAAAAAATAAAAATAGTTAATCAACTTTCATTATCCAATCATGTCTCTCTGTTGATGGTTTAGATAAGTCCAAGTTGCTATCATTCGTTGAACTTGCTCCTCCGTTGATGGTGTAGTAAGATCCAAGTTGTTGTTATTCGATCTAGCCCTTCCGTTGATGGTGAGGCTAGTTTCAAGTTGTCAAATTATCCGATCATGTCCCTCCGTTGATGGTGTAGCTGGGGTTCAAGTTGTTGAAATCCAATCCTGCTCCTCCGTTGATGGTGTAGTAAGGTTCAAATTGGTGTTCTTTTTCTCTGTTGATGGAGTCATCGAATCTAAATTACCATCCGATCATGTCCCTTCGTTGATAGTGTGGCTGGGGTCCAAGTTGCTGAAATCCAATCCTGCTCCTCCGTTGATAGTGTAGTAGGGTTCAAATTGGTGTTTTGCTTCTCCGTTGATGGTGTCGTGGAATCCAAATTACCATCCGGTCTTGTCCCTACGTTGATGGTGTGGTTGGGGTCCAAGTTGCTGAAATCCAATCTTGCTCCTCCGTTGATGGTGTAGTAGGGTTCAAGTTGATATTCTGCTTCTCTGTTGATGGCGTGGTAGAATCCAAATCACCATCTGATCATGTCCCTCCGTTGATGGTGTGACTGGGGTCCAAGTTGGTGAAATCCAATCCTGCTCCTCCGTTGATAGTGTAGTAGGGTTTCAGTTAGTGTTCTGTTTCTTAGTTGATAGTGTAGTGGAATACAAATTGTTATCTCCTCTATTCTCTCTGTTGATGGTGTTGATGAGTCCAAGTTGCTGCTATTCAATCCTACTTCTCCGTTGATGGTGTAGTAGGGTTCCAGTTAGTGTTCTGCTTCTCCGTTGATGGTGTAGTGGAATACAAATTGTTATCTCATTTCTTCCCTCCGTTGATGGTATGGATGAGCCAAGTTGCTGCTATTCAATCCTGCTTCTCTGTTGATGGTGTAGTAGGGTTCTAGTTAGTGTTCTGCTTCCCCGTTGATGGTGTAGTATAATATAAATTGTTATCTATTCTTTTCTCTCCGTTGATGGTGTGGATGGGTCCAAGTTACTATCATTGATTTTACTCCTCCGTTGATGGTGTAGTAAGGTCCAAAATGTTATTATTTGATATCACCCTTCCGTTGATGGTGTGGTTAGATCCAAATTTACTGACTTTCAAATTCCTTTTATTAATGTTGTAGCTAGAAAATATAAAAAAGAAGAAAGAAAAAATAAAAAATAGAAAAAAAACAAAAAAGGGAAAACAGAAAAAATAAAAAAACAAAAAAGAAGAAGAAGAAGAAGAAGAAGTTTTCAATTTTTTGATCTTGCCTCTTCGTCAGAGTTATAGTTGGATTGGACATTGGAGCTTTCATCCATCGGTCTTGCCTCTTCGTCAACGTTGCTGCTGGATCGAATTTTATAGACCTTGCTTCTTCGTCAGTGTTGCAACTGGGTTAAATATTCTTTAGGTATTAGCTCATCATCAATAATGTAGCAAGTTGAACTCATTTTGCTTCCCCAACAGACAACCCCTTATTTTGAAGATGTTGCTTCCCAAGAGTGACAAGGTGGATCAAGTCAAGCGAGAAGACATGCGTTGAAGAGAAAAAAGATCCACCGAAGAAAAAGACATAAATCAAAATGGAAGAAGTTCAGTCGGACCGGACGAAACGGGTCATTTTAGTCTTTGCTCTATTTTCGTTACACAACAATAAGCAAAGAGGGGCAACTGTAATAACCCGTTTCATTCGGGTTATCTTAACCCGACCCGTTACACTAACCCAAACCCATTTACAACCAAGCCCAAACCAAACCTAAAAAAACCCTAACCTTATCCTAACTTTAATAACCCTAGCCGCCACCCCCTCTGCCATTAGCCGCCGTCGCCGCCACAACCGCTACCAGCCGCCGCCGACCACCCACTTCAAACTGAACCCTAAATTAAACCCCAAACCAAAATTCCATTGAACCCTAAATCAAACCCTAAACCAAAGTCCTAAAAACCCTAAATTAAAATAAAATAGCCTACCCTATTTCCCAACCACCAAATCTGTCGAGTCATAACTTCACCCATACCTTCAAATATGCCAAATATCCCAATAAATTCGACAAAAGGGCAAATCTGCATCAATTAAAAAATGAAGAGAGTGGTTATTTTTATTTGAGAAATTTGAGTTATATAACCCATGAAAAACAGATCTAAAAGAGAGGGGTTTTTAGAGAGAAAAAAATCTAGAGAGTTTGAGAAAGAGGACTCGAATCTAAAAAAAAATCTGAAGAATGGGGGAGATCCGAATTTTTTTTTTAAAACAAATGGTTATCTCAAAACCAATCCAAAGAAATTTTAAGGTGGTCTCCCATTCTTTTTCCGCACATTTGTTTTGGTTCGAATCAAAAACCAAAAAATCAGTATCACATCGGATTCTTGATTCAAAATCTTTTTTTAAATCAAGGGATTTTTTTCCTTTTTGAAAACCGAAAGAAGAAAATAAGAGGGAAGGTCGAAATATTACATGTGTCATCGCCGTTGTGCCCTAGCTAGAGGCTTGTCGCCGATGAAAGGGCGAGAGGGTGAAGAAGAGAACGGTTGCCGCTCTTATTTGAGAAGAGAAAAAAACTGGTTTTAGGTTAGATTGAATTAAAAATATTAGGGTTTTGTTTTTGTTTTATTATTTAAATTAACTATTCCCAAAACGACACCGTTTGGTGCAGGCTCTGCTCAGGCGGTGACCCAACCCAGGGAGGATCTGAGTTTTTGTTTAATGGGTTAATTATCCTCTAGGTCCTCCATTTCTTCTCTAGTTTTTTATTTTTGTCCTGAGAATAATTACAGTTTCAGTCCTTTTGTTTTCTACGCACTTTAATATCGTCCTTTTTTAGCTTTTAAATTCTGTTTTTACTCAATTTGGTCATTTTTATATTAAAATTAATTCTAGTACTTTTATTTCATATTGTTTATATTCCAGCCCATGTATTTTATATTTGTTTCATTTTAGCCCTATTTTATGTTTTTTGCCATGTAATTTAGTATTCATGCATTTTAGTCCCCAGTCTTGTTTTTCATGTTGTTTTAGTTTTAATCATGCATTATCATCATTATTATTGTTGTTATTATTATTATTATTATTATTATTATTGTTATATATAATATACTATTATTATTATACCAAGTAGTTACTTATATATATTAATATCATATAAGTTATATATATAGGTGTTTTTACCTTTGGTACACTTTTTTATGTTTATATATATGATTATATTTTAAATATGTTTATATAAGGTTTTGTTTATTTTAAAATAATATATAATATTTTATCTAATTATAGTGTATATAAATAATACTAAATACTTATTTTTGTAAAAAATAAATATGTGTATAAACTACTAACCTAATATATATATAGGTTTTTTTCGTAAGTATAATTATTAAATATATTTCACATTAAATATTATATTTGTAAGTATATATATATATATATATATATTTACATGTTACCTCATAATTTTGCATTATACATGTTTTTTAAAACCACCAAAAAATAATAGATATGTTTTTAAAGAAATAAATCTTGAATTTTAAATCCACGTTTTTAAAACCTCGATATATCATATCCCGGGCGTACAGGGATGTGATATTTTTAAAATTTTTCCAAGAAAGCGAGAAGTCGTGTCCTGGGCGCACAGAGATGCGGTTCTCTCGATATTTTCGGCATTTAAGAATCGTATTTTAGATTTTAATCGAATTCGAAATTTCCAACACCAAGACATTAAATAATCGACTAGGTACCAATTTTGGGCGGTGTGGGTACTAATCCTTCCCCATCCGTAACCGACTCCTAGACCCGAATTTTTTTGAATCTCTGATTTTATTTTGGTGTCCGGTCTACCATTTTTAAAATGATTGGTGACTCCACATTTTAATTCCAAAATCGGGCATGTGTTTCCAAAACTAAATCAAATAAACCAAAAAGAAAATTTTCAAAATACATTAAACTCAAATAAAAGGGAGCGCCGGACGAAACAAAAGATGTTATTGTCGTCCTCTTTTAAGATCCAACAAAAAGCAAAGCTAGGGATCTTTAATCTCTCACTCTCTAAATATACATATATCTCATTCTGGAATTGTAGGGTATCCAAGGTCCAAACCCTAAAAGCTAAGGGGACACTGAATTATTGTCCATAATGAAAGCAATGTTAAGGGAGGCAGCCGAGCATGAAATGGATACATGGGGGAGTCCCATTCATACTTCTCAATCTTTTCTCTCCGTCTGAGAATCTTGACTTCCCTGACCGTTGGAGAATAGTATTCCATCCGAAACCCTACATTGATCCTACAAACATTACCAACTTTTCCCCCTTTTTTTGGTTTCATCAAACAACATTCATTTTGATGTTATTTGGTTAGCTGGCACCGGCAATAGTAAGGTTTTGTTTGTTTTAAATGTTGCAGAATCATTCCATTACAATTTTCTCACAGACCATTTATTGTTGTTTAGATGGAAATTAAAGTTTAGGATTAGGATACTGTCCCCCGCAACCAAAACAAGCTTTATGAATCATCATAAAGCGCCGTTTGAGAAGTAAGTCAACGGCATATCAAACCCTTGGGGGGTTAATTTTACCTTTATTTTTTTTGCATGCTAAAAAGAGGAGAATTTAATATAAGAACAAGATTTTGCTTTCATTACTGCATTGAAACTCTTTTGAAATCTCTTCAGCTTTCCCTCTTTCTCGTTTTTAAAGAACAAAAAGGTCTAGGCTCCAACATGATATTGCAATTATGAACATAACAGATGCTATTGTGCGGGTATTGCAGGCCTATTTTTTTTAATTCACGGTAATTATGATAAAATATAATAATTATAATTATAAAAAATCGCTTTTAATGATTCTTAGAGTGTTTTCTAACTCTTGTGAACTTTTATTAACATGAGAACATAATTTTTACAAGCATAATTAAATTTTTTCAATTTTACTGTAATAGAATAATAACGGGAATAGCGGGCCATTGTTGTTATAATTGACTATTACCCATTAAATTACGATCATGATCCATTTTATTGATATAAATTCGTTTCACACTGTTATTTTCGACTGTAACAATATTAGATGATACTATTCTTGTTATATAATAATGATTATTATACTATCGGACCGCTATTTAAATCTATGTTAATCTAAGCCACGATGATGATTGGAATGGGGAAATTTTCTAAAATGTTTGATTTCCTCGGAAACATGCTTCGCCCTATAAAAATGGGAAAGGGAGGGGGTCCAGTTTAAGGGCAATACGACAGAAACTGTTATGACAGAAGATGAATATTGTTATGTTATGTCTCTTTCTAAACCCACAGTGGCGCATGTGACTGATATTTTTTACTTTATGTTTTTGAGTTAGGGTAAATGGGGAATTCTAGGGCTCTTTCTCCTTTACGCAATACTAACAGTCGGTAATAACGTATTAATGGCAGTAATAATACTAACCCAACCATCCAAAATAGTTACCACAATCTTTTTTGCAATTTGAGCTCCCTAAATCACTACGAATCACCCCATATCATTCGAACAAAGTGCTTTGTCTTTTCTAGTAAAGACAATTTTAAAAATGCTGCCATGATTGTTTCTTTAATAATCCATTTGCCAGCTTAATAACAATGAAGACACAAATTTGAATTTTCCCCCGGCTCTTTTTATTGTTCTTTTAAAGGAAATTTAAAATAAATTATAGGCTTAATAGTAAAATAAGTGTTCAAATTATACGTATTGTTCAGTTTTGGTGTCTAAACTATTTTTCGCTCAAAATATGTGTCTAATGTTTCATTTTGTTCATTTTAAGTGTTTGGTTATTAAAAATTATTTTTTAAAAAAATTGTTATCCAATCAATGGTTGACATATGGTAATAATTTTTTTTATTTTTTTGAAAGAAAAAACTCACATGTTTTATTTTTTTTAAATCCTGAAATTCTCTAAATTCCAACACTCCGCAAATCCCTAAAAAAATCCCAAACTTAAACCCCCAAATCGCCACTCATCGCCACCCTTGAGCCCTCCCCTTCGATCATTGGACCTTGTCGATCATTTCCCCTAAAATGGTGTCAGCGAAAACAAAGAACGTGTTAGCAGAACGTTGAACTCGAAATCGGCGTTCAGCTGACACGTCGTTCGTTGTTTCTGGCGGTGCTATTTTGCGGAAAATGATCGGCTAGGTTTGGTGATCGAAGGGGAGAGCTCAAGGGTGGCTGTTAATGGTGATTTAGGGGTTTAAGTTTAGAATTTTTTAGGGATTTGAGGATTGTTTTGTGAATTATGGGGAAATTTTTGAGATTTTCTAAAAAAAACTAAAAATTTTGGGTAAAAAAATTATTTAAGTTTTTTGAAAAAAAATAAACATGTATGTGTCATGTTTTGATTGTTTAACGAATTCTTTTAGGGGCGGTTAACTATCATGCACCTAAAATAAACGAAATAAAACGTTATGCACCTATTTCGAGCGAAAAATAGTTTAGATATCAAAAGTGAGTAATAAGTATAGTTTGGACACTTATTTTTATATTAACCCTACTTTATATTCTAAAAGCATATTAAAAAAATCATTTAAAAAATAATTTTTATAGGTATTTGGTCGTAACTAGTCCAAAATAATCAATGATGATTTCGTTTCTTTAAAATACATGTATTTTTTCTTTCCTCATAATCGCCACCGAGCTTTTTCATATTCCTTTTGTTTGATCGACGACGACAATAATTTTAGTGTTGGTTGTCGACCGTCGGTGCTCATTATTTCCCTTATTTTTTCATATTATGTTTAATTTTCTTAAGTTCTTTTAATTTTTAATAAGAATCTCTACTCTTGTGGCACGAGTTTCCTCTGCCTTTGTGGCACGCTTTTCATTAGCTTTTGTGGTTCGTTTTATCTATCGTTTGACACGATTTTAGCATACCTTAGCAGTTCGTTTGGTGCTCGTATAGAGATTCTCACGATGTTAGTTTTTTGATTTGATTTTGTCGGTGATCATAGAAAAGATTGATCCCCACTCGTTTGATGTTTGTTAGCCGATGTAATTAGAACTGTGTAGCAAAGCAATCTGCTTGATAGTTTGGTTCGTTCACCACTCTTTTTTCATCCCGTAAAGCGTCTCGTTTGACTAGATGTAACACCCCGAACCCGACCCAGATCCGAAGCGTCACAAATGGGTCACCCAAACCGACCCATCAAAATTTCTTAATTAAAACCACAAGTTGGAAATTCTAGGAACGGTCCATTCCATAAAATCCACGTAGGTAAAGAGATTTAAAGGGTTTACAAAATACGAGTTCGAGTTCCTCATAAAGTACACTGTTTGACCAAATAACAAAAAATCAAAATGAAAATACAGACTCGATTTTGGTAAGGTCCTATGAATACAACCAGTCCAAACTAAACATCAAGTACTGTACTCTGAGTTTGGCTCGGTGCTGGGAAATCCTCCTCGATGTGCTCTTCCAAAAAGTAATATGTCAACCTACGCATGGAAAAACCACAATTCCGCACGCCGAGCTAACAAAGCTCAGTGGTACATTTCTATTCTACCGCAATTCATGAATATCATAAAACAAACATGCATGATAATATAATCAAGAGTGCACAGAAAGGCTTCTCGACATCTAAGGATCATCTTCTAGCCTATCCTAGCTAGAGCTTGCAACCGTCTCAAGATACCACTATCATGTAAGAAGACAACCAAGCCATCCCAGGCTTACCATACGCGAGGTTCCACTGACCAAAGAGTTACATCCCCTACCCTGATCACATAGCCCAAGGGTAAAAATAGCCCACACTCGAAATCACACAGCCTATCGAGTTACATCTCATACCCTGATCACAAAGCCCAAGGGTACATTAACCAACACCTATCATCCATACAGCTACGTAAATAACATACATTCTCTAATGGCCAACGAAGCCCTACTATTTTTCCGTGCTCACACAGCCGTCGGGTTACCCGTGATCACATAGCCATTGGGTAAGGATCATATCTGGATCACTATAACCGCATATATGTCCTAGACATACTTGGATCACATAAGCCACAACCAGTCTTATCATGCGATCACATAGCTGAACATGATTACTCGAGATCACATAGCTCATCGAGTTACTCCAGATCACATAGCCCTTCGAGTTGTATTTTCATATCCTGATCACATAGCCCAAGGATAGGTTTCAGACAACATTCAGATCACATAGCCCGTGGATACGTCGGATGTACTCGATCACATAGCCCGGAGTACATATCCCCTTATTTAAGTGCCCTTGCACTGACTCTAGGACATCCGGATTCCTAACCAAGACACATACGATAACACACGATCCACTAAGCATCAACATATCTCACCGAGAGATAAAAGGCATCCAATCAACCACTACCAATGCCTCAAGGCACGACTCATTTGTTACACTATATAATATATGTCTTTAGGATTCGTTTACGCCTTTCTCACTATATTATTTCATTACTCACGGCAACCAACCTACATGGGTGTCCCTTCAGCACACAGCAAGGACCCCAAGCTACCCCGTAGCAATAATTGGTCAACCACGGATCCCTATGGATTACCATTCCAAGCAACTCCCCCAACTATTACCAAGCCATTAGCCAATAATCCTCATATAGGTTTCTAACCTCGATTTCTCAATTTTAGAGTTTGTTTTATACCTTTAGGAGCCTACCGGACCTTTTACCACGAATTATAAAACCCCCGAACGTGAACTCAACTTTCTTGGGCAGATTGCCCAGCGAGTATCGATACTCCAAGGTGAGTACCGGTACCACCCTCTTAATATCGATACTCCCCTATGAGTACCGAAACCCTAACTAGATTCGAAAGAGTTGGACCACAATCCATACCGATACGCTCATACCCCGTATCGGTACTCAATATCGATACTAAGATTGTCCCGTACCGATCCAATCTCGTACCGGTACTCTAACCTTCGCGTACTGGTACGCTAAGCCTATCCTAAGTAATGTAACAGTGCGTACCGATATGCCCCTTGCGTACCGGTATGCCTAAGCGCTACTGGATTTCCATTTTAGTGAGGGGTACTGATACACGGGGATGCGTACCGGTACGCCTCATACATTGCCCCTCAAAATACAAAGGAGTACCGGTACGCAGCTACCCCGTACCGGTACTCGAGCCTAGATTTTGAAACTTAGAGCTCGGGATTACACCAATCCCACCCTTAACCCCCATGGTTAAGTCCCAAATCTTTCTTACAAGTTATTTGGAGTATATTAGGTGGTTTCCTACCGGTTTTACCCATTATTAACTCTCAAAACGTGATTTACCATTAGAGGGTTTTAAAGCTCAAGAACCCTAACTTTGCTACTCATGAACATAAACTAAGCAAAGCAATCATCTTATGAGGCTCGTGAAATGTAGGAGTCGGAGATGTACTGACCTTAAGCAAGCAAAACCCGAAATGTAGCTCCCACCAAGCTCTTACCACCTCTCTTCTTGGTCCAAGCTTCCAACTCAACCTCCACCAAATCCAATGATGCTTAGCTCAAAATGGAGATCCTTTGATGCTGATAAACTCTTCCTTGATGACCAATCCGAGATTCACACTCCACCACAACAAGTTTCCATCTTTTTCTTTGTGTTTAGGGAGGGAGTTTGAAGAGGAAAGAGATAAGGAGGAAGATGGGGACAAGATGACTTCACCCCTCTCTTCCCTCTGCAGAAAATGACCAAGGCCATCAGCCTTTGTCTCCCATTTATGATTTTACTATACTACCCTTCCTCAAAACCCAACATAAGCAAAGCCCAAAACCCCCAAACAAGCCCAACAACACATGAAGGCCCATTATAGCCCAACGTCTCGGCCCGACACGTCGGTCTAAGACCCGGGTCAACGCCATTGTTGACTCGAGAAATCCGGGTCGTTACACTAGAGACAAGGATATTCGTGAAGATTTTTTGGGTTTTGATGGTATGCTAATCTCCATGGAAGTGTATGTTTTTCTTTGCACATTTGTATGAGAATTTTAGTGGACTATTTTTTTTCTCTTTTTGATTCAATTTGTAATATCTTTCATGATGATTAATAAAATTCAAATGTCATTGTTCAAAAAATAATGCATGTATTTTCAAGCCAAATATTTTTGGAACCTAAAAACTGTTTCAAGAGCATCATTACTGACATATTGCAATGCCGGCGAAAAAAAATGTTTGATAAAAGGCATTTGAACCGTTTACTTGTATGCTCCGCAACCACAATTACAACTATACAAGAGTTTGGTCAGGGCCTTCAAGTAATTCAATGTGGAAAGTAAAAGTAAATATGTCTGTATAATTTCTCACCATACAAAGAAACACAAAAGCTTACAAGGAATCTCACTCTCTCCTTCAATGGAACCTAAAGCTGACAAAGGCTATGGAGTTTGTCCAGGAGAAGTGCTACAGGAATGGAATGAAGGCCTTGGTTCAGTTGTGTTTGCTTACCATTTCCATTGGAACATATTACCACGTCAATAATTCACCTCTAATTACCATCTAAAGCAATCAGCTCTGTGCCACCAAATATTTCCAACTTTGTCCCCGGTTTCCACTTCAAACAATATCATTAAACCAGATAGATTTACTTACTAAAAAGAAAAAATAATAACAAACACATCGATTGCACCTTGGCAATTTAGGGGTGTTCAAGGGAGATTAACTGCACCGTTTAGTCTAGATGTCGGTTAACCGTTATAGCGGTTATTGATTCGTAACCTAACCAACATAAATGTAGTTAATCTTATGAATAAAATATATGTAACTTAAAAGTTAATTATTAACTATCATTTTTAGCGGTTTATATGCGCACCCTACTCGGTAGGGCTATCCACTACCAAATGTGAAAAGGCTAGTCAAATGAGTTTCTGTAGCTAGGGAGCAAATTAAATGATCTCAAAATTTATCTTTTTGCTTTGCTTAAATATCACTAAACAACAACACCATTTTCGAATCTATTGAAATCATGCACTTCAAATTTCATTAAAAACATAAAAAAATCTACCCACTGAAGCCATGAATTGATTACTACATAATCGGCTGCATGCATTCTGCAAGCAAACGCCATTGCAGAGGAAGGGAAAAAGAAGAAGCATTTATTAGCAAAAGCGAAAGAGTTTAAAGCATTAATGAACCAATCACGGTCCTGTGCTGAGACCCCACCATTAAGGTCCCCCCAAACAGTGGTTAGGCAGCCCCCATCCCTTGGAAACCAAAAAACAAAACCCCTCCTCTATTACAGCATAACCCAACATCACTCCCGACAATTGTTTTCCGAACGCTGGATTGAATGAAAACTTTCACCGGGGAATGTCTACCCTTCTTTGGACCAAACATCTGTCGTTTCACAGCTTGGATTCCCTTCCTTCCTTGGAACCCTAAACTATCCCTCTTTTCTTTGTGTGAGGGAAAATTTAAGATTTATATTACAAATAAGTACTATAAGTATATCATCTTTTTATTTAGATACTTATATTATCTTTTAGTCAAAATGAGTATTTAAACTATATTTTTCGGTCAAAATAGATACTTAAAGTATACTTTTTAATCAAAATAGGTATCTAAAGTATTTTTTTTATCAAAATAGGCACCTATAGTATTTTTTTGTCAAAAATAGCTACCTAAAGTGTATATATATTTTCCTATAGATTCCTAAAAATTGTCATGTGACATTGATTAAAAAATATATTATGTACCTATTTGACACAAAAATATACTTTATGTACTTGATTTGACAAAAAAAAACTTTAAGTACCTATTTTGATAAAAAAAAGTATACTTTAGGTACTTAATTTGACAAAAAATACACTTTAAGTACATATACTTAATTTGACAAAAAAATACACTTTAAGTACATATTTTGATTAACAAATAATTTAAGTGCATGAATAAAAAAGTGAATATACTTTAAGTATTTATTTGTGATATAAGCTAAATTTTAAATATTAAGTCGGACAATAAACTTAGACCATATGCCAAAATTCATAGCAATGATACTCATTTTTTTTATAAAGAAGGATTATCTAACTTAAAACACTGACGATTAAGTTTAATTTAATTAACATTATTTTTGGTTGCCCTCTGGTTTCTAAGGTTTTGCCCTGACTAATTCAAATCGACCCGGGTCGCACACCTGGCTTTGGTGGGTAAGTCTCCCAACAAAGATTTTTTGCATACAAAACGCCTCGAACTCAAGACCTGCTTAAGCAATACTAAGCTGCTTACCATTTAGACCAACTCCGTTGGTTAATTAACATTATAAATAGTGTAATATACTAGATACGAAATCGAAATGTAATATATTTCAATTTTATAAAAAATACAACCTAAAAAAATTACATGAAAATAGCTTTAGAAAACAAATGACTACTTTAAAAAAAATCATTGATGACTATAAGTGGAGTACGAACTTCTCAATGAAAACAAAAAGCAACACCATTCTCTAGAAAAAAGAAATAATGGACCGAATATTGATGATTCATAATGAGAAGTGAGAACAATTCTACAATTTGAATATATATATATATTAGTACAGTTAATGTCCAATTTATTATTGATGATTGAGATTTGTAATTCTTTTTCTAAAAATTATCATTATCAATTTGAATGTATTATGTTTTTGAAAGTGAGATATGTCTTGTCATTACATTTAATATTTATTGGTCGGATATATAATTTTATTTTTTTTCAAAAAATAAAATGTTATTCAAATAAAATTCTCCAATCAATCAAATGGATATATATATATATATATATAACAATTATGACAGTCTATTAAGTAGGAGAAATGATCAAATTTATTAACAATGAAATAGTTAGATCTATAATCAAATGATGCAGAGCTCAAGTTTTTCTTTTTGTTAAAAAAAAGCATACGTTTGAATATTTGATAATTTTGACCTAGAAACTTATCTCTATTAGTCACAAGTCAGCAGAAAACATGCTTATATTATATACAATATATCATATGTTCATATATATTTTTAACTCTTTGACAATGCACACATACCTTATAGACAAAGAGATTTGAATTCAAGTCTCCTATGATGAACATAATTCGCTTTTTTATTAGACCACTTGTTGGATAAATTATATCATGGGTCATTTCCTTCACGTCATCTATTAGACCAACCAATAAAAATCAATCATCTCATCATTATTTTTCCATGTCATATTTTTTACCAAGTGAATCTTCACTCATATTTACTGTAAATTAATTTTAAAAATAGTTTTTATCAAGTGAAAATTCACTTAGTAAAAATATGACATAGAAAAATAATAAGATGAATAGTTTTTATTAGTCGGTCTCATGAATGATGTAACGAGAATAACCCATGATATATTTTCTCTACTTGTTGGGTTTGATTTATGACATTTATATGTGATAATTTTAAAGATTTGTTAAATGATTACATTTCATAATATTTTTTGAACAAAGACTATATTTCATAATAATACGTTAAGAAATAATAAATGGAATATATCTATTATTATAAAAAACAATGTTTTCGAAACAAGTTAAGAAAATTCCAAAGTGATGAAGTGGGAAGTTTGAGGTAAAAGTGGCAGTGCCGGTGATAGAGGAGGCAATTAGCCGGGCGCCTCAGATGCTTTTCACCTGTCAGTCGACTCAGCTCGGACTTCTGGTCTGGCGATGGGCTTGGTCTTGTTCTTGCTGTTTTTACAGGGGACTACCATAGACCCCAATGTGGTCCCTATTTCTTGTTTGTTGTTTTGCCACCTTACCCCACCATGTTTTTTGGTGGAATGATGACAAAGTGAGTGTCATTGTCGCTTCTGTTATGGTGATGACATGATAATACGCCATAATAAGAAATATATTCCACATAAAATGCTGTTTCCTTTTCCCAAATATTATGATCTTAGTTTTCGTTATTCTTCCCTTTGGTTGGGTTTTGCCCGATTCACAAAAGGGAATGAGATTTTGAACAAAAAATTATTTCCTTTTTATGTTTTAATATTAAAAAATTAAATTTTAAATTTTTATTTTAAATTATATATTTTAAACCTAATTTTTAAATTCTAAATTTTAAACTACAAACTCTAAAAAATATATCATACACTTAATACCTTAAACATTAATCTTAAAGTTTACTTTTTAAAGTTGAAACATAATAAGAGACATACCTGAAACAGACGATTTCTACCCAATAGTCTATTGTAGATTTTTTTTTATTCTGCAAGATATATTTTAAATTATATATTATTTTTATAAAATATGTCTCCGAGTCTTGACTCAATTGATATTTCTTAAAGATTGTAAGTTTAAATACATTTTATTAACAAGAGTAATAAATTGGATTTCTTTAAAAATAAATAAAGGTACAACAAATACAAAGCACCCAAATCATAAAAAGAACTTTAGGGACTAGTCTACCAAGAAAAGTTTTAGAGAAAAAAAATAAAATATATAACCCAAAGGACTTGAAGAAAATAAATTCAACTTTTCTTTACGCACGTCATTCTTCTATAAAAAATCAATAACTATCATGAAAATCTCTATATCTCTTCTAAATTTAACTACGTTTAAATGTGATGATATCAGCTTTAGGATTTTGAAGGGATTATGAATATATAAAAAAAGGCATTCTATAAGTGTAGAGTATAAACATGATCACTAAACTATACTAAATAATCTAAAATTGTTATCAAACTTTTAAAAGTTATATTATGGAAATTAAAGAATAAATGACCACTCAAATTGATAAAGATAAGAGTAGAATACATAAATAATCACTAAACTATCCTAAATAATACAAAATAGTCATCAAATTTTTGAAATTGTCACAACAAAACATGACTAGGTCTTGGGTGACATTTCACATTCAGTTCAAGGTTGTTAAGTAAGGTAGTGGGCCGAATGGGCTTGGTTGTTGTATTGGATCCGATGTAAACGGGTTACTTGAATTGCTGAGGAGTATTGATTTGGGTAATTTAAACTGTAATGGATTTCGGATGTTTGAATTTAGGTAATGGGTTTTGTATATGTAAATAAACATTTTAAATTAATTTATTTTAGGCTTGAGACTCTGACAACAGTGATTATAAAGACAAGATCCATCCATCCATATGTGTTGTTGTTGGCATCCAACTTGTGCTCGTACTAATATTTGTTTTTAGACATGTTTGTTAGTCACGCTTTTACAATCGTATCTAGAGGTAATAATGAGCCTGATCGACTCGTCAGCTACTCGGGCTTAGTTCGGTCAAAACTCGGTTAAAGTTTCGTTTGAGTGAGCTCGAGACCTTAACAAGTTGAGCCGAGACGGCTTAAACTCGACTCAAAAAACTCGTGAACAATATATATATATATATATATATATATGTTTCAGTGTTGTTAATTTGTTATCGTGGTTAAATACTTTAAATATCTTTCTTTTTATGGACTTGTATAATATACTATGATTATTGGTAGACTTTAAAAATAAATATTATTTTTGTTATGAATATCTTTATTTATAGTGGATATCCATATATTAAATGAGGCTTTAATATACTTTATTATTATGTTTAATACCCATTGAAATTAGGGTTTCCATCTTATGCCTATAAATATAGAGTTTGGAGAAAGCATTGTATACAACACTATATTGAAATAATACAAGCCTCTCTTTCTTTTTTTGTCTCTCATCTTGTTCTTATTCATCTCTTTGTTCTTGCTCTTCTTTATTTTATTCACAACACGTTATCAGCACGATCTCGCTCAATTATCGTGATTCTTGAAAAAATATTAATTTGATACAATGATTTAATTTGTGACCCACAACGAAAAAAGGGGGTGAGGAAGATATGCGATGTTTATACACATAACACCAATGTTCGACTGCCATGGTTTTGGCTTGAAGCTTTCAAGGTAACTTATGAACTTCTGTAAACTACTTTAGTTGTTTACATCTCACCTAGCTTTCGAGGCATGTTCCTAGAGTTCGAGATGTAGCTTTGAGATTGCTAAATTATCTGCGCACTCCTTAAATCTCATTCGCCCTACAAAGGTCACTGTTTTTTTCTTTTTTTAGTTTACATCTAAATATTGATATTTATTTATTAGTATTCTAATTATGAGAGTTGCTATTTTAACAATGTTTTGAGTTTTACATGTGTTTAAATGGCTTGGAAATAGATATGACATAAAGAGATTATGAGAAGCTGTTTTGGCCATTTATATCTTCATTGTCCTCAGAGGAAAATCAATATCGGTGAACTCTATTTTTATTTTTATTCTTTAAATTATGATTTTAAAGTGCAATAAATTATGGTGATTTATGATCTACAAGAAGATTGTTATAAATTATGGTGATTTATGTTCTATGTTCTATTGGTTTAATCCAAGTATATTGGCTGGGCATCCCGTTCTGCGAGGCTATTGGTCTCAAAGGAGGTTTCTAAAGGACCTTGTGAACTGGTTTAACAATGCCGCGTACGATGATTAAATCTTATTTGCTCAAAAGTAATAATTTGAATGCATCAAAAAACTCAACAATAGATTTCTCCCAAGTTCAAGTTATGAAAATTCATCTTGATCCAAAAATTTTATGGGAAGAATTCCCTGAAGTGAATGCAACCATGATGTTTATTCCATGCGATTATTGGATAAGTTTTCATTCCCTGAAATGAATGCAAACATGATATTTCACTACATGGTTAGTGGATAAAACTCAGTTATGTGGATGTTTCAAATTAAATTGAAATTTTATGGTCGGAGAATCACTTATGGGGATATGCTTAACCTTTTACGCAAACAATGTCGTCATGCAGAAACAATATCATGAAAAAAGGTTTTTGGAAAGCCCACTGGCTCCACTCCATTCCCTGAAGTGAATGTGATATTATATAACGGAAGAATAAATGTCACATTATTAATTATGAGTATGGTCGATGCCATTGGCATAGACATGATAATCATTTTAAGAATGCTTATAACCACCAGAAGTGGGTTTATAAAGATGACAAGAATATATTAAGAAAATAAATTTTTATGCAATGGTACAAACCATTAATCTCGTACTTGTCATACGCCGAAGAATTATAGATCTCTATCCACAATCATGAATGATAAAGGAAATAAAATATAAACAAATTTTCTTTACGAAAATGGCAAAAATCGTTATGGCGTTATTGATCCAACTCAATTGGATATTGTTGATTTACTTATAACCCTTGAAGGGAATAATTCACAATTTATTTTATTTCCTTATAATCCCTAAAGAGAATAATTAATCTTTTATTTTATTTTGCTTTGTGTTAATTTGTTTTACTTATTATTTATTTATGTTAATTTGCTTTATGTTAATTTGTTTTACATAGTATTTATTTACGCTTTATGTTAATTTATTATCATTTGAAGAATATGATTACTTCCGGAATAAAATATGCAATAAATTGTGACAATTTATGCTTAGCAAACAGTGTAAGCACTCATACTATACAAAAACATAAGAAATATTTTTACATTTAAATTACAAGGGAAAATATGAGTACTATATCTCAAAGTACTAAAATATCAATGCTCCGGAAGAGCAATAAGTTCTTGAGAGATTATCTTTGATAGATAACTGATTTGATATGATGTGCTATATTTAATATTTTCATTCCCCGAAGTAAATGGTACAAAGCACATATTTTTTATTCCTTGAAGTGAATGGAACAAAGCACATATTGAAAGATGCATAATTATGCATATTTTTCCCATTTAAAATGCAAAGGAATAATACGAGTACTATATCCGGGAGTACTAATATCATAGAAGGCTCCGAAAGAGCAAATATGCTATTGCCAAATGGAACTCAATTCCATATTCACAATGCAATATACTCGTCAAAGTCGCAAAGAGGCTTATTGAATTTTAAAGAAATATATATCATATTGAGATTATTAGTCAAGAGGATGCTGACTATCTCCATATTACGATTATAACTCAAGGCAATAAGAAAATCTTGAAAAAATTACATGCACTATCATCCGGATTGTACTACACAAGAATTAGTACAAAATTGAAGCTCATGCTATTGTAAACCAGAAGTTTATTGATAACTTTATTATTTGGCATGACCGGTTAGGCCATCCTGGTTCAATTTTGATGCGAAAAGTTATTGAATCTTCATGTGGTTATTCATTGAAGAACTGACAGATTCTTCAAAGTAATGTTTTCATGTGATGCTTGCTCTCAAAGCAAATTGCTTATTCAACCATCGCCAGCTAAGATAGATTGTGAATCTATTAATTTTTTTAGAACGGATACAGGGTGATATATGTGGGGCCATACACCCTTCTTATAGATCATCTAGATATTTTTACAGTTTTAATTAATGCATCAACTAGATGGTCACATGTATCATTATTATCAACTCGCAACTTGGCGTTTGTGAGGTTACTTGCTCAGTTGATTAAATTACGAGCACATTTTTTAGATTCTCCTATAAAGATAATCCGTCTTGATAATGTTGGTGAATTTACTTCCCAGGCTTTTGATGATTTTTGTACGTCAATTGGAATAAGTGTTGAACATCCTGTAGCTCATGTTTATACACAAAATGGTCTTGCAGAGTCATTTATTAAACATCTTTAATTAATTGCAAGACCGTTATTGATGAAGTCAAAACTTCCAATTTCTGCTTGGGGACATGTCATATTACATGCAACATCACTAATTCGCATCAGACCAACAAGTTATCATAAGTTCTTCCCATTACAAATAGTTTTTGGTCAGAAACCAAATATTTCACATCTTAGAATTTTTGGGTGTGCGGTATATGTTTTGATTGCTCCATCACAATGCACAAAGATGGGTCCTTGAAGGAGGTTGGGAATATATATTGAATTTGAATCTCCTTCAATAATTAAATATCTCGAGCCTTTAACGGAAAATTTATTTACAGCTCAATTTGCTGACTGTCATTCTAATGAGTCAGTTTTCCCAACATTAAGGGGATAGAATAAACAATTCGGTAAAGAAATAAGTTGGAATGAATTATCATTTTGATCCACGTACCCAACAGTGTGAACTAGAAGTTCAAAGGATAATTTATTTACAAAACTTAGCAAACAAATTGCTAGATGCTTTTACCGACCCTAAAATAGTGACTAAGTTGCATATACCAGCTATGAATGCTCCAATTGAAAATTGATGTCCCGGAAGGAAAAACTCTAGTTGCTAATGAGTCTAACTCACTATTAAAGCATGGTAGACAAGTAGATTCCAAAGATAAAAATCCTCGAAAAAAAGGAGCTATATCTTAAGATGGTCCGATCGAGGAATCAACGAATTATGAAAATCTCTAGAAGAGATTAAAAGGTCTCCAACAAAGGCATTATATATGACTCAGGTACCTGATAATAAAGAGATCTCAATAAATTATGTCATGTCTGGAAATAAGTGGAACCGAAATCAAATTGACGTCGATAATCATTTGCATGCAATATAGCACTAGAAATTTTGGATTTTGATGTGGATCATGAACCATTGTCAATTGGACAATGTAAATAAAGAAATGATTGGCCAAAAATAGAAAGAGGTAATTAAGGCAAAACTAAAATCTCTTTAAAAAAAGAAGTATTTGTGATATATAAATGTGCCTTTGTGAGAAATAGAAATGAAAAATGGGAAATATCGAGATATAAGCTCGTTTGGTTGCACAAGGATTCTCACAAAGACCTCAGAATCGATTATGAGGAAACATACTCCTCGATGGTGGATGCAATTACTTTTAGATTTTTGATTAATATGGCAAATAAAAGAAACACTTAGTTTCTACCTAATGGATGTTGTTACATCCTATTTGTATAAGCCTCTTGATAATAACATTTACATGAAACTTCCGGAAGGATTTAGACTGTAGAAGCAGTTAATTCAAGTTCTTGAGAATATTATTCAATCAAATTGAACGTATCTATTTATGGATTAAAATAAATTGGGAGCATGTTATATAGCCGCCTCAATGAATACTTATTAGCGGAAGGCTATAAGAATGATTCAATTTTTCCGAGCATTTTTATTAAGAGGTTTAGCTCTGGATTTGTCGTTGTTGTTGTCTATGTTGATGATTTGAATATCATTGAGACTCATGAAGAGATCTCCTTAACAATGGAATCCTTGTGCATAAATTTACATACACAGAAAAATGTTTAAAGAGACTTTACATGCATAATGGTTGCTAGGTCGTTTAATGTAAACAAAGATCCATTCCTCTCTCATGAAAAAGGGTGATGATATTCTTGGCCTAAAAGCACCATATATATATTGATCTAGAAGCATCAGACCTTAGTTGGTCCAGAAATACTATCTAGGTGCTACGAGACCATTACCTTTAGATCTTTCAAAATTTGATGCCTTTTCAAATCATGTAAATAATTGCTATGCACGAGGCAAAGCTGAAAAATGTTTTTGGCTAAACAAATCTAGAAGATATGTGAATTGCGTTCACAAGATAAGATGCAAGTTATCTTGTGCGGAGATAATATACAATTTATATCTCAATCGAAAGGTGAATACATCAAAAGTGACAAAAACGAAACATATTTCTTCAAAGTTTCGTCCCTCATGATCTTTAGAATAATAGTATTCGATGAATCCTTTCAAGCAGTAATTTGAAAGATCTATTCACCAGTGCATAATCTACTTCAACATTTGAAGATTATATTCAAGATTGAATTATGAAGATTCAAAGATCTTATGTGATGTTTTCATGAGGGGGAGTAAATACGCGTTGCACTCTTTTTCCCTTAACCGAGGTTTTGTCCCAATAGGTTTTCCTGGTAAGGTTTTTAATGAGGCAACATGTTATGCGTATAAAAGATTTGTGTACTCTTTTTCCTTCACTAAGAATTTTTTTCCCACAGGGTTTTTATCTTAGTAAGGTTTTAACGAGGCACATTATCTTCATGGATATCCAAGGATGAGTGTTATGAATATCTTTATTTATAGTGGATATCCATATATTAAACGAGACTTTAATGTACTTTATTATTATGTTCAATACCCATTGAAATTAGGGTTTACATCTTATGCCTATAAATATAGAGTTTGGAGAAAGCATTGTATACATCACTATATTGAAATAATACAAGCCTCTCTTTCTCTTTTTGTCTCTCATCTTGTTCTTGTTCATCTCTTTGTTGTTGCTCTTCTTTATTTTATTCACAATAATTTTTTCCTAAATAACTTTTCACATATTATTTTTTTAAAACTTTAATAAACATATTTAAAAACAATTTGAAGAAAGCAACAAGCAAAGCTCGAGCTTAAAATTTTAAGTTCGGCAAACTTCGAGCCGAACTAATTAATGTTATTTTTGAGCCGAGCCTGCCCAGGTTCAGACTCGTTATCACATAAGCAAAACTGTGTCTCTAGTCAACCATGTTTTCCCAATTATTTCACCTTTCTCAGATTCACGCGAAATGATGCTTTTGATAAATAATTAGAATTGGATAGTATTTTTAATATTAATTTTTTTAAATGAAATTTCTGGAAAACACCTAGTTTTCACTCTTTGCCTTGCTCATCTGAATCACATGGTTCATAAATACAGGGCGGCCCCTGAATTCTTAGGAAATTAAACCTATATGTGTCCTATAATAACACAACAAACTGAAGAAACTAGGCATTTCTCCTGTAACTGGCTTTAATTGCCAGCGCTGCACTCTGCAGTCTACGTAGTTATTGCTGAGCTATTGTCAACATTTCCCACTTTCTGACATTACTCATCACATTGAACAGCTCGCCAATGCAGCTGACTGCTAATTAAGGGCTAACTACTAATCCAGGCCTGCATAATTAGACTCCAAAAACGCCTTCATCAATATGAAAAGAAACCCCCTCAAAAAAGGTTCAATTTTTTGTCCTTAGAATTTCGGGTGCTTGTAAAGACACGGTATATTTATGGTACGGTTAAAAAAAATAAGTATTGAAATTTGTTCAAGAATTTAGATTAATTTTTTATAATTTTTGACAAAATTTGATATTTTGTTCAAAAATTTAAAATATTATAATTAAAAAACATGTATAGAAATTTGATAAAAATCACAAAAATTAACTTAAAATATTATCAAAGAATCTAGTATTTTAAATTTTTAGATAAATTTTAAAACTTACTGCTTTTTAGCTGTGCTAACGTGTCACACTTTACACTCCCAAAAATTTCAATTCCTACCCCTTAAAAGGCATGATGTTTCGCTCCAGCTAAATCATTCAAATATATCCCTAAAAATTATTGTTTAAGTAAATAATTTTTCATCTAAGATTATTCAGATAACTATCCCTTTTAGCCCATGCAAAATAAATGTGTCTAATCTAGTGCGAGTTCAGGAATCGATTCTAATTCAGTATGAGATATGTATATAAAAATATAATAAAATTAAATTATTTATTTTTTTACCTATTTATTAAACACGAAATTCGCTTTTAGTAAAATATGAGTTAGTAACTCATTTTACATAAAACGCTAATTTATCCTAGGTGAGCCGAAATGAATATTTATCTAAATAATTTAAAATGAATATTATTTATCTAAATAATAATTTTAAGGGTATATTCAGTTGATTTTGCCTTTCCCTCCACCACCCAATCCCCTGGCGCATGTTAGTAGGCCCCATAGCATTACCCCAAAAGCATTATTCATAAATCAACCAACCACTACATGATCCTAATTATTGCCCACTTATTCTCCTATCCTTTTTTTTTATCACGTATTCTTCATAAACAAACCCCTGAACTTGTACGGTTTCTATTTACTTCTATATATTAATATTAATCCTGATTAGGGTTTCCAACTATCCTCCATAATCATTTTACAATTATCACTGGATCCCTTTCTTTGTAATCCGTCTTCAAATTATGCAAAAAAAAGGAAAACTATATATATATATATATAATACTAGCACTAATAATGAAAGAAACAGTTTAATAAGTACACAACTCTCGTCTTTTCTAGTACCAAACCAACATACCTGTAATTTAAGCTACATATATATAATCTGTATATCTAGTTGTCTTTTAAGTGATGTATGTTACATATATATATATATATATTGCTATCATCTTTCCTCTTACAACTAAGATAGTTCAAATCCTTTGCTGTATCTGTTAATTTCTAAGTTGTTTTTCTTCTCTTCATTTTTCTTACATATCGTGATAACCCAAGTCATTAAGCGGATCAAAAACTGCCTTGGCGTGTCTTGAAACCATGATTTCAGAGGCAGCCCATAGCTTTGCAGCTTCGTTCGAATTCGACCCGAGTTTCGACGTCGACGCTTTGTTGCAGTCTGCAAAGTATTTTCCACTCAGATTTACCAGTCCGGATGTGTTGCTACGTAACAAGTGGTGGCAGCTGCCTATAACATCGGCAAATGAAAGTTGAAACCATCAAAATCACCCACATCAACTTCGTTATTCACAGGCTTTACTTTGGTTTGGATATATTAGTTTACCTGTGGGATGGTCTTGAGCAGCTTTGAAGCTAAAAAGAAAACCAAATCTGCATGATTATAGAGTAACTAAAAACATTAGATTTTGGGACAAACTACACCAGATACCACTGAACTTTAAGTTTAGTATCGAATCGATTGTACTACTAAACTAAATACCGAAATCATAAAATAAAACCCGATGTATATTACCGGTGATGAACCCTTCACGTTCCCTGGTGAGACGGGTTCTAACAATCCCGGGATGAACACAGTTGACAGTCACGTTGGCATCCACTTGCTGCATTATTGAGGTGAAGAATTTGAGGAAAAATATAAAAGAAAACAACAAAATCTCACTTTTATCAGGAAATATAGTAATGAAAAGATGATGACCTTCAGTCTCTGGGCAAGCTCCTTGGTTTGTAAAACGTTGGTGAGCTTCGAGAGAGCATAAGCACGTGTCGCATCATATTGACTGGAAAACAGACAGCCAGACAAACAACACATGGTTTAAAAATCTATAGAAAAATGTCAAATCCAAAACAAACCAATCTTCTTAACAATCATTTACTCCTACTAAGTTCACCTTTTGCTTCTCGATATCTGGCCTCTATATCGGATCATGTCGCCGGAAAACCAGCCGTGAATACTTGACGACACGTTCACTATTCTTCCTTGAACGCCGGTTTGTTTTGCCGTTCTGATAATCGTGTTTAGCAGCAGTTTCGTCAACAAAAAATGACCTAAACAAATTATAACACAGTTTTAGCCTACAAGATAAACAGTACGATTTTATATGTAATTATGTTGGCATATTAATTACCAAGATAATTAGTGGCAAATGTCATCTCGATTCCGTCCTCAGAGATTGCATGTTCATGCGAAAATTTCCCGGCGTTGTTTCTGATATACCAACCACAAAAATAATGAGAAAAAAAGATTGTTTCATTCAAGCTGAAGATTTGCTTTTCCTTATTTTTTTTACGTTTCTAATTAGAAAATAAAGTGGAAATCAAGGAAACTAAGAGTTTGAGAGGGATTACATGAGGAGATTCAGAGGCAAGTTGAGAAGCTTGAACTCCGATACAAAATTTCGAACGGAACTGAGTGAGCTAAGATCAAGAGCCATTACGATAATCCCTGACTCGGGAAACTCGGAAACAATCCTAGCCTTGGCTTCCTCCGCAGCTTTAAGGTTCCGAGCTGGAAGCACCAACCTCGCTCGTCGCTTGGCCAAAACTCTCGCCGTCTCGGCTCCGATCCCCGACGTTGCACCTGTTTCAGTTCAACCACTCACAATCAACACCCAGAAGCCAAAACAAAGGAAAGTTTTGCCACACGCGGTGGTCGATCCTTTAAGTACCTGTGATGATGGCGGTTATAGAGCGGAGGTCAGGGCAAGTGTTGGTAACTTCCTCGGCTCTGGACTTAGAGCCGAAACCACTGGCTCCTGTTGAACCGATGAGGTACTTCACCGTCTCGAACATTTCAACTTGGCTTTTTTATTTCGTTTTCGATGTGATCATTTTTTAGAGCTTAAAGAAAAAAAAGGGTTTACCATAGAAAGAAAAAAGATGATGAGAAATGAAAAATTAAAGGGAAAGGAGCTAAAAACTAATGTGTTCAAGGACAAAAGAGAAAGTGGGATCGGGTTTTATAATGGAGCTTTGGGTGGAGAATCCAATTACATTTGTCATTCGATTGATTATATTTAAAGATGAATTAATTTTATTAAATTATGCATGATTAGGATTTAATGGTGATGTTTGTTTTTCCCTCTAATTAGTTGGAAATGATCGGGAATTCATCGGCAGTGTTGGGGATTTTTGGCATTGGAAAACGACGAGTACGTTATGTACTCGTTTTGTCCGGATTATCCAAATTCATAATCCGACCCGTAACTCAAAAACTATTTTAACCTAATATTAAAAAAAAACATAACCCTAAATTTATAAACCCTTCATCTGCCGTCGCCCTTCTCTACTGTCACCGTGCCACTCGTCCTTCTGTCGTCGTCACCCATCACTATAAGCGACCAATCCGAAACAATTCCTCAAAAATTAAATACTCAAAACAAACCCTAAATTAATTTGTCTAAATTCCAAAAACTCTAAAAATAAATTAACCTTAGCTGCCCTTTGCTATACTCTTCCATCACCAAACCGAACCACCAAGGCCATGCCCTGCCATCCCCGAAAATTCGAATTTTCCCATCATCAGATTTGCAACCAATTAAAGGGATTTGTTTTATTTTTTTACTTTGTTCCAAATCGGTTATAAAAGAAACCGAAATCAGAATGTAAAGGGGGTTTCATCATGAAAATATCGGAAAAGAGGAGATTTCGAAAAAAATGTAAGTTTATGAATTAATAAAAAATTAGATCAAAGTTTCAATCCTTCCTTTTAGCATACTTAGATTTTTAAATTGAAACCAAAATCGGAGGGGTTCTAAGTTTCAAAATCAAACCCTTATTCTTTCATTTTAAATTTCGAATCAAAGCAACAAAAAAGGAAAAAATTGAGGTTAACCTTTGTTGTCGTCGCTCGAATCCTCGCCGTGAGGCCGTCTTCGATGAACGACGTTGAGAGAGAAAAAGAAAAGTGGTGGCGATCTGGTTTAAGGGCTAAATATTAGGGTTTTTTATTTTTGTTTTTTATAATCTGTTTAAAAAAGGGGATAACCTACTTTACTTAAACCGGTAGCCTCAAAACGGCGTTGTTTTGAGCCTTGACCCGCGCTTTTTGGGTTATGGGTTAATTTCCCTCTAGGTCCTTCCCCTTTAACTCCGTTTTCACTAATGCACAGGGGTCAATTGCACTTTTAGTCCCTGTAATATTTATTCTTTTTTCGCACTTATTTATGTTTCTTACCCTTTATTTCTGTTTTGTTGTAATATGGTCCTTTTTCCAGATTTTAATTATTTCTTGTTATTTTAATTTATGCCATTTAATTTCTTTTTTTTTATTTTCCAGCATCTTTGTTTTATTTTATGCATTTTGGTCCATATAAATACATGTATATTATGTTTGTACTATATTATGTATTATAATTATATGTTATATATATACATTATTATATAGTATTTATGTAATATATCATATATATAGGAGGTAGTTTGTACGCAATATATATATATATTAATGTTTTGTAAATAGTATATGTATATGGTATTATATAGTACTATTTATATATATACGTAGCATTATATACTTTTTTTGTATATATGAATTATATATTTTTCTTATATTTCACATTTCTATTTTTTATATTTTGTACATATTCAAATATATCAATTGCTAATGCGGAGCTCCCTTTTTCGAGGATAAATTTAGCTACCAGTCTGAGAAGTAGGTGGAAGTTTTCGTTTATTCTTCAAACACCCGAGCTTTTAAAATAAACCCGCATATATAATCGAATCTTAATTTAAATGGTACTTAAACTCGCAAATTTTGATATTAATAAAAATGCTAATCGACTTGTTACCAATTTTTGGACGTATCGGGGTGCTAACCATTCTCCGTACGTAAACGACTTCTGAACCCAAACTTTTTGAATCTCTAGTTATTTTATAGTGTCCGGCCTACCAAAGTGGTCGATGTCGACTCCATTTTTCTTTAATTTTCAAAATCTAATTTTCTTTTTTTAATTTTACCCTATTTTGTCAAATTTCCTTTTTTAAAATTCCTCTTTTCCCACACATATAAATATATAAATGTGAATATTGCAATATTTTAAATTAAATTTTTTGGGTGAACCAAAAAAAGGCTGATGACAGATGGCGACTCCGCTAGGGACATTTTTTTAAATAAGAAAGTCAAGCCGTGAGCCAATTACCATTTTTATTAATATCAAGTTTAGGTGCTATATAAATTAATATTCGCTTATATATTCATGTATTATTTTAACATATTTTTATCATAGCATACTCGATCGTTTAAGTGGGGGGGAAAACGCTATTGCTTTCGTGGGGATATTATTCTTTTGTATAGGCCTAGCAAGTATCTTAGGGGTTCTAGTACTCTATGTTTTTGTGGGAATATCGTTTCTCCGTATGGACATAGAGGAATGGCTCCCTCTAAATTGAACTCGGTTGAAAGAAGCCTACAACAAGTGATGACCGAGGGCCTTACTACCCTTAGTAGGGACCAACGAGGATAATTCGGGTACCCTTTTTAGCACCAAACCTGCATATAGTGGCCCATAGAAGCCCACCTTGTAAAGCTATACAAAACTTTGCCCATTAGCCTTCACCCGGTTTAAGCTTTGATGCCTTTAATTGCATATACACAGTTTTTATCTGTTTTTTTTACCTTAATTACCATTTGATTTATTCATTTGATTCTGAACTGACCCGTATTTTTTCCCTGATCACACTATATTAAGTTCACTCATTTGCATTAACAACATGAAATATCATAATATTTTAATTTTTTGCATTTTCCAGCATGAAATGCTAATTCACAACTGCTTCTCAATTTAAAAAATTATCATTGGGAGAAAATCTAGTACTCTAGATATCAAGGCAATATTCAAAGTTACGAATGAATCCCATGAGTTCAAAGATTTGTGCCAGAGAACCATTTTTGAATTAGTGCATTTGCATCTAGGACATGCACCTTGCATTTACATGCATTAAAATTTTTGAGACTGGTCCTTGGGGTGCCCTGTGACAACCATACTGGAAAAATAAAAGATCAGTCGACTCAACATCCTTACAAAACAAGAAGCAAGACGAAGATGGTGAACGAAGATAGACTAGATGGGATTGAATAAAATTAGAGGAACTTGCAAGCAGATTTAACCCAAAAATTGGAGGACCAATTAGCCAAAGCCCAGCAAGAGATAAAAGAACAGTTCGCGAGATCTTAGCAAGACATACTTGGTAAATTGGCGCAGATGCTAGGTTGCAAGTTTCTTAAACAAGGAGAGGCCTCTGTTATTGGCCCTAGGGCAGGTCTCGGGGAGGAAAACGAAGATCTTATGTATCCTCTAGGGTTTATCCCTACTCAGGCTAAAAATCAAACCAACCCACGAGTGGTGATTTCTGTAAAAAAATCTCAACCACCTTCGGTCGTTTCCTCTATCTTGGCAAATCTGCATGCCACATCAGAAGCTAAACTGGGGAAAATCAAGCTAAAAATTGTCTTAGAGATGGACCAGTTGATCGAACCCGAGAAATTAAAGACTAAGACATCAAAAGAGATTGAGGAGCATTGCAAGCGACTTGAAGAAAAGATGAAACTATGGAGGTAGTGGATACCTTTAGTGGATTCAATGCAGTAAACTTAGCCTCGTCCTGGATTTGGTGTTACTCCCAAAATTCAAGATCCTAGAGTTTGAGAGATATGATGGAACGAGCTACCCTGCGCTCACCTTACTATGTTATGTCGGAGAATGAAATGATACGGCAGAGACGACAAGCTGTTAATACACTATTTTTAAGATAGCCTATTAGGATCCGCCACTAGATGGTATAATCAATTGATCCATCATCAGATAAAATCATGGAAAGACTTGGCTAAAGCTTTTTTTGAAGCAGTACCAGTACGTTAGTGATATGGTATCAGACCGTTAGACTCTGTAACACATGAAGTAGAAGTCTAATAAAAGCTTCAATCAGTCGCGCAATGTTGGAGAGATGTAGCTGCACAAGTCCAACCCCCTCTTGGTGAAAAAGAGACAGTGGTCATATTCATCCGAACATTGGTGGGTCCAATCTTAGACCGCCTTATAAGTAATGCAAATACCAACGTTAACTTTGTAAAAAAGCATACATTTCATGCCTTATAGGTAATGCAAATACCAATGTTAACCTTGTAAAAAGGCATACATTTCATGTCTTTTGACTTAGGTTATTGTTTGATTTCAAGCTTATTTCATTGCATATAGCTCATTTAGTTGCATTTGGTGGTGTTTACTTGGTTATTGTAATTATTTGTTAAATTGGTGTTGCTTGAGAGAAAGGGTTGTTTTGTGGTGATGATGTGCAGGTGAGCAAAGGAGTTTTGCTGGGAAAGGAAATTTTGTCCTAGCATTTTGGATAGCATTTCTGGCCGCACAAAGACAAAGAAAGAAGATATTTCACAGTCCCCACACGTAATTCCACCAGCCAGCTGTGTCACACATATAAAGGGAATATTCCATAGGGTATCCAAGGAATTAAAGGCACCAAACCCTAGGAGCCCCCACTATATAAAGGAAATGACACCCACATTAAAGGGATAGTTGGAAAAAGTGATTGGTGAGCTAAGAAAGAGAGAAGAAATAGGCGGTTACCCTCATTCTTCCTCAGTTATGGGTTTCTCTATTGTTGAAGCTCTAAGGGAAGTTCTTGCTGGCTTTTGAGAGAAGCAGCAAGCTTTGAGTGGTTCACGGCAGTCCAAGGCGGCTTGGGAGTTTCCTCTACTCTTAGTTGCTTTTTGCTCTTATATTTTTATTCTGAAATGGGTTTTATTAAACGAATGATTTTGGATGTTATCTACCCAGCCATGAACTAATTTTAAGTGGCTTGGGTTTGTTGTGGATGATTATGTTTTCTGTTTGAATGAATGTTTTAGCATTTTTCCAGTTTCATTGATGCTTTGTTCACTGTTTTGTTGCCTTGGGTTTGTAAAAGCTTTCGAGAGTTAGCTGTTACCCTTGTAAGATGCTTAATGGTCGAGAGAGTTAAGCTCAGATCTACGTGGACAATGGGGTTTGATGCTGAGAGGTAGAACCCTAACTTACCTTAGAGATAAGGATAGAGTTTTAACGACTAAAAAGAGTATAACTTCAGGGTTAGTAGCTTGTTAAGGTTCACGCTGAGAGGTATTGCCGTAGTATTCCTGCTGCTAGTTTCTTGCTAGAGATAGTTTAGAAGCACCTATAGAAGCTCTGTCGAGTGTCTTATAAGCTGAAAATTGTTAGTCATTCACGAGAACTAGACATAGGATTCCTTGGTAAACCCAGCCTGTCATCTGCACGTGTGAGGACATTTGAAGTCTTATCATATTGCTCCAGCTGTTATTACACTTTTTTGCTACAACATTTCTTTCATTTGCTCATATCAACTCTTTCATTCAATATTCAGTTTCTGTTTTGCGTGCTTAAACCTTACTTGAAATACCTCAAATCCCTATAAAGACGATCTGACTCATCATTTTATTACTTGTTTGATGTGTATACTTACACCGATTGCGTATTATTATTAGTACAACCGCACAATGCAACAAGTTTTGGCGCCATTGCCGGGGATTGGCAATTGGTTATTTTAAGTTTAGTTGTTGCACCATTTTATTATTCTTTTTGTATAGATTTATTTGTTGTTCTTGTTTATCTTTTTGCAGGTGTTGTGCTGCCGCATAACTCGAGGAAGGCTTGAGGAACCATTATCACCTTTCGTTCTTGAGATTGAACGTCTTTTTTAGCAAAGAAGACAGTTATAAAGAGCTTAAGGAGCCATGTACGGAGTTCAAAACCAAGGAGGTCAACCAGCTGAAAATCCGCAGGATCCTAATGCTGCAGCAAACCATGGAGTTATAGCTCACCCACGTGCTATTAGAGACCATTTAAACCCTATTATAGAAGATCTCAACCCTGGAATTATAGCTCCTAAGATTCAAGCAGCTCAATTCGAACTTAAACCAATAATGTTCAACATGTTAAACTCTTTTGGGCAATTTGGTGGATCACCTCATGAAGATGCAAGACCACATATTCATGTTTTTCTGGAAGTTTGTGGTTCTTTTAGATAGCAAGGTGTGCACGAAGACGTATTGAAACTTAAGCTATTCCTTTATTCATTGCGCGACAGAGTACGAGCATGGTTGAGTGGAGTCCTCTCTGGATCTATGGAAACATGGACAGACTTGTGTAAGAGTTTTTTGCTGCGGTATAATCCACCCAACATGAACACCCAATTAAGGAATGCCATTGCTTCTTTTCATCAAGATGATGACGAATCCATGTACGAATGATGGGATCGCTATAAGGGACTGCTTCGTAAATGTTTGAATCATGGTTTTCATGATTAGACGCAAGTCGTGATGTTCTACAATGGTGTTAATGTTCTAACAAGAATGATGTTTGACGCTTCAACAAATGGTACGTTGCTAGACAAATCACCTGAAGAAGCATTTGACATCCTCGATAGGATAACAAACAATGACTACCAATTTCCCACTACAAGATTAGGAACGGGGAGGAAGACCTATGGAACAAGAGAACTCGAATATAATGAATCCGTTTCAGCTCAATTGTCTGCAATTACAAATAAGTTGAAGAATCTTCAACGGCCTAATGAGGTGAAGAGATTAAAGGTAGCAATTACTTGTATTCGTTGCGATGGAAATCATCATCTGAGCGAGTGCCCAAAGAACCACAAATCTACTAACTACGTGGGGAACTACAATAGAACAACTACAACCCTTATTCAAATACTTACAATCCTGGATGGCATCAGCATCCTAATCTCTCTCGGGAAATTAGGGATACCACACTAGCAACTCCGATCAATAGCAGAATGTCACTGAACCCTCAGGCTTTCAACAAAATATGTTGTGGCAAAATGCTAACAATGGTTCAACTTCTTCATCGAATAACAATACTTTGGAAGCTACTTTGCAAGACTTTATGACTACCAATAAAGCCCTACTTCAAGACCATGCTGCGTCTATTAAGAGTCAATGAGCATTACTGCAAAGCCATAGTTCATTTTTGAGGGCATTAGAAACCCAAGTAGGACAAATCGCACAAGCTTTACACGTTCGACCTCAAGGCAGTTTACCCAGTGATACTGAAATTATTAAACTTCACGGTAAGGTGCAGCGTAGCGCATTCACTTTAAGGAGTGAGACCCAACTCACTAAAGGAGACAAGTTTGGGGAAGAAAATGGATGAATCTAACCCTAAAACTATGCAAGAAGAACCTGGGATACAAGAGGATTTATCTTTTGAGAAAGACAAGCATGAGGGTTTGAAAAGTATACGGACCAATGAGAATCCACATATTGCTACAACAAAAGATACTCCACCAACAATCTCACAAGAAGTTAGACCCCCACCACCATTCCCTCAAAGATTGAAGAAACAAAATGAAGATCTTCAGTTCCAGAAGTTCGTGGGTATTTTAGACCAGCTATATATCAATGTCCTATTTCTGGAGGCCATTGATCAAATGCCTACTTATGCAAAATTTCTCAAAGATATTGTCACAAAAAAGAGAAAAATTGAGAGGCATGAAACAATTGCTACGGCAATGGAGTGCTACTTTGTGTTGAGTAAATTGCCACCGAAACAAAAGGACCCAGGCAGCTTTATCATCCCATGCTCGATAGGAGATAACTATGTGGGAAGAGCTTTATGCGATCTTGGATCCAATGTGAATCTCATGCCCAAATCAGTCTTCAAAAAGCTCAGTATGTAGAATTTACAACCTACAACTATTATTTCATAATTGGTTGACCGATCCCACGTTTTTCCAGAAGGAAGATTTGAAGATATTGTAGTGAAAGTGGATAAATTTGTTTTTCCAGTGGACTTTCTTATTCTCGACTGCAAAGCTGATAATAATGCACCCATTATTTTGGGGCGACCATTCCTAGCCACAGGCCGAATCTTGATTGACTGTAAAAAGGGTGAATTCACTATGAGAGTAGCTAATTAGAGGGTAACGATAAATGTCTTTAATACCCTCAAATATGTGGATGAATCAGAAGAGTGTCAATGTCTTCAGGACTTGTACTTTATGGGAAAAGGGGACGCTGCAAAATTTTGCTGTAGCAAATTTTTAGAGATTGAAGATTATTTGATACTTAATGAAGATGTCAAAGAGGAGTTCTCATTGGAGGTGCAACAACTTAGTTTCCTCGCAGGTAGTTCAGGTACGTAATTTGAACATTTAGATTTTGATGAATTTATCCCTCCAAAACCTTCACTTGAGTATGCACCCAATTTAGAATTAAAACCTTTACCATCACACCTGAAATATGCTTATTTGGGTGAAAATGAGATCTTACCTGTGATAATTTCCTCTAGTCTTAAACCTGAGCAAGAATGTAGTTTGATAAATTTGCTAGCTCAATATAAAAAAGCTTTGGGCTGGACTATGGCTGATTTGAAGGGAATAAGCCCTACAATTTGTATGCACAAAATACTACTTGATGAATGTCACAACAATTCAATTGAGACCCAAAGAAGGCTTAACCTAATCATGAAAATAGTAGTGATGAAGGAAATAATCAAGTGGTTAGATGTTGGAATTATCTACCCTATTTCCAATAGTTCATGGGTCAGCCCAGTACAATGTGTATCGAAGAAAAGAGGCATGACAGTAATAAGCAATGAGGACAATGAACCCTACCAACAAGGACCGTCATGGGTTCGAGAATTTGCATGGACTATAGGAAGCTCAACAAGGCAACCAAGAATGACCATTTTCCCCTCTCTTTCATTGATCAAATGCTAGATTGATTGGCAGGGAAATCCTTTTATTGTTTCCTCGATGGGTATTCACGGTACAGCCAGATTGCTATAGCACCGGAGGATCAAGAGAAGACAATTTTCACATGCCCCATATGGTACTTATGCATTTCAAAAGATGCCCTTTAGACTTTGTAATGCTCTAGCCATTTTCTAAAGATGCATGCTAGCTATCTTCTCAGACATGGTTGAAGATTTTTTTGGAAATTTTTATGGATGATTTCTCGGTTTCAGGAAATGATTTCGAGTCATGCTTAGGTAATTTAGCTAAGGTACTCAAATGATGTGAAGAAGCAGACTTGGTGCTAAATTGGGAGAAGTGTCATTTTATGGTGGCCGAATGGACTGTTTTAGGTTACAAGATATCAAAAAAGGGAATTGAAGTAGACAAGGCAAAAGTTGAAGTGATTGATAAGCTTCTTCCTCATACCACAGTGAAAGGCATCAAGAGTTTCTTAGGACATGCTGCTTTTATAGGAGGTTCATAAAGGACTTCTCCAAAATCTCCAAGCTGTAGTGCGCTTTGCTACAACAAAACCAACCCTTTGTATTTGATGAAAATTGCCACAATGCATTTAAAGAGCTCAAAGACAAGCTTATCTCAGCACCCATTGTTACCTCTCCGGACTGGACCTTACCATTTGAGCTTATGTGTGACGCAAGTGACTATGCGGTGGGAATAGCACTTGGACAGCGTCGAGGTAATATTTTCCATGTCATCTATTATTCTAGTCGCACTTTAAATGATGCACAAATCAATTGCACGTCCACTGAAAAAGAATTGTTGGCCGTTGTGTTTGCATTTGATAAGTTTAGAGCATACTTGATAGGCACTAAAGACATTATCCATACTAATCACTCTGCCATTAAGTACTTAGTAACTAAAAAGGATGCTAAACCTAGACTTATTAGGTGGATACTTCTTTTGCAAGAATTTGACCTAGAGGTTAGGGAAAGAAAAGAGGAATTCCCCGATGAGAAAATATTATTTGCTGTAGTAATCCCGTGGTATGCTGATATTGTTAACTTTCTTGTTAGTGGAATTTTACCTCTTGATTTGAACAGTCAGGGAAGAAAGAAATTCAGACATGATGTGCGATTCTATTTTTGGGATGAGCCTTATTTATTCAAACAATATGCCGATCAAATGATTCGAAGGTGTGTTCCCGAAGAAAAGCAAAAGGAAATCCTTTTCCTTTTCCATTGCCATTCATCCTCATGTGGTGGACATTTTGGAGGAGCTAGGACTGCTGCAAAGGTTCTACAATTAGGTTTTTATTGGCCGACACTTTTCAAAGATGCACACGAATTTTACAAGTCTTGTGATCGATGCCAAATGACTGAGAATATATCTAGAAGACATGAAATGCCGTTGCAAAACATCTTGGAAGTGGAGATTTTCGATGTATGGGGAATTGAGTTCATGGAACCCTTCCCATCTTCGTTTGGAGATCTCTATATCTTGTTAGCTATGGATTATGTGTCAAAATGGGTTGAAGCAGTGGCCACACCAAAGAACGACTCCAAGACAGTTTTGAAGTTCCTTCATAAGAACATTTTCACAAGATTTGGAGCCCCAAGAGCTATCATCAGTGGCGAAGGTACCCACTTCGACAACAAGCTCATTGCCAATGCATTGCAAAGGTAAGAGGTACGACACAAAATTGCTACAGCATATCATCCCCAGACCAATAGGCAAGCTGAAATCTCCAATCGAGAAATAAAGCAAATATCAGAAAATGTGGTCAACCCCAAAAGAAAAGGCTGGTCCCCAAATCTTGATGAAGCCTTATGGGCCTATCGCACAACTTTCAAAACTCCTTTAGGAATGTCCCCATTCAAACTTTTTTATGGCAAAGCATGCCATCTTCCCGTTGAGCTAGAACACAAAACTTATTGGGCCATTAAAAAGATTAATATGGATGCCCAAATTGCTGGAGAAAAAAGGTTATTGGAGCTGAACGAGGTGGAAGAGTTTAGAGCTCAAGCCTATGAGAATGCACGTCTGTACAAGGAGAAGACAAAGCAGTGGTATGACAAGCATCTTTTGCCACGACAATTTGCAAAAGGTCAACAAGTTCTCCTCTACAACTCTCGACTAAAACTCTTGCCAGGTAAACTCAAGTCACGCTGGTCAACAAGTTATCCTCATGGTGCGGTGGTGTAGACTCTCTAGGTGAAATGCTGGCAAAAATGGCAGAAAATATGTATTGGAAAATATAAGAATGTGCTAAAATGAGTCTTTTGCGTGCAAGTATACATGGTCTGCAAGTAATACAGCTGGTAAGCTGAGTATCAATCCCACATAGATTGTCTTGGAATTCAATTATCTTGATTCTTACTTGCCTTAAGAAAAAGTTGATTTGAAATTGGTTTTGGAAAATAATTAAAAAGTAAAGAAATGAAAGAAAAGTAAAGACGTTGGCAAGGAAGGTGTTTTAATGAATGATGAGCGTTGGCAGGGAATGCCTGGTTTTCATGTTATTCATGCCATGCCAGGTATTAACAACAACCTATCTTGGCATTGTTTGCCGAGCAGATTCAAAAGTAGCAAAGCCTCTCTCGATGGTCATTGCCCTAAATTGATCATGTAAAAACCCCTATATCTCTATAGTGTTTGTTTTTAAATAAACCAATTTGATTAAGATCCAATCTATACTTCTAAGGGGTAGATTTCACTCCCGAAGTAAGTTTATATACTTTAACGACTTCTCTCGAAGCTTCTCTCCTCATTATATGACAACTTATTCGTTGCCACCCAAGTTTGTTAAGATATTAAGGTGCAATAGGCCAACAGTGACAGCTCTCGCTTGGCAGAGTATTTAGGAAATATTAGAGTTTGCCGAATAGATAAAACTTTGCCAATGCAGATTTATTATTAAAAGCTAAAGCATGAAAATAACATAAAAACCAAACATCCCCTACCAACTATTAAATTAGTTAATGGTGAGGGAGTGAACCAACAATCCACAAATGTTTTTGGAATACATCATCCTTAAAAACAAAATAGAATAACTTGAGAGAGAGAATGGGCTAGAAGGGGTCTATTGATACAACCCTTCAAGATCTAGGCTTATCGTCCAAGTTGGTCGGACCACCCTTCAACGGTGCAACCGTTCGTCAATCGTCACACACACACCAACTCCTCACAATCCAATCTTCCCATCTCCTTAAAGTCTAGCTTGGTTAGTGTTTAAATAGGCCTGCAAAGAAGGGATATGACTAGCTCTTCAAATTTTAAACTTTAACTGCCCAGAGGACAAGGGATTATCTTCTTATCCAAATTTGAATGAGAGCTGATCAGGCTAAGGCTGACGTCATCATGCCGACGCTGTCTGCCAACAAGTCTTGGTACCATCTTATCCGCTATTTTTTCGAAGATTGTTCCAATTGCTATTTTTTCGGAGCCTGATCATGTCATATTTTTTCGGGGTCCAACAACATCTTGGCACGGCATCAAGTTCACTTCTTTGCCATCCGGTGCTTGACATTGTCTGGTCCATCTGTGCCAACAACACTCGGCATTCTCTCTAGCATTCCTTCCTATGTTGCTTTTCTGGGCCAAAAACTATGCCAAACCTTCAAAATTGCCAACAAAACAACCATTCACACTAGCATAGACAAAACTCTAAACTCCTTATGCAAATGCAACTAAATGTACATAAAAACAAGCAAAAGCATTGTAAGACTGACATTAAAAACAATACTTTTGGAGAGGTAACACACCCCCAAACCTAACTCATTACTTGTCCTCAAGTAATGCAATCAAAATAAAAACAAAAACTGTGAAAAAGTTACCTCGACCAAATTTTGGTTGAATGCCAACACGTGCTGGCAAGCAGAATTTGGCTCTATTTCTGTCCTCAGTATCTCAGTGCAATAATGCCAAGCAGGTAGTAATTCAAAAGAGTACATGAGTGTAGGCAATATGCATCAGGTTTCCTTTCATTCCTTTAGACAAAATTTACTACCTAAACTCATATTTTTTTTCTTTTTGCCAAGGGTTTCTGCTGGCATTCTTTTAAGCTTGCTTCGTGACACTATTTAGCGTGAGAGATAAGAGGGAGCATGCCACGAATCCCCACCTTAATCTAGACATCACCATGATTTCTCTTCAACTCACACCCCAAGGTTTTGGACTTGAGAACTAAGAGGGAGCAAACCATGAAGCCCCAAGTAGCTTATTATCCCTAAGGTAGAGGAGAGTTTTATTTTTTCTTGCCTTGGCAAAATATTCCTTCCTTATTTATTTCTTTTACCCTAACATCATTTTTTTAAATCTGAACATAGTTTCAAAAAGTCTAAGTTTGCTAAGGGACTAGATACATCTTACGTGTTAAGTGCAAGTTCAATTCCCTAAACTAGAGATCAATTGCCAAGCAATCATGGCATACTACTCTGTGGGCACGGCATGACAACTAAAGATTAAAGTCTCCTCATTGGACAAACACCTAGATCAAATTAAGCTTGCTTAACAATTGTTAACATTTTTCAAAATTAAATCGAGACAAAATTTTCTTTTTTAGCGGTTTGGTATGCATCTACTCTAAATGACCTCGATGACATGGAAACAAAAATTAAATATGATATGCATGGCATAATGTGAAGAAATGCACACCCCTAAACCCAAGATGTGCATTGTCCCCAATGTATGAAATAACACATATATACAAAAGAAAAGAATAAAATAAAATACATGGTCATGTGAATGCAATGTAATGAAATGTACATGAGTTTAGGAAGAAGAGGACTCCCCTTCGGAGACTTCTTCTCGTGTGAATCAGATCTTTCTCTTTATAAATGGCTCACGATCAGGGGCCATTCTCTTTCTTCCCTTCATTGTTGGCTTTACGGCAGTGGACGCTCCAACATCCTGGAGGACTTTCTCCACAATCTTGGCAGGGTTTGATGTGGTAGGAGTAGCGGTGGCATCGGCTGCGCAGGCTTCACTGGTGGCGTGGCAGGCTTCTTGGCAGACTTTACTTTGACAGACTTGGTTTTGGGTTGCTTTGATTCAATCTCAGAATCATAACTGACATACTCAACTTGAACTGGAGATAGTGGGACTGTAGCATCAGACTCTGAACTGGCTGACATAACTGGACTAGCTGAAGTGGCTGACATGGCTTCATCACTAGCAGAGGGCTCGACAGGGAAATCTAGGAATTCTGGCACAACATCAGGATATATTTTCTTGAGAGTTTCCCTGATTATCACATCCCTGGCATGCATGTAATGTCGTATCTTGACATTAATCTCCTCATCCTTTTCCATCTTACTGAGTATCATCTCCTAGCGTTGGTAGATTTGAGACAACATTGCCACAGAACCGTTTGACACAGTCTCAGGCATTGTGTCTAGCACAGTTTTTGACATCTTTGGCTTAGGCGTGGCCATTTTTGCTTTTCCCTTGGCCTTGTCCTTTGGCTCAACTGCAGTGAGGTTTCTCCATATGGCAACAGTGATGGTCGTTCCCTTTATTATCTGGCCTTGCTCCTCATCAAGCCTAGGCACATCATGGTGTATGCAAATGTTAGAAATAAGCAAAGGAAAAAACAAACTACCTTTACCTCTCGCAGCACACTTATAAGTCTCTTCTATGATAATCTTTCCAATGTTGATCTGGCGCCCTTTTATGATGGAGTGCAATAAAATCAGCCTTTCTTTCGAGACCGCCTCATTATGGGATGTAGGAAACATGTTTGCCTTAATGAAGTGATTCCATCCTCTCACTTGTGGCTTCAACGCCAGCCTCTTTACCGTCTGGTGGCACGTCGATGAGACTGTCCACGTCATGCTAGGTTCACACAGATACGTCAGCAACTTTTTTCTCTTGGCAGCAGTTATTGAACCAATATACTTAAAAATACTTATCTCCTGCACCATCCAACTAAAACATATTATTAATATATCCCTTATCAAAATGCACACACTTACCCCTAATCATCAGGAAAGGCGAATCATTGGTCACAAGGTGCTTGTAGAATTCTTGAACGATGGTGGCATAGATCTCCCATTTTTGCTGGCAGAATAGACTCCACTTGTGCAAGTTAATCGTAGACATAAATTCTGAAGGGAAGTCGGTTGTTGCCTCCATTTTGAATTCGAAGTGCTTCTTGTAGCAAAAACTCCTCGAGGCAAAATTTGTTTCGAACTTTTTCTCGATCTCCTCGTTGAAGAATCTTTTAAAGGGAAGAGACGACGAGGCCATTGAAACTGGTTGAATCTTGGAACGATGTTGAAAGATGAAGGCAAATGACGATTTGGGTTTGTACTTGCTTATCAAAAAGGAAGTAAAAAGTGAGAGAGATGTTTTGGCTTCTTTAACCGGCAAGAGTAAGAAAGTGAAAGATTTTATGTTGGTTGAGTGTTTTAATGGGAGTAGTAATTAGGGATAATGATGGGTAATAAAGAGAATTATTTTAAAAATAGGTTGAGTGATAAGGTTGAAGTGATAAGGTGATAGGCGATAAGATAGGGTAAGGATTGGAGTGATAAGGTAATTGATTTGAAATTTAAATTTCAACCAAATTTGGGCGGCTAGGGCTTAAAGTCAAATAAAGATAACTCTCTCAATTTTTTACTGGGCCGATAAAACTAGGTTTTTTCCCTCGTCCTTTAATCTTTTGTACCGTTGCATGCCAAGCTACTCTGGCACTGCGTCTAGCAGATTTTTCTGTTAAAGCGTTGGCTCCTGCCAGCGACCCTGGCAGTGTTCCTGGCACAATGAATCTGCGCAACTCAAAGGAAACCTTTCAACATATTAAAGGAATAAAAACATGGAACTGAGAAAGAAAAACAATTAAAAACCTAAAAACAAAGAGAAACACTAACCTAATATTTACAAAAGTTCAAACCTGACGGTGTTTTCATGTTACCTCTGCCAAGAGGATCACCTCTTTGGCATTATTCTGATCACCTTCCATGTAGTGCTTTAAGCGTTAACCATTCACCTTAAAGATTTCTCACATCTTCAATTTCTTAATGTCCGCAGCTCCATGAGCATAGGGCTTCACAACATCATAAGGGCCAATCCATCTTAATCTGAGTTTCCCTGGAAATAGCTTAAGCTGTGAGTTGAATAGTAAAACATGTTGGCCTACCTCAAAATGTCTTGGCATTATCCTGCTGTCATGCCAACGTTTTGCTTTTTCCTTATAGATCCTGGCGTTCTCATAGGCTTGCCTTCTGAATTCCTCCAACTCATTTAGGTCCAGTAACCTTTTTTCTCCAGCAGCTCTCCATGCCATGCCAAGTGTTCTAGTAGCCCATTAGGCTTTATGCTCAAGCTCCACTAACATATGGCATGGTTTTCCGAAAACAAGTTTAAACGGTGAAGTACCCAAAGGAGTTTTAAACGCAATCCTGTAAGCCCACAATGACTCATCTAGTCTCAAGGAACAATCATTGCTTGATGGATTAACAATCTTATCTAAGATGTTTTTGATCTCCTTGTTTGAAATCTCAGCTTGCCCATTTGTTTCTGGATGATATGATGTGGCAATTCTCTACTGTATACCATACCTGCACAAGGCTTTTGAAATTAGACTGCATTTAAAATGAGTGCCCTCATCATGAATGATCACTCTAGTGGCGCCAAATCTAGTAAAGATATACTTATGTAAAAACTTGGCAACGGCCTTGGCATTGTTCGTTGGCAGAACAACTGCTTCTACCCACTTAGATACATAGTCAACAGCCACAATAATGTATACATTACCAAATGAGGGTGGAAAATGACCCATAAAGTCTATCCCCCATACATCAAATAAATCCACATGCATAATGTTTTGAAGCGGTAGTTGGTGTCTGCCAGAGATGTTTCCTGTCCGTTGGCTTCGATCACATGCCTTGGCATACTCGTGGGCATCCTTATATATTGTGGGCCAAAAAAATCCTGACTGCAGTATCTTGGCAACAGTTTTTACTCCAACAAAGTGACCTCTATATGGTGCGGCATGGCATAGATGCAATATGTTATGTTGTTCATCCTCAGGCACACACCGACGGATCACTTGGTCGGCACACTGTTTGAACAATGTTGGCTCGTCCCAATAGTATTGCCTAACTTCCCGCAAAAACCTTTTCTTGGCATTGTATGCCAAGTCTGGTGGCAGAATGTTACTTACCAAGTAGTTGCCAATATCAACATACCATGGCATGGCATTAAATGCAAGCAAATACTCATCAGAAAACTCATATTTTATCAAATTGGTCTTACCATCTTCAAGATGATGCTCTAAACGTGAGCGCTGGTCAGCTACTAGGTTTCTACTACCCTTTTTGTCTTGGATCTCAATGTCAAATTCTTGAAGTAGGAGCGTTCATCGGATTAGCCTGGGCTTGGCATCCTTCTTTGCTAAGAGATACTTCAATGCCGAATGATCTATAAAAACCACAACTTTGTTACCAATTAAATAAGATATAAATTTGTCAAAAGCAAATACAACCGTAAGAAATTCTTTCTCGGCCGTAGAGTAATTCAGTTGTGCTTTGTTTAAGGTTTGGCTAGCATAGTAAATGGCATGGAAAACCTTGCTATGCCTTTGTCCCAAAACTGCTCCGATGATATAGTCGCTGGCATCACACATGAGCTCGAAAGGCTCATTCTAGTCCTGTGCCACAACTATAGGGGCATTGATCAACTTTTCTTTAAGCTCCTGAAACGCTCTCAAACAAGAATCATTAAATGCAAAAGTGGCATTATGTTCTAACAACAAGCATAAGGGTTTAGCAATTTTTGAAAAGTCTTTAATGAAACGCCGATAAAAACCGGCATGTCCTAAGAAACTTCTTATACCTTTGACACTTGTTGGGGCGGTAGTTGCTTAATTACCTCAACTTTTTGCTTGATCCACTTCTAACCCTCTCTCAGTTACCTTGTGCCTGATAACAATGCCCTCCTTTACCATGAAGTGGCATTTTCCCAGTTCAACGCTAGGTTCGTCTATATGCATCTCTTCAAGACTTGCTCCAAACTTTGAACACATTCCTCAAATGTTTTACCAAACACTGAGAAGTCATCCATGAATACTTCCATGCTATGCTCGATCATATCGGAGAAAATGGACATCATGCAATATTGAAATGTTGCCGATGCATTACATAGACCGAATGCCATTCTTATAAATGCAAACATCCTATATGGGCATGTGAACGTAGTCTTCTCTTGATCATCAGGGCAATGGAAATCTGATTATAGCCTGAATAACCATCCAAAAAAATAGAAAGCTTTACCTGCCAACATGTCTAACATCTGATCAATGAATGACAATGGGAAGTGATCATTCCTCGTGGCATTGTTCAACCTCCTATAGTCCATGCACACTCTCCATCCAGTGATAGTTATGGAGGAGATTAACTCAGCTTTACTATTTTGTACCATAGTCATGCCACCCTTCTTTAGCACGCATTGCACCGGGCTAACCCAAGAGCTATCAGAAATAGGATATATAATCCCGACATCAAGCCATTTTATGAACTCTATTTTCACTACTTCTTTCATTCTTGGGTTTAGCCTTCTTTGGCCTTCAATGGTCTTGCCATGGTACTATTCCAAGATAATCTTATGCATGCAAATGGTTGGGCTAATACCTCTAATGTCTACCAAAGTCCACCCTAATGCTTGCTTATAGTCACGTAATATTGCCAACAACCTTTCCTCCTGATCATTAGTGAGGCCAGTGGCAATGATCACTGGAAAACTTGAGCGTTCACCTAAATAAGCATACTTCAAGTGATCTAGCAGTGGTTTCAGTTCTAATGCTGGCGGCTCCTCAATTGATGGTTTAGATGCCTTGATTTCTCTGCCGGCCAACTGTAGTGGCTCAAAATAACTCGCCTCTTTAGCCTCCAAGACTGGTTCTTCTGGTTCCTCACACAGATCAGCTGTGCCATCTAAATTACTGGCATCAAATTCTGCATCCTGGCATAACTGTGCTGTGTCCAAAGTGTAAATGGACTCCATCATCTCCTCTGCTTGGCACTCATCAGGTTCATCTGCACATTTCAAAGCTTGAAACACATTAAATTTAACTTGATGATCATTCATGCGCATTGTTAGTCCCCCTTTATGAACATCAATCAAAACTCTACCTGTGGCAAGAAAATGTCTCCCCAAAATAATCAGGACATTAATATCAGCCTCATAATCCAAAATGATAAAATCAGTTGGAAAAATATAATTTGTCTACCTTTACCAACACATCCTCAATCTTACCCTTGGGATGTGCATATGATCAGTCTGCCAGCTGATGTGCCACCATGGTAGGTCTTGCTTCTATGCCTAGCTTCCAAAAAACTGACATTGGCATCAAGTTGATGCAGGCTCCTAGGTCACACAGTGCCTTGCCCATGAATTTGTTGTTAATGGTGCAGGGAATAGTGAAACTTCCTAGATCTTTGAGCTTTGGTGGCAAACGGTTTAAGATCATGGCACTGCATCCTTCAGTCAGGGCAACGGTTTCAAAGTCTCCCAACTTCCTCTTTTTGGACAGAATGTCCTTCATAAATTTGACATAGTTGGGCATTTGTTCAAGGGCTTCTACCAATGGAATATGGATTTGCAATTGCTTAAGAACCTTTAAGAAACACTTGAACTATTGATCTTGCTTATGCTTTTGAAGTCTTACTGGAAATGGTGGCGGCAGATAGATACGTGCATGCTCTGTTGGCTTTGCCAACGCAGTGCTGGCATCATACTGGCATTAAACTGTCTAGCATCAGTTCTGGCATCATCTGCTTTTGTTTCCTATTTCTCTGCTTCCCTGGGATCATCTGCTGGCATAGGCTTCTTATCTTGGCAATTAATTGGCTACTTAGCAACCTTCTCCATGTCGCACTGCTTACCACTCCGAAAAGTTATAGCTTTGCACTGCTCATTGTCTTTGTGCCGATCATCTTCTGTGTCACTTAGCAATGCTCCCTGGGGTCGATTGCTGAGTACACTAGCAATATTCCCAAGCTGGACTTCCAAATTTCTCATTGACGTAGCCAAACTCTGGGCTGTGGCATCATTCCTTTCCATGTACTCTGTGAGAGTGCCTCCTTGGTTGAGTCTCTGCCCTTGTTGAAAATTGTTTTGGGTTTTCTGTGGCATAGCATTCTAATAGAATGCTGGCATGGCATTGTTATTCTGCCTCTGAGTATTCTGGCACTGGGCATTGTGCTAGTTACCTCCTTGATTTCCCCAAGCTAAGTTAGGGTATTGTCTCCAACCTGTATTATAAGTATTGGAGTTAGGGTTATAGTAACGATTAAAATTTGCCAACAAAATTTACCGATTGAGGGTTGGCAGGACATTCATCCACATGATGATTTTCTCTACAGATCGTACAGAATGAGGCTAATGTTTTGACTTCTTGGGACTCATTGTTCTTTTGCAACGTTCTTACCATGCCCGTAAGGTTGGAAATCTCGGCATGAACGGATGTTAGTTCATCAACCTGAAATTTCCCATTGGTTTTAGTTTCGTTCCCAAGTCTTGAAACATGATATTCAAAATCATTGATTGCAATCCTTTATAAAATGTCAACAGCCTCAGTATATGTCTTGTCAAGCAATGAGCCAACTGCTGAAGTATCAACAACCATCCCCATTTGTGCATTCAATCCATTGTAAAAGGTTTGAATCTGAGTCCAATTCAGGAATCCGTACATAGGACACATCCTCAACAAGTCTTTGAATCTTTCCTAGGCATCATATAAGGTCTCATCCTCAGCCTGCCTAAATACAATGATCTCACATCGCAGCTTGGCAATGAGTGTTGGCGGTTGGAATCTTGTCAAGAACTTCTAGCATAGGTTTGCCCATGAAGTGACTAAGCCAGGTGGCAAGGAATTAAGCCAAGCCTTTGCTATGTCTTTCAAAGAAAAAGTAAATAACTTCATCTTCACAGTATCTTCAGGTACTCCATTTTGTTGAAATTGCTGGCAAATCTCCATGAACTATTTAAGATGTTGCATCGGATCTCCAGTGAGTGCTCCATCAAACTAAACTACATTCAAAAGAGTTTGAATCATTACTGGCTTAAGTTCAAAATTGATAGCGCTTACCTCTGTGCCAACAAGTCCTGGCATCAAATTGCCAATGGTTGGTGCCGAATGTTCTCTAATAGGCCTCTCATTAACAACTGGGGCAGCAGGTGGTGGAGGTGTCTCATTGTTGAGTGGATTTCCCCCATTGTTCACCACACCATTCCCTCCATTACCTTGATTCATCTCTCGAAATCTTCTTTTTAACCTCTGTAAGGTTTTCTCAATTTCCAGATAGTATGGCCACTCGTCCACCACATGATGGCTTCTGGTCATACACCAAAAAAGCTGAAAGGTAAAAATAAAAACGAAAATAAAAATAAAAGGAAGACAAGTAAAAGTTTAAAAACAATCAGTTGCGTGGCAATCCTCGGCAATGGCGCCAAAAAAACTTGTATACTCTCTAGGTGAAATGTTGGAAAAAATGGCAGAAAATATGTATTGGAAAATATAAGAATGTGCCAAAATGAGTCTTTTGAGTGCAAGTATACACGGTTTGCAAGTAATACAACTGGTAAGCTGATTATCGATCCCACAAAGATTGTCTTGGAATTTAATTACCTTGATTGTTAATTGCCTTAAGAAAAAGTTGATTTGATTTGAAATTGGTTTTGGAAAATAATTAAAAAGTAAAGAAATGAAAGAAAAGTAAAGACGTTGGCAAGGAAGGTATTTTAATGAATGATGAGCGTTGGCAGGGAATGTCTGGTTTTCACACTATTTATGACGTGCCATCCGTTAACAACAACCTGACTTGGCATTGTTTGCTGAGCAGATTCAAAAGAAGCAAAGCCTCTCTCGATGGCCATTGCCCTAAATTGATCATGTAAAAACACCTATATCTCTATAGTGTTTGTTTTTAAATAAACCAATTTGATTAAGATCCAATCTATACTCCTAAGGGGTAGATTTCACTCTCAAAGTAAGTTCATCTACTTGAACGACTTCTCTTGAAGCTTCTATCCTCAGTATTCGACAACTTATTCGTTGCCACCCCAAGTTTGTTAAGATATTAAGGTGCAATAGGCCAACAGTGCCAGCTGTATTTAGGAAATATTAAAGTTTGCCGAATAGATGAAACTTTGCCAAGGCAGATTTATTATTAAAAGCTAAAGCATGAAAATAACATAAAAACCAAACATCCCCCACCAACTATTAAATTAGTTCATGGTGAGGGAGTGAACCAACAATGCATAAACGTTTTCGGAATACAACATCCTTAAAAACAAAATATAATAACTTGAGAGAGAGAATGGGTTAGAAGGGGTCTCTCGTTGCAGCCCTTCAAAATCCAGGCTTCTCGTCCAAGTTGGTCGACCACCCTTCCACGGTGCAGTCGGTCATCAATCGTCACACACACACCAACTCCTCTCGATCCAATATTCTCCTCTCCTTAAAGTCTAGATTGGTTGGTGTTTAAATAGGCGTGCAAAGAAGGGATATGACTAGCTTTTCAAATTTTAAATTCTAACTGCCTAGAGGATAAGGGATTATATTATTATCTAGATTTGAATGAGAGCTGATCAGGCTAAGGCTGACGTCATCCTGTCGACGCTGCCCTGGCATCCAAGCTTGGCATGAGTCTGCCAACAAGTCTTGGCACCATCTTATCCGTTATTTTTTCGGAGATTGTTCAAATTGCCATTTTTCAGAGCCCGATCATGTCCTATTTTTTCGGGGTCCAACAGCCTCTTGGCGTGACATCAAGTTCACTTCTTTGCCATCCGGTGCTTGGCATTGTCTGGTCCATCTGTGCCAACAACACTCGACATTCTTTCTGGCATTCCTTTCTGTGTTGCTTTTTTAGGCCAAATACTATGCCAAAGCTGCAAAATTGCCAACAAAACAACCCTTCACACTGGCATAGACAAAACTCTAAACTCCTTATGCAAATGCATGATTCTAACATCCTAATACAACTAAATGTACCTAAAAACAAGCAAAAGCATTGTAAGATTGGCATTAAAAACTATACTTTTATAGAGGTAATAGGTGGACATCAAGAACCTTGATGATGACACCATCTTTAAGGTAAATGGCCAAAGACTGAAGGTCTACACTGGAGCTTCAATCCTACTTGACAAGTCATCCTTGCTTCTTCAGGATGCATGAGAGTTTGAATTCTCCACTCTTTTTTATTTTGCTATAGCATATTTTTATCTCATATGTTTATAAATAAGTAGTTTTTATTTAACCCTTTGTCTTTTAGTTCTTTATTTTGTGCTTTGAGTTTCTTTTGTCTTTTTCAACCCATGTCAGTTTTTTTTACCGTAGGTGCGTGTGTCACGCGAGAACTACTTTATGGAATATGGATATTTCCAATTAGGGTTAGGGTTTGTCTTTACCTTATTAAAGGAAGTTGAAAAGGCAAGGCTTTTCCAAGTTTTTTGGGCGGCGTAGAAAATGGCAAAAATGGGGAATATATTGTTTATTTAATTTTCAAACCCTAACAATCATAACCTTTTCAGATTCTCTCTCCCATCTTTTTCTTTTCATTAAATCCCCATCACATTGTCTATCTCTTACCCAAGCCTTTATCCGTCTCTTCCACTATCTCTCCCATCATTCTTGTCAGTTTTTCATTAAACCACCCCTCACTCTTCCATAACCCCCGTTTAACTTCATCTTCTTCCCAAACCACCTCTTTATCTTCATCTCCATCAAATGAGACTTCAACTGAAAACCCTAATCATTGCACTAACCTCTACTGCGCCCATCAACCAAGGTCTGATGCAAGAATGTCACCGGTACTTCAAGCAGCGCTCAACAACAACCGACCGTTGAAATCAAGAAATTTCAAGACGAAATGGCCAAGAATCACTTCCAGCAAATTAAAGAGAGAAAAGTCTTCCCCGAACAAGGTTTCAATTTCCCGTCTAAAGTGGAGGAAGGATTCAACTCTGAGGTGATGGGCATCATCAACAACCATGGTTGGAAAGTGTTTTTCAAGCATTCGGGCAACATTGTTGTGCCACTAGTTAGGGAGTTTTATGCCCACCTCACAAGCCCCATACAATCTAGTGTGTAAGTGCGAGGGGACCAGATCAAGTTCACCGCTACATCAATAAACAAGTTTTATGGGCTGAAGAATGTAGTGGACTAACATACCCCTTTTGTTGAAGTGACTGATGTGCAAACAATCAAGGAGGTCTTGGAGGATTTATGCTTCAGGGGAATGGAATTGGATGCCACCAACAAGACTGTGGAGAGGGGGCGTCTAAAGCCTCAAGCCAATGTGTGGAACCACTACCTCAAAACCCGTTTGATGCCAACCTCCCACCACACGACTGTGGCCCTTAACAGGTTGTTCCTTTTGTATTCCATCCTTAATGTACGTCCAATCGATGTGGGAAAAATCGATGTGAGAAAATCAAGACCTCTGATATTCCCCAACTTGATTACAACCCTCTGTCAAAAGAAAGAAGTATATGAAGATGATGAGGATGAAATTCATAAGGGCAAGCAAGGCTTAACCCCTGACCAAATTCTTGGGCTTAAAGGATTCGATGAAGATGCTCCAGTGGAAACTGTAGAAGGTGGAGCTAAAACAGTTGATGCAGCAAGAATTGCTTCCTTGGTAGCCTCCACGAGATGCATGAAGGAAGATATGGAGGTACTGCTCAGGAACTTGCATACTTTTTTCAAGTATGTCAAAGAAAGGGATGATGTGGTGAACTCCTACTTTCGTGAGATACTGCCACATTTGACGAAAGAATTTCCACCCTTCCCAGAAGCCCTGTTCACTCTACCACCACCAACCAGTACACATGCAGCACATTCAACCCCTGCACAATCAGAACTTGTTTCACAAGACCCAGCCCCTACAGATGCTACAACAAGTTACCACCAGACGAAAACGAGTAAAGGAAAAGCCCTTATGGAAATCCCACCACCTAAAAATTTTAGTAGAGGACCCTATCACTATTGAGAGTGACGATGAGGAAATAGAAGAGACAACTCCAGCTACTACACCCGCTCCGATTGCACCTGCCGCGGCATGAACAAGACAACGCCTAAAGCAATATGCCGACCATATTTGGAGCACTCCTACTGAAGGGAGTAATGCTTGGGATGACAAGCAAAACCACGACGAGCCAGCTGAACAAGCCCCACTACTGCAACCAACTGAAGAAGATGAGCCTATCGCTACCCTTAGAAAGAAGCGCATCAAGCATAAGGCCACCAAAACTGTACCACCGAAATAGAACCACACCGAGGTACCTCACATTGCATTACGTTTAGTTTAGTGTTAGTTAATTTTATTGCATTGATGACAATGTCTTCTTCAAGTTTGGAGGAGGTAGTGTTCATAGTTAGTCATTTGCAATTGTAGTTATGAACAGTTTTTGATATGGCATTTTGTTTGGTTTAAAGATAGTTCTTATGCATAAATTGACGATGTCCGATGATGAGAATTTTTTATGGATATGAATGGATTGAATGTACATGACCATTGAGATTGGTAGAACTGACTTTAGGGTTTGATCTTTTGTGATTTATTTTTACACGATTGTAGGTTTTCTATGCTTAAATGTGTTAGAAACTTTTTATGAAAGAACTCTTGCATGCCTTAGTATGAATGATCTTAATGAAATTAACTGTTAAATGAAAGCATTAAAGGCTTCATTAGACTCCTTTGTGAATATTGAGTATGAATAAATGCTTCGACATATTTGTAGAGGGACACTCGTCTTTGCCATATCATTTTCTTTGTTCATGTCCACTCCTTGCTTGAGGACAAGCAATAGCTTAATTTTGGGGATATGTTAACCTTGTAAAAAAGCATACATTTCATGCCTTTTTACTTAGGTTATTGTTTGATTTAAAGCTCATTTTATTGCATATAGCTTCATATAGCTCATTTAGTTGCATTTGGTGGTGTTTGCTTGGTTGTTTTAATTATTTATGAATTTGGTGCTGCTTGAGAGAAAGGGTTGTTTTGTGGTGATGATGTGCAGGTGAGCAAAGGAATTTTTCTGGGAAAGGAAATTTTGCCACAGCATATTAGATAGCATTTTTGGGCGCACAAAAAGACAAAGAAAGAATATATTTCACATCCCCCACACGTGATTCCACCAGCCAGCTGTGTCACATATATGAAGAGAATATTCCCTAAGGTACACAAGGAATTAAAGGCACCAAACCCTAGGATCCCCCACTATATAAAAGAAAGGACACCCACATTAAAGGGAGAGCTAGAAAAAGTGATTGGTGAAGAAAGAGAGAAGAAAAAGGTGGTTGCCCTCCTTCTTCCTCAGTTTTGGGTTCCACCATTGTTGAAGCTCCAATGGAAGTTCTTGCTAGCCTTTGAGAGAAGCAACAAGCTTTGAGTGGTTCACGGCAGTCCAAGGCGGCTTGGGAGTTTCCTCTACTCTTAGTTGCTTTTTGCTCTTACATTTTTATTCTAAAATGGGTTGTATTAAACGAATGATTTTGGATGTTATCTACCCAGCCATGAACTGATTTTAAGTGGCTTGGGTTTATTGTGGATGATTATATTTTCTGTTTGAATGAATGTTTTAGCATTTTCCAGTTTTATTGATGCTTTGTTCACTGTTTTATTGCCTTGGGTTTGTAAGAGCTTTCGAGAGTTAGTCATTACCCTTGTGAGAGGCTTAATGGTCGAGAGAGTTAAGCTTAGATCTACATGGACAATGGGGTTTGATGTAGAGAGGCAGAACCTTAACTCACCTTAGAGATAAAGATAGAGTTTCAACGACTAAAAGGAGTAAAACTTCAGGGTTAGTAGCTTGCTAAGGTTCACACTGAGAGGTATTGCCGTAGCATTCCTGCTGCCAGTTTCTTGCTAGAGATAGTTTAGAAGCACCTATAGAAGCTCTGTCGAGTGTCTTATAAGCTGGAAATTGTTAGTCATTCACGAGAACTAGACATAGGATTCCTTGGTAAACCCAGTCTGTCATCCCTTTAAGAGTTTCTACACGTGTGAGGACATTTGAAGTCTTATCATATTGCTCCAGTTGTTATTACACTTTTTTGCTACAACATTTCTTTCATTTGCTCATATCAACTCTTTCATTCAATATTCGGTTTCTGTTTTGCGTGCTTAAAACTCACTTGAAATACCTCTAATCCCTGTGGAAACGATCTTACTCATCACTTTATTACTTGTTCGATATGTATACTTGCAGCAATTGCGTATCATTATTAGTACAACTGCACAACGCAACAACCAACTTTGCCAATCTAGTGTTATCTGGTAAACTTATCAAGAATGCTGTTAAGAGTGGTAAGATCAACGTTGGTGGAAGTTCATTCTACAATAAACCATCGTATGGGAAGAAGGATAATAAAGTGAACTCATTGGGAGTTTATAATGTCAGTTATTCAAAGTCGATGAGGGTAGTACCCTTAAAGTTGTAAGTGCCCAAAGATCTCCAAGCCAGGATTATAGTCAAAGGAAGAATACTGAAAAGATAGAGTTTACACCACTACCAATTTTGTACGGGGATCTGTACAAGGATCTGCTCGATACTCGTATAGTGACACCTTTCTACCAAGGCCCAGTACAACCTTCATTCCCAAAATGGTATGATTTCAATGCAACATGTGATTATCACGCGGGATAAGTTGGCCACTCAATCAAGAATTGTTGGGGCTTTAAGAGGCTAGAAAAAGGTACATCAAGCTTGGTGTTGTAAGTATGAATGTCTCAACTAAGATTCTCGATGCCCAGATATGGGGAATGCCTCATTATTATTCTTTTTGGATAGGCTAGTCATCAAATTATTTTGACCATAACCAATAGGTCCCCTTATAGTTTTTACCTCTTTCAAATTAATACTTTTTGGACCAATCTCACTGTGCTAAGCCAAAAGGTAGTGAGAATCTTTTGTAAGGGCCAAAAACTACAAGTTTCAATGAAATATACATTTTGTTTATCTTATTAGTGGTATTGGTTTTAACCAGAAAACTGTTTCGATCGTACCCCTGCATAACCGAAAGCTGTGAAAACCAAAAAAACATATGACTTATATGACCACGCTGCTAAGAACTGGATATAGGGGCATCATGATAAAATTTTCAATTAATTTTCTATATGGGCATTTTGGGGGCATTCTCCTAAAGAAGTTGACTTCAAGAAAGATGATTAAACCCGAGTGAGGCTGGGGGCATCTTCGTGTACAAGACCAATAGCCCGGCATGACCAGTGGAAAGTCAAGGGCATCCTTTTGAGGGCCCTAAAAATCATATCAAATTCATGCATTTAGCTGCATTCATTTTGCATTTAGAACAAATCATTTTTTACACATTGAAAACCATCATGCATTTAGAGTAAGTGCATACACCAAAGTCACCACACATTTAGAATAGACAAATGTAATGAAGACGCATTCATTTTTGCTTGTACATACAAACAGGTCCGAAAAAGAAATCAAGCACCCTCAACATGGGGGGAGGCAATAACACGATGGTCAACCTTTAGTCCTGAGGGAGGCCGAATACACAAAATAATTGAAACCTCCAAATAGAGGATATTATCGATAAAATTTTTGAAAAATTACTAATTAATGTTTTTTTCTCATTTGCAGATCTTGTCTCATCATCGGTGGTGTAGCAGATTTGATTTTCTCTTCAGATCTTGTCTTTTCGTTAATGGTGTAATGGGCTCTACATTTGCAAATCTTGTCTTGCCATCAGTGGTGTTGCAGATCCAATTTTCTTTTCAGATCCCGTCTCTCTATCAGTGGTGTAGCGGATCCCATATTTTGTGGATCTTGTCTCTTCGTCAGAGGTGTAGCATATAAAATTTTGAAGATCCCGCTTTACCGTTGATGGTGTAGTAGATCAAATTTTGAAGATCTCGTTTTTTCGTTGCTGGTGCAACAGATCAAATTTTTCCTCTGGATCTCGTTTCTTCGCTAGTGATGTAGCAAATCCTGCATTTTCTAGATTTTGCTTCTCCGTTGATGGTGCAACATATTAAATTTTTGTTAAGGTCTCGTTTCTCCGTTGATGGTATAACTAGACCAAAGTTCTTCCTTGAGTCTTGTCTCTTCCTTATAGTTGTAGGCTAAGAAAAAACAAAAAAGAAAAACGAAAAAAAGTCAAAAAAAGAAAAAAAAGAAAAAAAAAAGAAAAAATAAAATTGACAAATCAAAAGAAAATTAATCAACTTTTATCATCAGATCCTGTCTCTCTATTGATGGTGTAGATAGGTCCAAGTTGCTATCATTCGCCGATCTTGCTCCTCTGTTGATGGTGTAGTAAGATCCAAGTTGATGTTATTCGGTCTAGTCCTACCGTTGATGGTAAGGCTAGTTCCAAGTTGCCGAGATCTGACCCTGTCCCTCTATTGATGGGGTGGTTGGTTCTAAATTATTATCCAGTCCTGTTTATCCGTTGATGGTGTAGTAGGGTTCAAGTTAGTGTTATGCTTCTCCGTTGATGGTGTAGTGGAATATAAATTGTTATCCATTCTCGTCCCTCCGTTGATTGTGTGGATGGGTTCAAGTTACTATCATTCGATCTTACTCCTCCGTTGATGGTATAGTAGGGTCTAAGTTGTTATTATCCGATCTTACCCCTCAGTTGATGAAGTGGTTAGATCCAAATTTACTAACTTTCAAGTTTTTTTTATCAATGTTGTGCTAAAAAGAGAGAAAAAAGAAAAAAAAAGAAGAAAAAAGAAGAAGAAAATTAAATTGAGTTTTCAATCTTTTGATCCTACCTTTTCGTCAGAGTTGTAGCTGGATCAAACATCAAACATTATAGATTTTTGATCCTGCCTCTTCGTCGGTATTGTAGCTAGATCAGATAGTCAAATCTTTCATCCCCGATCTTGCCTCTTTATCAGTGTTGTAGGTGGATCAAATTTTACAGACCCAGCCTCTTCGTCGGTGTCGTAGCTGGGTCAAATTTTCTTTAGGAATTAGCTTATCATCAATAATGTAACAAGTTGCACTCATTTTGCTTCCCCAACAAGACAACCCCCATTTTGAAGATTTTTCTTCTCTAAAGGTAATAAGGTGGATCAACCAAGACAAGAAAGAAGACCTGCGTCGAAGAGAAAGAAGATCTACCGAAGAAGAAGACATACGCCAAAAAACAAGATGACTAGTCAGATCAGACAAAATGGGTCATTTTTTAGTCTTTGCTCTATTGTTGTTACACAACAATGAGCAAAGAGGGGCAACTGTAATAACCCGTTTTTGTCAGGGTTATCCAAATACATAACCCGACCCATAACCCAAAAACTAATTTAATTTAACATCCAAAAAAACCTAGCCATAAATCTATAAACCCTTCATCTGCCGCTACCGACGTCCCCCTCTACTGTCACGGCGCCACTCGTCCTCCCGCTGCCGTCACCCATCACTACCGGCCACTAATTCGAAACAATTCCCTAAAAATTAAATACCCAAAACAAACCATAAATTAATCTATCTAAATTCCAAAAAACCCTAAAAATAAAATAACCCTAGCTTCCATTTTGCCATACTCTTCCATCACCAAACCAAACCACCAAGGCCATGCCCTGCCATCCCCAAAAATCTAAATTTTCCCATCATCAGATCTGTAGTCAACTAAAGAGATTTATTTTATTTTTTTCTTTGTACCAAATTAGTTATAAAAGAGATCGAAATCAAAAGGTAAAATGGAGTTTTCATTCTGAAAAAATCGAAAAAGAGGGGATTCTGAAAAAATTGTAAGTTTATGAATTAATAAAAAATTAGATCAAAGTTTCAATCCTTCCTTTTTAGCATACTTAGGTTTTTAAATGGAAACCAAAATCGGAGGGGGTTCTAAGTTTCAAAATCAAATCCTTATTCTTTCATTTTAAATTTCAAATCAAAGCAACGAAAAAGGGAAAGTTAGAGGTTTATCTTCGTTTCCGTCGCTCGAATCCTCGCCGTGAGATCATTGCCGATGAACGAATTTGAGAGAAGGAAGAGAAAGCGGCTCCGCTCTAGTTCAAGGGCTAAATATTAGGGCTTTTATTTTTGTTTTTTTATAATTTGTTTAAAACAAAGGATAACCTACTTTATTAAAATCGGTAGCCTCAAAATGGCGCCATTTTGAGCCTTGACCCGCGCGGTGACCCGGATCCGGAGAAAGATCCACGCCTTTTGGGTTATGGGTTAATTTCCCTCTAGGCCCCTCCCCTTTAACCCCGTTTTCACTAATGTATAGGGGCCAATTACACTTTTGGTCGGTCCTTGTAATTTTTATTCTTTTTGTCACACTTATTTATGTTTCTTACCCTTTATTTCTGTTTTGTTGTAATATGCATATTTTAATTATTTCTTATTATTTTAATTTATGCCCTTTAATTTTTTATTTTTTTTATTTTCCAGCATATTTGTTTTATTTTATGCATTTTGTCCATATCATTATATATATTGTATATATTCTATTATATATTAGACGTATATGTTATATCATATATATATATATTATTATGTAGCTATATTTATTATATATGTATTATCTTACATAAATACATGTATATTATGTTTATACTATATTATGTATTATAATTATATGTTATATATATACATTATTATATAGTATGTATGTAATTTATCATATATATAGGAGGTAGTTTGTACGCAATATATATATATATATATTAATGTTTTGTAAATAGTATATGTATATGGTATTATATAGTACTATTTATATATATACGTAGCATTATATGTTTTTTTGTATATATGAATTATATTAACTTTTTTTCTTATATTTCACATTTCTGTTTTTTATGTTTTGTACATATTCGAATATATCAATTGCTAATGCGGAACTCCCTTTTCCGAGAATAAACTTGGCTACCAGTCTGAGAAGTAAGTGGTAGTTTTCGTTTATTCTTCGAACACCAGAGCTTTTAAAATAAACCCGCATATATAATCGAATCTTAATTAAATGGTACTTAAACTCGCAAATTTTGATATTAATAAAAATGCTAATAGAGTCGGTACCAATTTTTGAGCGTATCAGGAGTGCTAACCCTTCCCCGTACTTATTTTGTCAAATTTCATTTTTTTTTCAAAATTCTTCATTTCCCACGCATATAAATATAAAAATATGAATATTGTAATATTTTAAATTAAAATTTTTGGGCGGTCAAAAACCCTGATGACACATTATAGTTTATTCGGTCAAAAACATTGAACCACAACAAATCTTGTAATGCATCTTACGTATATAATAAGGTAAAATATTTTTATTATTGTCCTACTTTATTCTATAGTGGTAATATTGTTTAGTTTAATCAACGGTGTCTAACTTATTAATTGACTAATTCGGATCGAATACTGTAGAGGTCCGTTATAGGGGTGATCCTCTCAATCCAACTTGCTCCATTCACAACAACAGGATTTGAACTTTTAACCTTGTATAAGGTATCTAGTGTCTCATCCTACTAGACCAACAACTTATTGGTCTAATATGGTAATATTAATCCTGAAGATTAATTAACTAATTAGTGTGCAAGAATAATGATTTGTTTTTCTCTTAGTATTGTTTTATAGATCGGGAGGCCTTTCCCCCACATTTGGTGATTTCAGTCTTCTAATCAAATTTCAATGTAGGTAATTTAATTTAGTTGACCTTTTTTTGGTAAAAGAAAAGAGATTCATTATTATAAATCCATAATAATGTCACAAAAAAGGAGAGATCCTCGTCGCACCTTGATATTAGCAATATACTTTTGAATGTAAAATTTTATAGACGTGATTTCAAATATGGGTAGGCGATACCAACGAGATTGGTTTAAATTGTAACCAGTTTGGTATAATTTAAGTAAGTTTTGAGTTTGATTTTTGTATATGTAGAAAATTCTCATTGAGAGACTCATCCACCAAAATCAGGTGTGCGTTGCTAGTCAGTCCGAATTAGTCATGACAAAGCCCTAAGAAATCGGAGGTTCAACAAAGAAATTATAGGTAGGCGATGAACTAGAAGTAAAGATATTAGAGAAAGGGTAAAATACAATAAAAGTCATTTAGTTATAGATATAGTAACAAATGTTACTCTTTTGAGTAACAATTTAGTCACTCAATTATAGGTTTAGGAATAAACAAGTCACAATTCTTCTAAAACATATCACTCTTAATTATAGGTTTAAGAACAAATATATCAGTCAGTTAAAATTTTATGGCAAACAAGTCACCCTGTCATTAAATTTAAAACAAGGACATGTATAATAATAATTTTAGTCCTAAAACTTATGCATTCTATATAATTTGGTCATGATTCAAAATATTCAATAAACTTAACCTTTCATATTAATTTTTTTTGACACTGCATCATCTTACCACACCATTCTACCACTTACCACACTCTATGGTATTGTCCATCATTATGATAATGAACAGACGCAATAGCTCGACAAACACAACCATTTCACTAAATGACAATTGAAAAACTACTGGAATAGACACATTATGACCTTAACGTCACTTGTAGGGGTGCTTATTGAGTTGAGCAGCTCAAAAACAACTCGAGTTTAACTCATCAAAACTCGATTAACGCTCGACTCGAATTGACTTGACTCGAAAACAAGCTCAAATCGAGATCTTAGCGAGTCAAGTCGAGCAAGGCCCAACTCGACTCGATAAGTTCGTGAGCAGCTCGTTATTTTTATAAATTCTTTTACAGTTTTTCTATAACACCCCTTTTCAAGTATCCATCATTGAATACGAGACAGAGATGTCACAAAATATTCATAAAACCCTCTACATTTGTAATTTGGTAAACTTTTATTTCTTTAAAAATATTACAATGTATTTAGTTTTTATTTACAAATCTAGTTATTCGCGTAAAGTTTAAAAATAATATTTTAATCTTCAAATCGAGTTTATTTTCAGACGGTATCTTATCAATTTAATTTGTCTTTATATAATTAGTAGAACTACATAAAAATTGCCTGATTTAAACTTCATCTAGATACCAAATAAAATACAAATTCTATCAGAGCAGGCATACCCTTTTAATATACATGCCAACTAGTAAATATCAAACAGTATCAAAAATGATCTTACTGATACTGATGTACCTATTATTGATTGATGATGTCCGTATATGCTCCTTACTCCAACCATTTATTCTTTCCTACGTGCAAAACAGTTACACGCTAAGTATTTACTTAGTGAGGCAATAATTCAAATTCAAGTGCAATTGTCATAATATCAATATTAATTATTAACAATGCATATGATCACCTTACCATTACATGCTCGTTAACATAAATAAATATGTATATCAAAGTGCTAAGATTAGATCTAACCAATATCGTTGTCATTTCCATCTGTAAGCTTTCAATGCTTACCAATACCTTTTTCCATTTCTATCTGCAAGCTTTCAAGCTTATCTTCCTGTTTCTTTTTTATTCTTTTCAATTTATTTAGCCCAAGGTATCGAATTAAGAGATTCTATGTACACGAGTCATCCCCCCATACCCAACCTTTCTTGAGTATGTATATTATTTGCACCGTAGTGCTTAGGACCCTAAGTGCTTCCGTATACCCAAACCATGCATGAGTATACCCTCATTGAGTATTAATAAAATTGCACCGTAGTGCTTAACACCTTAAGTGTTTCCGTATACCCAAACCTTGCATGAGTATACCCTCAATGAGTATTTATGAATATTGCACCGGAGTGCTTAGAATATTTATACAGCTGTTTATGACCCTATGGATATCCAACTATACCATCGAACCTCTATATCATACATTGGGCTTTATTTCATCATTTATGTCATCAATAGCAACATATATCAATATATATATATATATATATCAACATTTGGCAGTTTATACTAGAAATAATATTTTAATATCATCAATGTAAGTAATCATATGATCAATGCATTTTATATTTCAATTCTTGACATATTACGATATGTCAATCATAAGCTCAATGACATAAATATCATAGCAACAATAATTTAGGGTAGGCTCATCGCAAGCCATCCCAATCATGTATAAAATATCAGTGTAGTATGACATGTATGCAATTGCACTCACCTGGGCCATGTATTAGTATGCCTCACTAACTCCTCTTTGATCATTTCCTTCATTGTACCTCAAACCTCCCTTGATTCAAACTTAACTTCATAATTCAAATAAGTAAAATATTTGTTAGATCCCAATCTAACAATATCTTAGACATATTGTCCAAAATAATCATTTGAATACAAAATCTCCAAACATTTTCTTTTCTTCATTGTATTGTTCAAAAACTCAATATGGTCCTTAGTGACCAATTTGAACTTCCATTAACCATTTTCAAGCTTACTAGTCAACCTTAGATACAAAGTGTATCAATTCTCATTTTCTAGCAGTTTGCAGTACCTCCAAAGAAATATTTCTATAAAATAATCTACAACTCGGAATTCGATTCCGTTTGTTCTGAAACAAACTAGATTCAATAAGCTTTTCAACCATATAAATTAGTATCCCAAATTCAACTTGTACAATTTATGGAGAATTTTCAAAGTCAATTTCCAGTATTGAATTTCAGAACAGCCTGCTATACTATTTTCTGACCTTTCACCACTTAAAAATTCATATCTTTTTACTCGGAACTCAAAATCAGTTTCCGTTTGTTGGAAATGAAACTAGACAAACAAATATTTACATCGGTATAAAATTCACCATCTAAACATTTTTGTAGAATTTATGGTGAATTTTCAAAGTTACTGCCATAAAACAGTTTTTCTACACAGCTTCCATAAACAACTTCAACTTTTATACTAACTTCTCCTTACTTTTATATTTTTCAATTTAGTCCAATCAGTAGCTTTAAATCACCAACTCATCACATTCTTCACCAAATAATTATTCACAACAATTCTCCTTAATTTTCCTTCCTTACTGAAATAGTCACCAAAATGCAAAGATAAGGATTCAAGCTTCTTAACTTTGCAATTTGGTCCTCAATTCAACATTACTACCTTAATTCCATTATTACAACTAAAAATCAGATTTAACCCCCATACAAAACTTCAATTTCGATTTGGTCACTTAACTTTGACAAATTGTCAAAATGGTTACTAATTCAATTCAACATCAATTTGGCATTCTAACTTCATTTTTCTTATCTCTAACATCATTAATAACATAAATACACTTCAAATTCTAAAAATTCATATTTGTTCCTTCAACTTTTCAAGTTGTCGAAATGGTCCCTACACAATTTAACTTAGGGTTTTGCTTCCAAACAACAATTCAAGCTTACTAGATCATTATTTCAACATCACAAACCCTAAATTAAACTTGAATCCATAAACCCTAATCATCTTCATAATAATCAAAACATATAAAACTCAAATCACAACTCAATATAATGATTTTAACATCATACTAGCTTGATTTCAACTTAAATTCAATCATGGAATCATAAAATCTCAAAGCCCCAATTTGATCTGTAAACCCTAATTTATTTCTCATATAAATTCTCATCAATCAATCATGGATTCCATGAATTATTGATATCAAAATATAGAGCTTGAAGAGTAGAACAACTCTGTAGTTGAAGAGATTACCTAAAAACCGAGTTTCAGGGCTTGAATCGAGCTTGGAAAATTTTTTCTCTTTCTTTCCCTAGCCCTCACGTTTTTGGCTGGAAAAGATTATCAAAATGTTCAGCTTTTCACCACTATTTTACATATATATATATATATATATCTATTAAATGAATATTAAATTCATTTAATAGTGAAATTACACTTTTGCCCTTTTTCTCCAATGGTTGAGATTGATTTTATCATCAATCAAGCGCCAAGATTTAATGTTCCATTTTCTCCTTTAAAAATTTCCCTTATAAATTTTTAAAATTTTCAAAATTGCCATTGGGGCCAAATGACCAATTTGCCCTCCAACTAGTCTTTATTTACTAGTTTGTTTAAAAATTGCCATTCCATTACAATCTAACTAAATCTAGTTAGAAGTCAACCAAACATAATAAAATATTCTTTAAATAATATTTTATGACTTTTCCATAGCTCTTGGACCAGTGTCCAAATTTTCTATTCGATCCAATATACCGATAAATAATACTTTACTCAGAAATAAACTGTAGGATTCATCTTGAATCAAACTAAAAATATTTCCAACACTTAGAAATGAATTTTATAACCTTTCTCTATCATATGGCAAAATTTCAAAATTTTCCAGTTCGATCCGGGTATTCGAATTCCACTTAAACTTTAATTGTGATTTTCCCGATAATCGAAGTATCAGATCGAACCAATAATTCCGCATTCGATTCACACCCTTAGGTGATCTGTTTATTTATGAAATAAAAATCCTTAACTTTTGGGAAATTACAACTTTAGTCCCCAAACTTTTCCAAAGTTTATACTTTAGCCATAAAATTTTCAAAATTTACATTTTGGTCACTACCTTTTTAAACTTCAATTCCCATTCCAATTTTCCTTGGAGTTCAACCAAACTTTAAGAATATCTTATTCAATTCACTATCTATCACATGAGACCTTTAAACCTTAGAAATTTCCTTTCCAAAACCTATAATTAAAGAAATCCCAACTTTCGCATTTTTGTCATTTTAGTCACTAAGTTAGCGTTTAAGCTACTATCTTAGTGCTAAATGACCCTTAATCAACTTAGTAAATTTTGGGGTATTACAATTCTCTCCCCATTAAGAAAATTCATCCTCAAATTTTCAACACGCACTTGATTCAAAAGGTGAGGAAACTATTTTCTTATATTTTCTTCTTATTTCTCTCAAATCATTTCTTTAACCTTATGATTTTTGTCAACAAACTTTGAAAGCCGAAATTGTTTTGTTTTCTTAGTTCTTTGACTCCATGTGCTAGGATCTTTACCAGTTCTTTTTCATAGCTTAAATCTGGCTGAATCTCTATTTTCTCCGGAGTAACAACAAGTGAGAGGTCTAATCAATATTTCCAGAGCATCGATACATTATGAATCTTGTTCATTTCCAAAGATAAAGCTAACTATTAAGCTTAACTATCAGACTAACTCCTTTCACAATTTCTTACAACCCAATAAATTTTGAACTTAACTTTCTTTTTGTCTAAACCATAACACCTTCTTCCAAGGTGAAACTTTTAAGGAATACTTTATCCTTAAATTCATATTAAATATCGAGATATAAATTCTTCCTTGATAATACAAATATCTATCAAACCTAAATTCCAAGATTTCAATTTCACTTTTTTCCACTTGCTTGAATATTGATAACATTTCTCATCCTTCCTTTAAAGATATTGTTAAGTGTTAAAAAGTACTATTTTTATTACCCTTTGTACTCATATTATTGTTAGACTTAGGCTCATATTAGTTGCATAATTAGTCATTCATGCATTAATTCATGTTTCTTTCCACCGTTGAGCTTGATTACATAACTTGGTGATTTTTGTGGAAAACGATACTGCTTTGGTGTGTTTTTGTGTGTGCATAATTAGTTGCCAAAGCAAGGCTGGAACCGGTTGCCAGGACAGTGCATGAAGGAGATGCCAACACAGTTGCCAAGGCAATGAATGAAGAAGATACCAAGCTAGTTGCCAGGGCAATTGTCGATAAGGGATAAGATGATATGGCGGTCGAAATTGATGACTAGATAAGCCCAAGATGACGTGGAGCAAAGTTAAATCCCAAAGGAGTTTGATTTCCATGAAGAGGTCAAAGATAAATTAAATCCCAAAAAGATAGGAGAAGATCTAGAAGGAATTTAAATATAATAAAGAATTATATTCTTTTAAAGTATTTAATTCCATCTTAACTTCCTCCTCAAGAAGAACTTTGACCTAGCCATCTCCTATTTAAAGGAGACCAAGTCGTCAAACTTAAGGAGAGAGAGCAAGGGTGAGAGAGTTCGATTGGGAGAAAGCTAGAAGGAAGGTTCGATTGAAGAGGAGAGTTTCCAAAGAGGGCTGATCAATTTCTTCTTCTTCTTCTTCTTCTTCTTCTTTACTTCCATTGGATTCATGGTTTGGGGATTATTCTTTGTATATCTTTTGAACCCAACCATGAACTAACTTGATTGGTTGGGGTTATTGTGTTTTGTTGTTGTGAGAAACAATTGGATTTTATTTAGGTAATAAGAGTTTTCACTTTCAATTCAAGGTTTACTCATTCTTGGTTTTTATTCTTGTTTGCGAGTGAATTAGGAGAGGATCTCGTAATTCTATCTATTTATCTAATATCGGGAGAGTTAGATTCAAGAAACGAATGAGTATGGTCTTTATTCAAATTATCGATGGTGAAGATTAATTCAGCTTAGGAATAAGTTAAGGATTTCAACAGCTAAGAGGAGCGCAAGATTGGTTGTTGTTCACCCTTGATTCACGCAGGGGTGTATTGTCAAGGCATGTACAACTAGCTAGAGTTTCAACTTAGGGATAAGAAGAAACCATTGAAGAACGCTCTGCTGAACCTTGAAGTTATTGTCCAGCCGCCCAAACAGTTGCCCAGGCAACCGTTCGATTAGTTGCCAAGGCAACCCAGCTGCGCAAGTTGCCACGGTAACTGAGTTGCCCTTGCACTCTTTTACCAAGATGATCAAATTGGCTATCACTCCTCAACTCACGATAACCTGGCCTATTCCCTCTTATTTGATTTCATCTATTCTTTTAGTTTATTCCCCTTAGTTTACTCATTAGTTATAATTCCTACAATCACCTACTTGTGTTCTTCTTTTCCAACGCAGTAACTAAAGCAAAGTGGCCCAAACCAATCCCTGTGGAGACGATACTCGTATCACTTTATTACTTGCGACGTGTATACTTGCACCGTTTACATAGCACTCAATACGCGCAACATATATCTTATTTAATCCAATATGATAAATTTTTATTCTTAACTTGACAATCAAAACATCATATTCTTTTAATGTCAATCTTGCATTCATAGCTCTTAAGGAAACAATTGCCTTTTGACTGAGAGCGTAAGCTACCACATTAGCTTTTTCTAGATGATAGTCAATGACCATATCATAATTCTTAAGAAGCTCGATCCAACTTCTTTGCGTCAAGTTCAACTCTTCTTTAGTATGCATATACTTTAAACTTTTATAACCTATATAAATATAGCATCGTTCACTGTATAAATAATGATGCTATATCTTTTAAAGCAAATACAACCATTGCTAGCTCCAAATCCTAAGTAAGATAATTCCTCTCATATATATTAAGATGTCTCAAGCATAAACCATTACTTTTCCTTCTTGCCTAAGTATGCATCCCAAACCGTTATGATTAGCATCACTATACACCACATAATCTTTACCCGATTCTAGTTGTACTGGTACCAGGGCTTCTATTAAGATCTCCTTTAATGTCTCAAAGATTTCTTAGCATTGATTTGTTCAACTGAATGACATTTTTTTCCTCAATAGCTTGGTTAATGATGAGACAATCATCAAGAAATTCTTAACCTCTAAAACATTCTTCAGAGATTTCCATTCAACTATAATTTGTAGTTTTTTGGGGTCTACTCTTATTCCCATTGCCAAATCCACATAACTAATAAAACAGCTTTTGACAACCAAATTCACACCTTAACAAATTAGCATATAGTTTCTTTTCTCGAAAGGTCTGAAGAACAATGCAAAAATGGGCATCTTGTTCTTTCTTCTTCCTTCGAATAGACCAAAATATACTCAATGAACTTTACCAAAAATTGGTCCAAGCAAAATTAGAATGCTTGGTTCATTAGGCTTATAAATGCCGAAGGCATCATCACGAACTCATAGTATTCATACCGAGTCCGAAAAGTTATCTTTAGGATTTCTTCTTCCTTGATCTTTAACTGATAATATTCCGATCGAATGTCTATTTTGGAAACATATATATTGTTTATTTATTTTTTTACTAATCAAAAGATCATCAGTCTCCGGAAGAAGATATTTATTCTTTACCGTCACCTTATTTAACTGACAGAAATCTATACTTAATCACATAGATTAATCTTTCTTTTTCACAAATATACTGGTGCACCCCCAAGGTGGCACACTTGGATTTATAAAACGTCAACCTAACATTCCTTGCAATTGTACCTTTAAATCCCGAAGTTCGGTCGAAGCCATTTTATACGGGGCCATTAATTTAGGCGCAATGTCTGGTAACATCTTTAATTTGAATTTCACCTCTCAATCTAGAGGTAATTCCGAGTAACCCATCTGGAAATACATCTAGATATTTTTGGACTGTCGAGTTAATTTCCAATTTAACTTCAACAGCTTGAGTATCTACTACATTTGCTAAGAAAACTTAATAACCTTATAACAACAATTTCCTTAATAAAATAACTAAAATTACATTGGAGAAGAGATTTACCCTTTTATCAACTACTACTATTTTTTTACCTTCCGTATTTTTCAATACTAATTGCTTTATGCGATAATTCATCATGACCTGATAGGAAGGTAACCAATTCATGCCCACAATCATCTTAAACTCCTCAAAAGATAATTCCATTAAGTTTATCAGGAACTCTATTTCTTATGTTTTTATCGAGCAATTCCTCATGTTTAGCTCTCCCTTACATTACAACCCAACAAATTTATGACCGCTATATTACTTGAATTGGGTTCTAAATGTATATCTCATTCACTATTCAACTTCGTACTTATATACGAATGTGCAAACCTAGGACCCATCAACATCAATATAGGTTTATCCAAAAAGATGAGATGTACCTTCTATGATTTTCGAATCATCCCAATCTTTATCAGTCCTGATGTTATAAACTCTGACTGGTATGTGCAATCCTGGCTATGAAGCAAATTCATATGGTTTTCTAATCTAGCTTAAATATCGGAGCAACAAAACAGCTTCATCCAATTTCTCGGTATCCAAACAATGGAATCCATCCAGTGTAATCCTTATATTATTCGGTTATAAATCAACAATCACTGGACCTTAATCTGTTTTTCCTTTCAATTCAGGTGTTTTTCAAACTTTTCAGTTCCTTAATCCTGCACAGGCACTCCTTGTTGTACCAGTGCCCTTTTCTTATTCCGATTTATCTGAAGGGTTATCATTAACCTTATTGTTACTACTCTTGATTCTTTTCAAAGCTTCCAATTTACCAGTTCATCACGCTTTCTTGACTCAAATATTTCTTATAATTCCTCCCAATTTACATTAGTAAGGAGCGACATCAATCGGATCATAAAAACACCAAATCAGTAATATTGATATCCTAGTGACATGTATACTCTTTTTAACATAAAACCATTTCCATTTAGGCCGAGAATCGGCTAAACCTGCAGCTTTGATACCAATAAATGTAACACCCCTTTTCAAGTATCCATCACTGAATACGAGACAGAGATGTCACAAAATATTTATAAAACCCTCTACATTTGTAATTTGGTAAAACTTTATTTCTTCAAAAATATTACAATGTATTTAGTTTTTATTTACAAGTCTAGTTATTCGCGTAAAGTTTAAAAATAATATTTTCATCTTCAAATCGAGTTTATTTTCAGGCAGTAACTTACCAATTTAATTTGTCTTTATATAATTAGTAAAACTGCCTGATTTAAAATTCATCTATATACCAAATAAAATACAAATTCTATCAGAGCAGACATACCCTTTTAATATACATGCCAACTAGTAAATATCAAACAGTATCAAAAAGTATCTTACTGATACTGATGTACCTGTTATTGATTGATGATGTCCGTATATGCTCCTTACTCCAACCATTTCTTCTTTCCTACGTGCAAAACAGTTACACGCTAAGTATTTACTTAGTGAGGCAATAATTCAAATCCAACTGCAATTGTCATAATATCAATATTAATGATTAACAATGCATATGATCACCTTACCATTACATGCTCGTTAACATAAATAAATATGTATATCAAAGTGCTAAGATTAGATTTTACCAATATCGTTGTTATTTCCATCTGTAAGCTTTCAATGCTTACCAATACCTTTTTTCCATTTCTATCTGTAAGCTTTCAAGCTTATCTTCATGTTTCTTTTTTATTTTTTCAATTTATTTAGCCCAAGGTATCGAATTAAGAGATTCTATGTACACGAGTCACCCCCCATACCCAACCTTTCTTGAGTATGTATATTATTCTCACCATAGTGCTTAGCACCCTAAGTGCTTCCGCATACCCAAACCATGCATGAGTATACCCTCATTGAGTATTAATAAAATTTCACCGTAGTGCTTAACACCCTAAGTGTTTTCATATACCCAAATCTTGCATGATTATACCCTCAATGAGTATTTATGAATATTGCACCGGAGTGCTTAGAATATTTATACAACTGTTTATGACCCTATGGATATCCAACTATACCATCGAACCTCTATATCATATGTTGCGCGTAATAAGTGCTCCGCAATTGTGCAAGTGTACACGTCGCAAGTTATAGTATAAAAGATATCGTCTCCACAAGGATTGGTGCCACTTCAAGAATCTAATCTTTTTCACTGTAAAAAGTAAAAACACAAGTAGGTGATTGTAGGAGTTTAACTAACAACTAAACTAGAAAGCAATAACGTAAAAGAAGATGTAATCAAATGATAGAGAATAGGTCAGGTTATCGTGAGTTGAGGTGTGATAGCCGATTGGATCGTCTTGGTAAAAGAGTGCAAGGGCAACTCAGTTGCTGTGGTAACTTGCACATCGGGGTTGCCTTGGCAACTAATCGACGGTTGCCTGGGCAACTAGTTGGGCAGCAACTTCAAGGTTCGGTGGAGCGTTCTTCAATGGTTTTTTCTTATCCCTAAGTTGAAACTCTAGCTATTTTTGCATGCATTGATAATACATCATTGCGTGAATCAAGGGTGAACAACAACCAATCTTGCGTTCCTCTTAGCCGTTGAAACCTTAACTTATCCCTAAGCCAGATTAATCTTCACCATCAATAGATCGAATAAAGATCATACTCACTCGTTTCTTGAATCTAACTCTCCCGATATTAGATAAATAGATGAAGTTACGAGATCCTCTTCCAATTCACTCGCAAACAAGAATAAGAACCAAGAATGAGTAAACCTTGAATTGAAAGTGCAAACTCTTATTACCTAAACAAAATCCAATTGTTTCTCACAACCACAAAACACAATAACCCTAGCCAAATAGATTTAGTTCATGGCTAGGTTCCAAAGAAACACAAGACAAAGAATTCCTAGCATAAACCTAATTGAACAAGAAAGAAAAAGATGAAGAACGGTTAAAGCCTTGTCGAAATTTCTCCTTGCTCTTGTCGAAATCTCCCTCCTCTCTTTGTCAAAATTTCTCTCTTCTCCCCTCTCTATGGAGTTGACGGCTTGATCCTCAATTTATAGGGCTAGGTCAAAGTCTTTTTTGAGGAGGAAGTTAAGTTGGAATTAAATATCTTTAAAGAATATAATTCTTTATTATATTTAAATTCCTTCTAGAACTTCTCATATCTTCTTGGGATTTAATTTCTCTTTAACCTCTTCATGGAAATCAAACTCCTCTGGGATTTAACTTTGCTCCACGCCATCTTGGGCTTATCTAGTCATTAATTTCAACTACCATATCATCTTATCCCTTATCGAAAAATTCCCTGGCAACTAGCTCGGCATCTCCTTTATGCATTGCACTGGCAACTGGTTCCAGCCTTACTTTGGCAAGTGATTCTGCACACACACAAAAACACACCAAAGCAGTATCTTTTTCCACAAAATTAAGCAAAATATGAAATCAAGCTTGTCCACCAAAGAAACAATGCAAACATGCATGAATGGCTAATAATGCAACTAATATGAGCCTAAGTCTAGCAATAATATGAATAAAAAGGGTAATAAAAATAGTACTTTTGAACACTTAACATACCCCAAACTCGAACTATTGCTTATCCTCAAGCAATGCAAACTAATAATTACCCGTCAAGACTTCAATTTTCACAAACTTAGCTTTGAACTTGATTTCAATTCTCAGAACCATGGCAGAAAGTATGATTGGCTTTTCATTTTTCAGAAAACTTAAGAGTTACTCAGAATCAAACTATAATGCTTGTGAGTGTGTGCGGAGTTGTGTGCAAGTTGATTTTTCGGATTCTATGCAAACAAGAGGTTTTCAAATTACTTCATTGGGTTCTTTTAACATATTTTAACTAGAGCCGGTTTCAGGCACCTCTAGTGTTTTGTTTTTAGTTTTCTTAAGTTAATTAATTTATTCGACTAGAGCTAGTTTCGGACACCTCTAGCTATCAATTTTTAGCACATACTAGAGTCAATTTCGGGCACCTCTAGCAATCAATTTTTAGCACATACTAGAGCCAATTTCGGGCACCTCTAGCATTCATCCAATTTTTATTCTAATCCCCCAATTTTTTAACTATCAACCTAAGTTCGCTTGAATTCCTTAAATCAATCAAGCCACAACAGTGTTTCATCAAGTTTAGCATCATAGATTCTAAGTGTTTCCACGGTTATCCTAGAATAAAAAAATTCTACAATTAAGTGCATTGGCAAAGTCATCATCTGATATTCATCAAATATAGGCAATTCTTGTTCCAACTAAAGGCATGGCAAGCAATTTATGTATCCTAAATGCAATACGTAAGATGAATGCAACTAAACATGGTAACTAACTAATATCAATCCCCCCCAAACTCGAGTGGGGCATTGTCCTCAATGCATGCAACAAAGAAAAATAAAAATAACGTAAAGTAAAATGCAAACGAGGACTTACTCCGAGAGTTCATCGTCGTGGATGATTAGTTTCCTTTTGGTTGGTGTCTTGATTCTTTTGCTTGAACGCGATTGCTGCTTCCTTGTTACCGATGGTGGAATCGATCCTCGTACGAGGTTGTCCTCATCATCATCTTCATCAATGTCATTGGCTTTTCGCTTGGTCTTGGAGGATTCGATTGGTGCGGTCTTTGTTGGTGCAATAGATGACTCGTCCGAATCTGAAAAATTAGACAATGATTCAGTATGAGTTGATTCGGGCATAGGTGCTTTACCTTTGGCTTTTGTAGTGGTGGTCGGGGCATCTTTAGCTTTGGTTGCCGCGACATATTCAGTGTTGGTTGCCATGGTGACTGCTTGGGTAGGCGCAGTGTAGGTTGCCGCGGCATCATCTATTGCGGTTGCCGTGGCAAGAATTTCGGCAGGAAAGATGGGGAACAGCACGCGGCTGTCCGGGTACTTTTCCAGGATGACTTGGGTGATGACATTGTTGTGATCCTTCATGTACCGCATGAACATTAGTTATTGTAAGAGTGATTCAAGTTGTCTCGAGGTTGCTGGCTGAGTTACTCGAGCATCAGTTGCTTGGGCATTAGGGGTTGCCGAGGTGGCAGGAGTTGACGCGGAAATTGAAGGCATTGGGGATTTTACCGGTGCCTCTCCCATTAGCTTTCAGATTTGTGCTCGATTCCAACCGGACTTTGGTAGGGCCTTTTCATCAGTGGGCTCACTAGGGACATGCATCTCGTTGCAAAGAATGGAAATTAAGCACGGGAAGAAAAGAGAACCCTTGTCTTTTGTGCTACATAGAAAAATCTCATCACAAATAATTTTTCCAATGTTAATGATGCTATTATGCAAGATAGAATGTATGAGAAAAAGACGAGGTGTATCAACGGTGGTATTGTGTGTGGTAGGCATTAAAGAAGTTTTAACAAACTTATTCCATAATTTTGCCTCGGCTTTAAGCCGAAGGCGATTTACCGTGCCCTTGTATTTACCGTCGTTCCAATGATTTCCCGGTAGAGTGAGTTCTTGAAGCACCTTGTCGAGTTGCTTGGGCGTGAGTTGATCAACAAAGGCTTGATGTTCGTCCTTCTCAACGTAGAGCCCGTAAAAGGTGTTGATGTTTTCGGGACTTATGAGTATAGCCTTTTCACGAACAAAAATATAAGGATTATACGGGTTAGGTGAGTGAGCATAGAATTCTCTTACCCATGAGATGTTACCCGTTTCCGATTATTGGCAAAAGATTTGCCACTTTTGATGTGCAATCCTTTCGAAGATGAATGGTTCAAGGCCTAAATCTTGATGAGATTTGGAGTATTCAAAGCCTTGTTCTTCGTAAATCTTTTGGCTTTCAAACTTGGAGTGAAATCTTTCTTGAACCACCGGTGTAGCAAACTTGTATCTTGGTTCTTTGGAGGAACATGGATGAACCAAAAATTCGATTTTGGATGCCATGGATGATCTTGGTTGTGAGTTTGGTAGAAACAAAGAAAAGAAAGCAAAAGAAGCTAAAGAGTTGCAAGATGAAAAGTAGGAATAAGTTTCTTGGAAGTTAAGGGTGATGGATTAAATGGAAAATATATGTAGTAAATATGGTGGGTGGGATTAATTGGAAAGAAAGAAAACAAGGGTTTTGATTGGGGGGAAGGTGACGGCTAGGGGATTTGGGGAAGGGGAAGGGTTTGGCCGGTTAGGTAGGGTTTATTTAGGGTAAATTGGAGGCTTAATATAAGCCTTAGATTCAGCCCATTAATTTCCTTGTTGAAGAAGTTTCCTTCTTGAATCAAAATTCCTCTTTATCTTGAACTCTTTTCCTACAATTCAAAAACAAATAATATAAGGATTAAAATTAAAGATAAACTAATAAAAGAAAATAAATAAAGATGTGCAAAGAAATTCTTAAACTTAAAATTTTTAAAAACAATTAGATAAATATGAAAGAAATATGTAGTTTTAATCTTAAAGAAAATAAATAAATCTATCCTAAAAAGAAAAATAACCAAAAATAATAAATAAAAAAATTAAATAGTTCGAAAAAATAAAAAGAAAAAGAAAATATCGAAAGGAGAGCATGCTCATGCATCTTCTAAGGTGACCACTTCTTTGTTACGTTCCACATGGGCACCGTTGTAATGCTTCAATCTTTGTCCGTTGACTTTGAATTCATGTTCGTCTGTGATGGACTTGATTATCACGGCACCATGGGAGAATGGTTTGAAAACTTCGAATGGTCTCGAACATCTTGATTTTAGTTTTCCCGGGAAAAGTTTTAACCGAGAATTGAATAAGAGAACTAGTTGCCCTGGTATGAATTGTCACGGCAATAGTTTCTTGTCATGCCATTGCTTTGTTTTCTCCTTGTAGATTCGTGCATTGTTATAGGCGGGTGCACGGAATTCTTCTATCTCGTTGAGGTCCAACAAACGCTTTTGTCCAGCACTTTCCCAATCCATATTCACGGTCTTGATTGCCCAATATGCCTTGTGTTCGATTTCCACCGGTAGGTGGCATGTTTTGCCATAGACAAGTTGGAAGGGAAACATACCTAAGGGTGTTTTGAATGCAGTGCGATATGCCCAAAGTGCATCATCTAGTCTTACTGACCAATCCTTCATAGAGGGATTTACAACTTTCTCAAGTATACCCTTCAATTCCCGGTTGGAAATTTCTACTTGCCCATTGGTTTATGGGTGATATGCCGTGGCAATCTTGTGAGATACACCAAAGCGTTGTAACATCTTGGCGATGAGTTTGTTGTCGAAGTGCTTGCCTTCATCACTGATAATTGCTCTCGGCATCCCAAACCATGTAAATATATTTTTATGCAAGAATCATTGCACGGTCTTAGAATCATTGGTGGGAATTGCAGCTGCCTCAACCCATTTAGACACGTAGTCAATGGCAAGTAGAATGTAGAGGTTGCCGAATGAAGATGGGAAAGGTCCCATAAAATTGATCCCCAATACATCGAACAATTCCACCTTGATGATGTTTTGGAGCGGCATCTCATGTCGTCTAGAGATATTGCCCGTCCTCTGACAACGATCACATTGCTTGTAAAACTCTTGGGCATCTTTGTACAGTGTTGGCCAATACAAACCGGATTACAAAACTTTAGCCGCAGTGCGAGTTCCTTCAAAATGTCCTCCATAGGGTGAAGAATGGCATTGCCGGAGTACATTCTGCTGCTCTTCTTTAGGGACACATCGGCGTATAACCTGATCTACACATTGTTTAAACAAAAGAGGCTCGTCCCAAAAGTAATACTTAGCATCATGGCTGAACCGCTTCTTCCCTTGGTGAGTAAGGCCATAAGGTAAAATACCACAAACAAGGAAATTAACTAAATCGCGTACCAGGGTATTACCGAGACATGTGTTGCAGTGGAAACTGCTTCCATGGTTGCCGATGCGTGCACGTCTAGAGTTGCCGCAGCATGCGCGTCAAGGGTCATCGAGGTATGCGCGTTAAGGGTTGCCGAGGCATTCGTATCAATGGTTGCCGAGGCAACTAACAGTTGCTCATCCAGAAATGCATCGCATATCTCTAAATCTGCATCCTCCTCCCTATTGTGTTCTAAGCGTGATAAGTGATCAACCACTTGATTTTCTGTTCCTTTCATGTCCTTAATTTCAATATCAAACTCTTGTAAAAGTAATATCCAACGAATCAAACGAGGTTTGGCATCCTTTTTAGCAAATAGATACTTAATTGTCGAATGGTCCGTATGGACAATTACCTTTGTACCAATCAAATTGGATCAGAACTTGTCAAATGCGAAAACTACGCTAGTAACTCTTTCTCTGTTGTTGTGTAATTCACTTGAGCACTATTAAGAGTTTTACTAGCGTAGTATATCATATGAAAGGTCTTACCTGTGCATTGGCCAAGGACTGCTGATAAGTGTTCAAAAGTACTATTTTTCTTACACTTTTTACTCATATTATTGTTAGACTTAGGCTCATATTAGTTGCATAATTAGCCATTCATGCATTAATCCATGTTTCCTTCCATCGTTGAGCTTGATTACATAACTTGGTAGTTTTGTGGAAAAGATGCTGCTTTGGTGTGCTTTGTGTGTGTGTATGTGCAGGATCACTTGCCAAAGAAATGCCGAGCTAGTTGCTAGGGCAATGCATGAAGGATATGTCGAGCTAGTTGCCAGGGCAATGCATGAAGGAGACGCCGAGCCAGTTGCCATGGCAAATGTCAACAAGGAGAAAATGCAATAGGGATGTCGAAATTAATGACTATACAAGCCCAAGATGACGTGGAGCAAAGCCCAAACCCAAAGGAATTTGATTTCCATGCAGAGATTAAAGAAGAATTAAATTCCAAGAAGATAGGAGAAGTTCTAGTAGGAATACAATTATAATAAAGAATTATATTCTTTAAAGATAATTTAATTCCAACTCAAACTCCTCCTCAAAGAAGGACTTTGGCCTAACCCTATAAATAGCAAGGAGATTTCGACAACTTGAAGGGAGAGCATTAGGGGAAATTTCGACAAGTCCAAGAGAGAGAGCATTAGGGAAATTTCGACAAGTCCAAGGGAGAAAGCAAGGGATTTTCGACAAGCTTCATCTTTTCTTTCTTGTTCGATTGGGTTCATGCTAGGGATTGTTTATCTTGTGTTTCTTTGGAACCTAGCCATGAACTAAATCCACTTGGCTATGGTTATTGTGTTTTGTGGTTGTGAGAAACTATTGGTTTTTGTTTAGGTAATAAGAGTTTGCACTTTTCTATTTCAAGGTTTATTCATTCTTGGTTCTTATTCTTGTTTGCGAGTGAATTGGGAGAGGATCTCGTGATTTCATCTATTTATCTAATATCGGGAGAGTTAGATTCAAGAAACGAATGAATATGATCTTTATTCAATCTATTGATGGTGAAGATTAATCCAGCTTAGGAATAAGTTAAGGATTCAACGGCTAAGAGGAGCGCAAGATTGGTTGTTGTTCTCCCGTGATTCACGCAGGGATGTATTATCAAGCCATGCACAAGTAGCTAGAGTTTTGACTTAGGGATAAGAAGAAACCATTGAAGAACGCTCTGCCGAACCTTGAAGGTTGCTGCCCAGAAGCCCAAGTAGTTGCCCAGGCAACCATCGATTAGTTGCCAAGGCAACCCCGTTGTGCAAGTTGCCACGGCAACTGAGTTGCCAGTGCACTCTTTTACCAAAACGATCCAATCGGCTATCACACCTCAACTCACGATAACCTGGCCTATCTCTCTCTCATTTGAATTCATCTTTTCTTTCACTTTATTGCTTTCTAGATTAGTCATTAGTTAAACTCCTATAATCCTTTACTTGTGTTTTTACTTTTTACAGTGCAAGAGACTAGATCCTTGAAGTGGCACCAATCCCTGTGGATACGATATCTTTTATACTATAACTTGTAACGTGTATACTTGCACATTTGCGTAGCACTTATTACGCGCAACAACTGCTCATACCGTGAAATCACTTGCATCACACATGAGCTCAAAAGGTAGCGTCCAATCGGGCGAAATGACAATGGGTGCTGAGGCAAGCTTTTCTTTTAGGGTTTCGAATGCTTAGGCGCAAGAATCCTCAAATATGAAGACTTTATCCTGTTCAAGCAAATTGCACAAGGGTTTAGTAATCTTAGAAAAATTATGAATGAACCTCTGTAAAAACTTGCATGTCCAAGAAAGCTTCGGATTCTTTTAACCGAACTTGGTGGGGGTAATCTCTCGATCACGTCCACCTTGGCTCTGTCTACTTCAATTCCCTTGGATGAAATCTTGTGGCCGAGCACTATTCCTTCATCCACTATAAAATGACACTTCTCCCAATTAAGGACTAAATCGATTTTTTTACATCTTGCCAACACCTTCTCTGAATTGCCGAGGCAACTATCGAAGCCATTACCAAAAATGGAAAAATCATCCATGAAGATCTCAAGGAAGTCTTCGACCATGTCTGAAAAGAGTGCCATCATGCATCTTTGTAAGGTTGTCGAGGCATTACACAATCTGAAAGGCATCATTCGAAAAGCACAAGTACCGTATGAGCATGTGAAGGTTGTCTTTTCTTGATCTTCTGGTGCTATGGCAATTTGATTGTAACCTGAATAACCATCAAGAAAACAATAAAAGGGTTTACCTGCAAGACAACCAAGCATTTGATCAATAAAGGGAAATGGGAAGTGATCTTTCCTAGTGGCTTTGTTTAGCTTTCGATAACCATACAAACCCGCCAACCGGTCACAATCCTGGTTGGAATGAGTTCATTGTTTTCATTACTTACCACCGTTATACCTCTCTTTTTTGGTACACATTGTACCGGACTTACCCATGTACTATTAGAGATAGGGTATATGATGTCGGTGTCAAGCCACTTGATGATTTCTTTTATTACAACCCCTTTCGTAGCATGATTAAGTCTCTTCTGGGCCTCAATCGAAGGTTTTTTATTATCTTCCAACAAAATCTTGTGCATGCACACTGTCGGGCTAATTCCCTTCAAGTCGGCAATTGTCTACCCTATTGCCTTCTTGTATAGCATCAACATTTTGATCAGCTTCTTTTCTTGATCAGGCTATAACTTAGAGGAAATAATTACATGTAATATATTATCGGTTCCCAAGTAAGCATATTTTAGTTGCCCTAGCAATTGTTTCAACTCAAGTATCGGTGGTTGTTCAATGGAGGGTTTTCGAGTTTACCTTCCTTACCTGCGTAATCTAGTGGTTCAAAGTATGTACCTGGTCGATTGACTAACCAATTTATATTTCAATCCATGAATCTTAAACAAGAAAAATAAAAAGTGCAAGAAAATAAAAACAAAGTTGCTATTGCCAATCCCCGGCAATGGCGCCAAAAACTTGTTGCGCGTAATAAGTGCTTCGCGATTGTGCAAGTGTACACGTCGCAAGTTATAGTATAAAAGATATCGTCTCCACAGGGATTGTTGCCACTTCAAGAATCTAATCTCTTGCACTGTAAAAAGTAAAAACACAAGTAGGTGATTGTAGGAGTTTAACTAACAACTAAACTAGAAAGCAATAAAGTAAAAGAAGATGTAATCAAATGAGAGAGAATAGGCCAGGTTATCGTGAGTTGAGGTGTGATAGCCGATTGGATCGACTTGGTAAAAGAGTGCAAGGGCAACTCAGTTGCCGTGGTAACTTGCACAGCGGGGTTGCCTTGGCAACTAATCGACGGTTGCCTGGGCAACTAGCTGGGCAGCAACTTCAAGGTTCGGCGGAGCGTTCTTCAATGGTTTCTTCTTATCCCTAAGTTGAAACTCTAGCTATTTGTGCATGCCTTGATAATACATCCTTGCGTGAATCAAGGGTGAACAACAACCAATCTTTCGCTCCTCTTAGCCGTTGAAACCCTTAACTTATCCCTAAGCTGGATTAATCTTCACCATCAATAGATTGAATAAAGATCATACTCATTCGTTTCTTGAATCTAACTCTCCCGATATTAGATAAATAGATGAAGTTACGAGATCCTCTCCCAATTCACTCACAAACAAAAATAAGAACCAAGAATGAGTAAACCTGGAATTGAAAGTGCAAAATCTTATTACCTAAACAAAATCCAATTGTTTCTCACATCCACAAAACACAATAACCATAGCCAAATAGATTTAGTTCATGGCTAGGTTCCAAATAAACACAAGAAAAAGAATTCCTAGCATAAACCTAATTGAACAAGAAAGAAAAAGATGAAGAATGGTTGAAGCCTTGTCGAAATCTATCATTGCTCTTGTCAAAATCTCCCTCTTCTCTTTGTCGAAATTTCTCTCTTTTCCACTCTCTGTGGAGTTAACGGCTTGGTCATTGATTTATAGGGCTAGGTCAAAGTCTTTTTTGTGGAGGAAGTTAAGTTGGAATTAAATATCTTTAAAGAATATAATTATTTATTATATTTAAATTCCTTCTAGAACTTCTCCTATCTTCTTAGGATTTAATTTCTCTTTAACCTCTTCATGGAAATCAAACTCTTTTGGGATTTAACTTTGCTCTATGTCATCTTGGGCTTATCTAGTCATCAATTTCGACTACCATATCATCTTATCCCTTATTGAAAATTGCCCTGGCAACTAGCTTGGCATCTCCTTCTGCATTGCCCTGGCAACTGGTCTCAGCCTTGCTTTGGCAATTGATTCTGCACACACACAAAAACACACCAAAGCAGTATCTTTTTCCACAAAATTAAGCAAAATATGAAATCAAGCTTGTCCACCAAGGAAACAATGCAAACATGCATGAATGGCTAATAATGCAACTAATATGAGCCTAAGTCTAGCAATAATATGAATAAAAAGGGTAATAAAAATAGTACTTTTGAACACTTAACATCATACATTGGGCCTTATTTCATCATTTATGTCATCAATAGCAACATATATCAATCAATATATATATATATATATATATATATATATATATATATATATCAACATTTGACAGTTTATACTAGAAATAATATTTCAATCTCATCAATGTATGTAATCATATGATCAATGCATTTTATATTTCAATTCTTGACATATTACGATATGTCAATCATAAGCTTAATGACATAAATATCATAGCAACAATAATTTAGGGTAGGCTCGTCGCAAGCCATCCTAATCATGTATAAAATATCAGTGTAGTATGACATGTATGCAATTACACTCACCTGAGCCATGTATTAGTATGCCTCACTAAGTCCTCTTTGATCCTTTCCTTCATTGTACCTCAAACCTCCATTGATTCGAACTTAACTTCATAATTCAAATAAGTAAAATATTTGTTAGATCCCAATCTAACAATATCTTAGACATATTGTCCAAAATAATCATTTGAATACAAAATCTCCAAACATTTTCTTTTCTTCCTTGTATTGTTCAAAAACTCAATATAGTCCTTAGTGACCAATTTGAACTTCCATTAACCATTTTCAAGCTTACTAGTCAACCCTAGATACAAAGTGTATCAATTCTCATTTTCTGACAGTTTACAGTACCTCCAAAGAAATATTTCTATAAAATAATTTACAACTCAGAATTCGATTCCGTTTGTTTTGAAAGAAACTAGATTCAATAAGCTTTTCAACCATATAAATTAATATCCCAAATTCAACTTGTACAATTTATGGCGAATTTTCAAAGTCAATTTCCAGTATTGAATTTCGGAACAGCCTGCTATACTGTTTTCTGACCTTTCACCACTTAAAAATTCATATCTTTTTACTCGGAACTCGAAATCAGTTTCCGTTTGTTGGAAACGAAACTAGACGAACAAATATTTAAATCGGTATAAAATTCACCATCTAACCATTTTTGTAGAATTTATGGTGAAATTTCAAAGTTACTGCCATAAACCAGTTTTTCTACACAGCTTCAACAAACAACTTCAACTTTTATACTAACTTCTCCTTACTTTTATACTTTCCAATTTAGTCCAATCACTAGCTTTAAACCACCAACTCATCACATTCTTCACCAAATAATTATTCACAATAATTCTCCTTAATTTTCCTTCTTTACCGGAATAGTCACTAAAATGCAAAGATAAGGATTCAAGCTTCTTAACTTTGCAATTTGGTCCTCAATTCAACATTACTACCTTAATTCCATTATTACAACTAAAAATCAGATTTAACCCCCATAGAAAACTTCAATTTGGATTTGGTCACTTAACTTTGACAAATTGTCAAAATGGTTACTAATTCAATTCAACATCAATTTGGCATTCTAACTTCATTTTTCTTATCTCTAACATCATTAATAACATAAATACACCCCAAATTATAAAAATTCAGATTTGGTCCTTCGACTTTTCAAGTTGCCGAAATGGTCCCTACACAATTTAACTTAGGGTTTTGCTTCTAAACAACAATTCAAGCTTACTAGATCATTATTTCAACATCACAAACCCTAAATTAAACTTGAATCCATAAACCCTAATCATATTCATAATAATCAAAACATGTAAAACTTAAATCCCAACTCAATATCATGATTTTAACATCATACTAGCTTGATTTCAACTTAAATTAAATCATGGAATCATAAAATCTCAAAAGCCCCAATTTGATCCATAAACCCTAATTTCTTTCTCATGTAAATTCTCATCAATCAAGCATGGATTCCATGAATTATTGTTATCAAAAGATAGAGCTTGAAGAGTAGAACAACTTTGCAGTTGAAGAGATTACCTAAAAACTGAGTTTCGGGCCTTGAATCGAACTTGGAAAATTTTTTCTCTTTCTTTCCCTAGCCCTCACGTTTTTGGCTGGAAAAGATGATCAAAATGTTCAGCTTTTCACCATTATTTTACATATATATCTATTAAATGAATATTAAATTCATTTAATAGTGAAATTACAATTTTGTCCTTTTTCTCCAATGGTTAAGATTGATTTTATCATCAATCAAGGGCCAAGATTTAATGTTCCATTTTCTCCTTCCAAATTTCCCTTACAACTTTTTAAAATTTTCAAAATTGCCATTGGGGCCAAATGACCAATTTGCCCTCCAACTAGTCTTTATGTACTAGTTTGTTTAAAAATTGCCATTCCATTACAATCTAACTAAATCTAGTTAGAATTCAACCAAAAATAATAAAATATTCTTGAAATAATATTTTATGACTTTTCCATAGCTTTTGGATCAGTCTCCAAAATTTCCATTCGATCCAATATACCGATAAATAATCCTTTACTCAGAAATAAACTGCAGGATTCATCTTGAATCAAACTAAAATATTTCCAACACTTGGAAATGAATTTTATAACCTTTCTCTATCATATGGCAAAATTTCAAAATTTTCCAATTTGATCCAGGTATCTGAATTCCACTTAAACTTTAACTGTGATTTTCCCAATAATCGAAGTATCATATCGAACCAATAATTCCGCATTCGATACACACCCTTAGGTGATCTGTTTATTTATGAAATAAAAATCCTTAACTTTTGGGAAATTACAACTTTAGTCCCTAAACTTTTCCAAAGTTTATACTTTAGCCATAAAATTTTCAAAATTTACATTTTGGTCGCTACCTTTTTAAACTTCAATTCACATTCCAATTTTCCTTTGAATTCAACCAAACTTTAAGAATATCTTATTCGATTCACTTTCTATCACATGAGACCTTTAAACCTTAGAAATTTCCTTTCCAAAACCCATAATTAAAGAAATCCCAACTTTCGCATTTTTGTCATTTTAGTCACTAAGTTAGCTTTTAAGCTATTATCTTAGTGCTAAATGACCCTTAATCAACTTAGTAAATTTTGGGGTATTACATTTTCGGTGGCTACCTTAAAAATTATGTTCTAAGAAATTTAAATAATAGTTGAAAACTCTAAAAAAGTTCAGAAAATTTCTAGGTAATTTACCCATAAAATTTTGGTTTCAAATTTCCAAAACATTTTGCATTTCCCAAGAATCAAAAAAGTTATGTATTAATAAAAAAATAAATTATATTTTTTCCTTATAATAATGAGTCTTTCTTTTTTCTTTTATTATTACTTTATGTGTAAAAGTAGAAAAAGGGGAAAAGTCTTCAGTTTTCACTTCTCATATAAAAATACAATTAAAAGTTACACTCCGAAATTCCTAAGGCATTCTCTCATTTGTTGTTCATCGAAGATTGTTGAGAAACTAAAAAGAGTCACACTCAAATATCAATTTCTCTAACTCTGTCATGACAAGTTCGTTTATTTATCTCCTCAAACCTCACTTTTTTTTTCCGGAATTTCTATGTTTATAATAAGCTCGAATAGTATCACTAGATTTTACCTATATTTAAAAAAAACAAGGTAAAAATTTTGGCGAGCTTAATGAGCAACTATTTGAGTCGAGCAATGCAATTTTTAATAATCACGAGTCGAGCAAAATTTTATTGAGCTTAACGAGCAACGAGTCGAGTCGAGCAACGAGATTTTCTAACTAGCACCAGTCGAGCACTACTCAAATCGCGATCAAATCGTTCTATAAGCACCCCTAGTCGCCTGGTAGTAGATATAATCACTTCTCTAATGGAAATTTTAAATACAAATTAATAAGTTTATTGAATTATTTCAAATTATGATGAAATCAATAGAATATATAAGTTTTAGTGACTAACATTATTATTATACCAAATCCTTGTTTCAATTTTGATGAAAGAATGACTTGTTTGCCATAAAATTTTAATTAAGTGACCTGTTTTTTCTTAAATCTATAATTAAATGACTCAATTGTTACTTTTCAAAAATACACTGAGCTATTTGTTACTAAACCTATAATTAAGTGACCTATGATGAAATTTACCCTTAGAGAAATCGGTGGCACGAGGGCCTAGGAAAGAAGGTCAAAGAGGAATCCCATTCGCACGTGAGGGGTTCCAAAATGATGCAGATGCGATGAGAAGATGGGTGAATTCTACTATGGCCTCGAGTGTTGCAATTCCTCGTGATGATGATCTTACCATTTGGTCAATCATTTTTGCATTTTCCCCATACTTCTCATTCAAACCTCTTCCCTTCCTTCTTGCCTAAGCTTAACTCAACGTCTAAATCATTTTCAATTTATTTTTATAAAAACAATTAATAATAAACAAGTCACCATCCGATTGGAGCATTAAAGTTACTAAATTGATTTAAAATTATAATTAAATTAATGTAATATATAAGTAATAGAGACCACATGTGTAATCATATAATTTTTTGTTAACTGACACATTATTTTTTGTTTGATTTTGATGACAGATAATTTGATTGATACTATTTAAATAGTTATGTAGTCTTATTAACACAATTAAAAGTATAGTGGTCATATCGAAACTAACCTTATAGTTAAGTTAATTTAAGTAGTTTACACAAATAATTAAACCCTCGAATTTCCTAAAAAAATTAACATTACTCATTTGTCACGTCTTCATTCATATATAAACTGCCACATCAACACCATTAACAATAACATTAATATAATAATGATCAATTTTAGTCAAAGATAAAAATTGATACAATTCACGCGTTCAAAGAGCCCAATTGATTCTAGTTTCTACAAATAATTTAAATTGATTATTTGAGGTGAGTTTAAGGACAAAAATATCCCCCTTAAACTTTTTTTAATAAGTTTAATTTTTTTTGAACAATTTCTACATAGGAGAGGGGAAGGGAAATTTGCTTATAATGAGTTTTGAACCCACAATTTAATAGAGAGGGAATGTCAACTGAGGGTTTTAATCACTTGCTCTAAAGATTGTTAACTTTAATAAATTCAGTTAATAAAATTAAAAATACATATAAATTATTAATAAATGCATAACCCTTTTTTCTTTGTTAATTAATTTTAAGATACCGAGCATCGAACTCAAACCCTTCCATTATTAATTTCTTAATTAATAAACAGAATCTATCAAAAATACCACACCCCTCTCACTCATGCACTCACACGTGGGATTGTGGGTTAATTTTGGCTGTTGTATGGATGAGGCTTGATAAAGTATAATTAAACCAGTGTATCTTTAATCAAAATGATAATTACGTATTTAAAAAAGATGCAACTTTTCAATCATGAAATTAATTACTAATAGTATATATATATATATATATATATATATATATATATATATATATATCTCATAGAATACTTATACTAAGAGATGGTTTAGTTGTACTTTCATCGTCTCCGCATAATGCAACCGAGCTTATAATAAAGCAAATTAAAGAGTTGATGATTTTCTTAAAGGAACGTTCGCTGTTGTAATCTGTCATAGTTTTTAATTTGAGAAAAAGAAAAGAAAAGGGTAAACAACACCATTCATAGGTAACTAAACTATTCTTGTTTTATGTTTTAGTCACCAACTATTATTTTTGACAAAATCGTTATTAACATTAATTTTTTTTTTATTTTGATCACTAATGTTACTTTTTTTCTTGTTTTGGTCAACAAACTATTATTTTTGACAAAATTGTTACTAACATTACATTTTTTTACTATTTGGTCACTAATATTACTTTTTTTCCTATTTTGGTCACCAAACTATTTTTTTTCCGTGAATTTTTTAACGGCATGTGACCAAAATAGGAAAAAATATAACATTTGTGACAATTTTATCAAAAATAATAGTTTGGTGACTAAAACATAAAAACTAGAATAATTTAGTGACCAATGGTGTTGTTTACCCAAAAGGAAAATACATACATGGAGGTGGGGTTGGGACTTTGCCACCCTAAAGATTATTAATGTAGAAAAGGAAAAAGAAAGCAACGAAAACTCAGCTTTTTGGAGGCTGGAGCACTTTGTTCAAGCGAACTGGATCGAGCACTTTGTTCAAGCTCCCGTGCCCTATGGGAGGGGCCTTCCCTTGAGTATGACATCATATTCCTTCTCCACAACTGCAATCTCTTTGTTTTTTTTTAATCAAAGCTTTTGATCCAGTTCGCCATAGTTTCCCCTTTGTGGTTCAATTAATGCCACTTCTGCTGCTATGAATTTACTAATGCATGGCATGCTGTGACTTGTTGAAGCAAAAAGATGTATATCAGATGAGTGAACTCAGATCTTTTTTATGCTATACAAAAGCAGATGGACAGTCAACAGCTGCATTTTATTGTCATGTCTGAGAAGAGACGAAAATATTAATTTCATATCGAAAAGGGAAAGAGAGGCCCTCAGATATAAATGAGGTGGCGTTGCACATGCTTTCAGACATGTTTTTTGAAAAAAGCTGGTTAAGGTATGCTTAGGTGTGGCCTATACAAAAGCAGATGAACAGTCAACGGATGTATTTTATTGTCACGTCTGAGAAGAGACGAAAATATTAATCTCACATCGAAAAGGGCAAAAGAGGCCTATAAAAGAGGTGGCGTTGCACATCCTATTAGACATGTCTTTTGAGAAGTAATAGTCCCATGACAAGTAGTATCGGAGCAATCGTTTAACAGCCCAATTTCATGCCGAGAGCCCCAAGAGTGGGGTAAGCAGGGTGAAGTGAGTGAGGGAGAATGTTATACCTGAAAAAAGACGGATATATTAATCTCGTCTCAAAAAAATAAAAGTCTTAAAATATAAAATGGTGATGCTACACATTTTATCATACTGTTTTGGATGACCCCGTGACATTACAGATAAGTAGAAATAGGCAAGGAAAAGTGGAAAACCTTTTGTTTTAGCAGCACATGGGTATGGGGGGATCAATGAGACAATTGACACCCAACTATTAATAGATTATTCCAGGCAAAAAACTCGATGCAGTACACCGAGCACTGAATCCTTGCTATTCTCTTCAAAGCTCCAGACTTCCATTGCATCAGCCAGCCCCCACACTTGGCAATAATTTAATTTATATCTGCAATTTTTGTTATCTGTCTCTCTCTGCTCTTATATTTTGTTGTTTAGCCTTTTCAGTCACCAAAGGCAAAGCTCTAAGCTACTGCTACAGAACATGTCATTATGTCGTCTTCTCTACTGGCATTGCCTCTTTTACCAGCTTCTTCTTTTGTGCTATTGTCTGAAACCGAAAATATTATTGAAAATTCGCAACTTCCCCCACATCAAACCTTGGGCCAAAAAGTTGATTTCATTTGGACTGGTCTGAAACGAATATATATGGATACTGTGATCAGTGGGATCAAGCCTTGGATTTTGTACAAGATTTTACTTAATTATTATTATTATCATAGTTTAATCCTATAAAACATCTCCTCTTTATCCCTCTGGTTTAGTTGTTTGATGATTAGCCAACTCTGTTTGACTAATGTGGCAGCTTGGAAGTGGAACGTGTCTCATGATACTAATTTTTACGGGGTATATTCCCCCACTCATTGCACAATCTAAATCACACCCAATTATATATAATATAGTTTTTTTAATATTCTAGTGAAATTACATGATAGTATTTGTTCTTTACTCTTAAGTCTTTTAAAAACGAACACACACCGTGTAAGCTACGTCATTGCTCGAATTCAGATAATCTAATAGGAACAACGTCATCCTTTACGATTGGAATCACTCAACAAGTTTATATATATATATTATGATATCAAAACCATGTATAAATGAATTGTGTGATTGAATACCCTCAATGATTGACACTCCTTTTTCTTTTTGGAGAGTATAATCTTGAAGGGTCCCTCCACTTAAAATTAGTTTTAGGATTTAAAACTATGTTCTATATAATTAGATTTGTATTGATTAGAACTAATTATCTTTCCAGTCCACTCCTTTTTTATATAGTATAATAATTTAGTATTAAATTTTGTTAATGGGTGTCTTATTAGACAAGGTTGTACCCTGCAAATATTCTTGAGAATTTCTAATAAAGAAGAACAAAGAAAATAAGTGTAAAGGAATGTTAATTAAACTATTAGAATATCAAGGAAAGAAGAAAGTTGCATATCCTACTTTCTCTCCTTTTCTTTTTTTTTTAATAGTATTGTTCATATATTTTTGTTCTTTAATTCTTTTTATAAGACACACACTTTGCAGATAAAGTTGTCCGAACTTAAGTCTCTTAAGATGAACATTATGATTTTTTCTATTAGAACCACTCGCTGAGTTAATTTTTTTCTTTTCTAACAGAGGAACCATGTTAATATTAATATCATCTATTTTAAGAGTCAATCTCAACACCCACAATGTTTATTTTCAAAGCATTGTGATTTGTGGGCATCAGAACTATCAAAGATAGATAGTTTGATATCGTTTAAGTAGGTCTCGAGTTTGAGGCCTTGTGTGTACATAATTAATCGATGTGGGTCGGTCTGAATTAATCGAGGCAAAACTTGGGACAACCGAGAAGACAAAAAAAAATAGAGATAGGCTAAGAAATTTGGTTTCCATTTTTCTTTGGAAATACAATATACCCGGAATCAAAACTTGGGAAGAATCCAATAGATACCTAATCCAGATCCTTTCATCACTTCTATCCCATTCTGATTTCCCAAGAAACAAACAAGATACTCTACTGAAAAAACAGCACATTTGAATTAGACTATTTTTTTTCTTATCATTTGAAGATCTATCAATAGCTAAAGATGAATGAAAGAAGGATCTGCAAATGACCCACCACCACCACCTACTAATTGTCTTTAATTTTTTTTCTTGATTTTCGGCATCCACGTATGAGTTGGAGGGAGTATGGATATATTAGCAAATGTCCCATCTTTGTAATGAATTATATAATTATGCAATTGGTCAATTCATTAGTTCAAAGATAAGGACAATTCAACTTAGTTAAGGTTCTATTAGGCAACTAACTCCACAGCTTGGGAACATTATTGAGTTATTATCATCAAAGCTTTTTTCAATCAACTTTTATAGTGCTTCAAGCCGGGCCAGCAGATCAAAAAACCTAATTTATGAGGGTGTTCCTCAAACTTAGCCCGAAATTGCTGACTCATTTGGCAACACTAACAACGAAAGCTTATATAAAAAATGGATAATCTCAACTATAAATTTACACTCATCTAATGATCCAAAATCAGTGTGAAATTTTATAGATTTTACATAGCGTAAGTGGATCTTAACCCATATATATGTGTTATGATCTACTTACACCATGTAAAATCTATAAAGTTTTACACCAATTTTGGGCTATTGGATGAACGTAAATTTAAATGGTATAAAAGCCTTAGTCCGACTATAGGAAAAAGAAATTAACGATTATGAGAATCAAACATATATCCCCATCACTAATCATCTTTCTTAAAGATGTTGCTGCGAGTCTTCACACCGATGAAACACGAAACTAATGAGGTAAACGAGGTCTACTGAAAATTTAACTATAGATGATGGTTGAGAATTTAGACAGGCACGTGATTGATGTCTCCTTCCTATGCATGTTGTTAAAAACGAAATAGTACCTCCAACAAATGGTCGGTCTAGTGGAATGAGAAACTAAATCCTTAAGTAAGGTCAGTGGTTCGAGTTATGGCGTTGTGAATGAAGCAATTGGGTTGAGAGGGTTGCCCCATAATGGATCTCTGTAGTACCTGATCCAAATTAGTCAGCCAATAAATTAGATATCGATAATTATAAAAAATCGAAATAGTACAAGTGCAACAATCTTGCATCACATGCAATTGGGAACGCCGGGAAACAAGAAAGACCATTGTTAGTTGACGCGACTATTTCTTACTCAATTCTCAAATTCAAACACTATATTGTTAAAAGACAAGGAAAAGAGTGTATGTTACGCTCATATGCAAAGTCTTCCTGTTAAGCAATGAGTAGAAATGAATTCAAGTCCAAACTTAACTTGTTCATATAACTATAAAAATGTTATTATGAATTTGGGATTCGAATCCTAAGTGTTATGCACTAAACATTGTCATGTTTTCTTCGACTTGTTTGTTGGAATTTATGGTTAATTAAAGGCCAGAAACATTCCCAAACTACTAGAATCAGCTTGCACTCAGTTTCAAGGTTATATATAGGTGGGATCTAAGTCTCAGTGGAAAAGAGGATGATGTTTATCCTATGAGACTCGGGTTCAAATTACTTTGTCTGTAAGGTGTGTGTGCATTGTCAAAAAGGTTAAGAATATGTATGAACAAATACTAACTTGTAATCACTTTAAGACTATTCAAAGAGAGGTTATATATAGGTATTCATTTCATTCCAATACAAAAAAGCTCAAAACAATATCAAATGAGCTAAAAGTTGTGTATTCTTTCAGTATTTACTTCTTATATTTATATATGAATTTTACACACTTGTTGGGTCAAGGGTTTTATTATTGTTCAAGTGTTTATGTGTATTTGCGAGAGCTTAAATTTGCAAACACACCCTTGAAAGGATTTTATTGTTGTAAAAATATAAAATTATTTAGTATATTTCAAAGAATCCCACATCTTTCTTTTATATTACTACTTTTGGGTTTAAATATAAAGACTTGATATTAGGCTTAAAAGAGAAAAATATGATGGTGGTTTCGGACATTCGGGGTTTGGCATTTTGAAATTGATTGATTTTCCTATGTGCATGAACTAGAGGTCCGGTCCATTTTTATTATTTATTATTATTATTATTTAAAAGTCATTTTGAACCACTCATTTTTTATTAATCTTAACCATCCATTTTAAATTAAAGTATCTTTATTCTTAACCACTCATTTTAAATTTAAAAGAATATTTAATTTTAACCATTCATTTTACTTTATGATAGATTTACCCTTGATTACTTATTATTTTAAATACCCTTTTGGGAATACATTGTACTATAAATACCATGCTCACTAGCTTTTCAAATCAATAAAAATTCAAAGCAACTTTCTCAACTTTCTCATTCTCTCCTAGTTGAGTATTCATTGGTTCTTTGCTCTTTCTGTTGTCTGCTTCGACAGAAGTGCTTGTTGAATTTTGGAGGGTACGCTTCACCGCGAAATATCCTTAAGGACAGTGCCTAGTACATGCCTCAAGCAAGTCTTATTTTCAACCTTTTTTGGTTTAATCAAATATTTTTCCTACATTTATTTATTTGCTAATTTATGTTCTTTCTTTGTGAGGTTTTTTTCTAAAGAAATTTTTTATCAAAAGTCTTTTGAAGAACATGATATAACATTTACAATCTCCCTAAGACTGAGATAAAAGTAAATATTTAGCGCTTAAAAACTCTCTTCAGGCATTCTCCTTCATTTTGCATAACTAAGGAATCTCTACACCGATGACCCCAGTTTCACTAGACGTCGGGCGTCGTCCTTCTTTCGCCTTCTTTCTCTCGCTCTTTTTTTCTTCGAGAGCTGGCTGTATGCCTCTCATGCCCACATCCCTCGTTTGAGGGAGCCACTTGTCGTTCGTTTGAGCTCAGGCCTTTCGACATCTCATTGGTCATCCACCAGAGCCGCAATGTTTTGAAAGGTAAAGAGCCTTCCTCGGGCTTAGGGAATCTGAGGGCTGGGTGACTGTTACCCTTTGTCGTCCCCAGCTTCAGAACTATTTCTGTCGGCTCCACTATGCGTGGCCTTGGCTTGTGGATCTTCTCTGCATTTCTCGGCCGCCACTCAAGCCTCATTCCCCCCAGTTCTTCTCTGCAAGTCCTGGCCGCCTTCTAAACTGTCATTTCCATCTTGTTGGCCCTTTTTTCCGAAGGTGCCAGAGCCCTTTGTGCTCTGTTGCAGAGCTTGATATTGCTTGATGGCGATTTTTGCCGCTTCTAAGAGCCATGTTGCCTCGTCATTCGTTTGCCAGCATGGTTTCTGTCGGTAGTCCCCCGATGATGTAGACTGAGAACTTTAGGGTTCAAGCAGCCATCTCCGATCGATGAGCTCTCCCAGATCAGCCTGCTATGTCACCGAAAACGTTGATGGCGATCTTTTGGTCTGTGGCAGCCGTTTGTTTTTTCTACTGGTGTTGGCTGTATCCCCTCTTAGAGTAAGGTTGGTTCTTGGGTTTTGTTTGCCTATTTCTGTTCTGGCCTTTTGGCCGTTTTTTCCTTGAAATTTTGTTTCGATGCTTTTGTAAGCGACTTTTTATGGTAATGAATTGATGTTCCTTTGATAAAAAGTAAATATTTAGAGCTTTTTGGTTTTTGTTTTTTTTTTGTCTTGTTGTGAAATTACCACTATAACATTCTATATTTTCGTCATTTTTAGATAAAGAGGCTATTAAAGAATGGGACCAGTGGTCCTCAATGACATGGAAAGATGAGGTGTCGGCAAGTTATCATGGCACGGAGGGGATGTCAAGGTTTGACATGGCGAGGGAAAACTGATGTTGGCAGTGGCTGAAGGCTTAGGGAATTAGGGTTAGGGTTTGCTAGGTATTTAGGTAGTGGGTCTGTTAATGAATAGTTGGGGCTAGGCTAGGATCTGTGATGGTATTGTATTACTATTTTGGATCATTGTTGTAATGGACTAGTGGTTATGATATTTATGTTTGGGTACATAAATGATGTGTTTTTTTACCAAGAAACATCATCCTATTCATTTAAATAAAACGAATAAATGCAGCAAAGCCCAACAACGAAAGCAAGACCCAAAGAAGGTCTACAAGAAAATGGCTACAAAAGGCCAAACCTTACAACATGGGTATAGCCCAAATCCCTAAAACCCAACCCTAGCAGAGATCGTAGCAAGCGGAGAGAGGCTCCATCGGTAAAGGAGTGAAACGTTCAATGTAGACCGACAACAGGTCTAATCCGGGAAACTTGGCGGTCGAGGTCACTCACCGTGAGGTCCAAGGGCCGAAATGACAAAACGGTGAAGGAAGAGGCTAAAGAAGCCTTTATCCCGAACCAAAAGCTCACTTGTCGGAGCCATCGATTGGTCGATGGAGAAACTAATGAGAGAGCATAAAAAGAGCAAAACCAATAGAAAAGCCTCTATTTGACAAACAACAAAAGATCAGAAACAACCTAAGAAGCAGAAGAGGAAGGAGGTTCACGGTCAGAGAGCCACGTCGATGAAGAAGGGGAGCTGAAAGGACAAGTTGTCATCCGAAACTATTAAAGAAAGGGATGAGCCACAGTGGTAAAGTTGACGTTCAGACAGAGCGAAGATCGTCTTCACTTCTAAACTTGATTGTCGTCCACTGCAAAAAGGACATGCAGGAAAGAAAAGAAGACAAAAAACGGACTCTCCCTTGCCTCACCAACCATGAATCATCCTTCCTCTAAATCATAAGCTAACCCCTGTGAAGGGCACGGCCGACGCCAGAAGGAGAGATCCCACATCAAAATGATTGGTGGATCCTCAAACAACGAACTAGAATAGAAAAGAGAAAAAGAAAAACAAATTATAGTGACATAGAGGAAGAGAAAGGGGGAAGAAAAATGAGGGGTGGGGGTGGCTACCGCTAAAAAGCCAAGGCGGCACCACCCAGATTTTCCTCACAAACAAGAGCAAGTAGAGAGAAGTTGGAAAAAAAGGTTAGGGTTGAAAAATAGTGTTGTTATTTGTCTTCAACTTGCCAAGTTTAATCAATTTGATTAAACTCGTCAAATTTGAGGCTGATTTGTCTAAAAAAATTGAAACTGGTACATAAATGATGTATTGTTCTGGCAAAATTAGTTATATAAATTTAACAATTGTAAAACAAAAAATATAATTGCACCTACGATACACTATATTTTGTACTTGATCATTTTTTAAAATAAAGAAATTGTATATTATTATGAATATCTTTATTTATGGTGGATATTCATATATTAAATAAGACTTTAATATACTTTATTATTAGGGTTTAATACCCATTGGAATTAGAGTTTTTATTTTATGCCTATAAATATAGAGTTTGAAGAAAGCATTGTACACAACCATATATTGAGAATATAATGCAAATCTCCCTCTTTCTCTCATCTATTTGTCATTTTATTCTTGTTCTTTGTTCTTCTTTATTTTATTCACAATCCGTTATCAGCACGATCTCGCTCAATTATAGTGGTTCTTGTCGGCAATTCCCGAAAAAGATTTCAACATGATATTGGTGACTACATCTACAGTGTATTCAACTTAGCTTAAAAAGTTTGGCATTTTTTTCTTATTTATATATTTATATAGTGGTTGGTTAATCACTCTTATATTAAGGTTAGTATATTTGATTATTAATTCGTTCTAATATTCAATAATGCTTTTTTGCACCGAGTTTATATATATAACTCCAAGAACAAATATCGAGCCTTCAACAAAACCTACGGGATCAACTTAGTTTGAAAATTATAGAAATAGAATGACCAACCGCTACTTTAAGGAAGCGAAGAAAGTGGTGGATTGGATATGCCACTTAACAATGATGTTTTTCGAGTTCCTCGGGCTATATGAACCTTAACAATTTTTTTCATTTACTTTTGCTTTATATATATATATATATATATATATGTGTGTATATTTGAGTTTAGTTTTTGTTATTATTTGTCTGAATTTGGCGTTTTGATTTTTAAGGTTCATATAACATCATGATGATAAGGTGTGGTTGTTTCATTGTTCACCGAGGATAAACAAGGTTCCTGTGCGGCTCTTTGTAGGCTTGAAAACCTCAATCAAAAGAAAAAGACTAAAGGCAACTTCAACACCTCTAAGTTTTTTATTTGGCGTCTTGATTTTTAAGTCTGATAAGTATTATATATATTGGTTGATCAATTATTCTTTAATAGTATGACTATTATAGAGTCTATATTTGCTTGAAAGCAACAATTCTCATGTGTCAAAAAACTCGACTATAGACTTCTCCCAAGTTCAAGTTACTAAAATTTGTCTTGATTCAAGAATTTTTATGGGAGGCATTCCCTGAAGTAAATGCAAGCATGATGTTTATTCCATACGATTATTGGATTTGTTTCATTCCTTGACGTGAATGCAAACATGATAATTCACTTTATGGTTAGTGAATAAAACTCAGCTAAGTGAATGTTTCAAATTAAATTAAAATTTTGTGGTCAGAATATCGTCGATGAGGATATGTTAGAAAAACATACTCCACTTTTCACGCAAACAATATTGTCCTGCAGACACAATATCATGAAAATGGTTTTAAAGACCTATTGGCTCCGCTCCGTTCCTTAAAGTGAATGCGACATTTTATAGCGGAAAGAATAAATGCCACATTAGCAATTGTGGTCACGATTAAGGCCATGAACATAGACATGAACAAGATGATAATTTAAGAATAATTATACCCACCACAAATGGATTATAAAGATGACAAGAGTGATAGAGATCATATTAAAATCTTTATGTTGTCAATGTCATGCTACAAACCATTGGTCTCGTACTTGTCAAACGCCGAAGCATTATGGACTTTTATCCACAATCATGAATGATAAAGGAAAGAAAATATAAACAAATTTTGTTTACAAAAATGGCGAAAATAATTATGGTGTTGTTTGTCAAACTCACTTGGATGTTGTTGATTTCTTCATAACCTCTGAAAGGAATAATTTGTCTTTTTATTTTACTTCCTTATAACCTCTAAAAGGAATAATTGATCTTTTAATTTATTTTGCTTTACGTTAATTTATTTTACATATTATTTATTTATGTTTTATATTATATATATATTAAAATATTTATTTATTATCCTTTGAAGAATATGATTACTTCTGGAATAAAATATGTAATAAATTATGACAAGTTATGCTTAGCAGACAGTGCAGACACTCATACTATACTTAAGCATAAGAAATAATTTTCCTATTTAAATGCAAGGGAAAATGTGAATACTGTATGTCAAAGTACTAAAATACCAATTCTCCGAAAGAGTAATAAATTCTTGAGAAATTATCTTTGATAGATAATCTATTTGATATGTAATATATTCAATATTTTTCATTCCTCGAAGTGAATGGAACAAAGTACATATTGAAAGGTGCATAATTGTGCATATTTTTCCCATTTAAAAATGCAATAGAATAATGCGAGTACAATATTCAAAAGTATTAATATCATAGAAAGCTCCAGAAGAGCAAATATGTTATTGCCAAATGAACTCAATTCCATATTCATAATGTGTTATACTCGTCAAAGTCGCAAAGAGACTTATTGAATTTTAAAGATATTCACATAAATAGATATCATATTGAGATTATTAGTGAAGGGGATGTTGAATATCTCCAAATTACGAGTATAACTCAAGGCAATAAGAAAATATTCAAAAAATTACATGCACCCGGATAGTACTACACAAGAATTAGTAAAAATTGAAGCTCATATAATTGTAAACTAGAAGTTTACTGATAACTTTATTATTTGCATGACCGGTTAGGCCATCCCAGTTCAATTATGATGCGAAAAATTATTGACACTTCATGTGGTTACTCATTGAAGAACTGACAGATTCTTCAAAGCAATGTTTTTCATGTGATGCTTGCTCTTAAAGTAAACTAATTATTCGATCATCACCATCTAAGATAGATTATAAATCTATTAATTTTTTTGGAACGGATACAGGGTGATATATGTGGGCCCATACACCCTTCTTACAGATCATCTAGATATTTTGCGGTTTTAATCGATGCATCGACTAGATGGTCACATGTATCCTTGTTATCAATCCGCAACTTGGCATTTGCGAGGTTACTTGTTTAGTTGAAAAGATTACAAGCATATTTTCTAGATTCTTCTATAAAGACAATTCATCTTGATAATGCTGGTGAATTTACTTCTCATGCTTTTGATGATTTTGCATGTCAATTGGAATAAGTGTTGAACATCATGTACCTCATGTTCATACACAAAATGGTCTTGCAGAATCATTTATTAAAATTAATTGCAAAATTGTTATTGATGAAGTCAAAACTTCTTATTTCCGTTTGGGGACATGCCATTTTACATACAGCATCACTAATTCGCATCAAGCTAACAAATTATCATAAGTTCTCCCCAATACAAATGGTTTTGGGTTAGAAACCAAATATTTCCCGGTATATATTCTAATTGCTCCACCACAACGCACATATATGGGTCCTCAAAAGAGGTTGGGAATATATATCGAATTCGAATTCCCATCGATAATTAAATATCTCAATTTGGTGACTGACATTTTAACGAGTTAGTTTTCCCAACATTAGAGGGAGAAAAGAAATAGATGGTAAAAGAAATAAGTTGAAATGAATTATTATTATTTTGATTCATGTACTCAACAATGTGAACTAGAAATTCAAAAGATAATTCATTCACAAAACTTAGCAAATCAATTGTCAAATATTTTTGCTAACCCTAAAAGAGTGACTAAGTCACATATACCAGCTATGAATGCTCCAATTAAAATTGATGTCACTAAAGGACAAACTCTAGTTGCTAATGATTCTAACTTACGCCTAAAGCGTGGTAGACAAGTAGGTTTCAAAGATAAAAATTCTCGGAAAAAAAGAAGCTATATCTTATTATGGTCTCATCGAGGAATCAACGAATTATGAAAATCTCTAGAAGAGATTAAAAGGTCTCTAACATAGACATTAGACATGACTCAAGTACCTGATGATAAACAGATCTTAATAAGTTATGTCATGTCTGGTAATAAGTGGAACCGAAATCAAATCGACATCGATAATACATTTGCAAGCAATATAGCACTAGAGATTTTGGATAATAATATAGATCATAAACCATTGTCAATTGGACAATGTAAACTGTAACACCCTCATGCCAAACGAGTAGTTTAATCCGATCAGAGGTGTCATATTATGGTCACAAGAGTAACCCATAGTAAAAACCCAAATAAAATTCTTTTCTTTCTTATACATTTAAAAACACGTAAAATAAAAATCTTTGTCAGAACATCATTACAGAAAATTTTGAAACAGAAACCCAAAAAGGTATACTACAAGCTCTAACATAAAATAAGATACGGCATACATGCCCACTAACTGTACCAGTACCGTACTCCGAAAGCAACGTTAAGAGAACTCCAAACACCGTTGTCAGTCACTATACCATGATCGATTCCTTCTAACCTGCGATGGTAAAAAATATGAGCTTGGAAAAGCTCGGTAATACAGAACTACCAAGAGATGTTATAGGCAACATGCAGATATAAGGTAAAACATAAAATGAACATAAAGATCATGACATCAACAGTTTTCCATTACGATATAGGATATCATATTATGCTATACTTAGAGATAGCATGGTTGTTTGGTACTTGAACTTCTAAATATTATTCGGCATTCTACAATCTAGAAGAATAAGAAAGGAAATATACTTTACTATAATTGAGCCAGGGGGTTTGGTGTGTCCTAACAATCGCATATCGAGAAAGATAGACAGAAAGTTTGAGACAATTGTAAAATTTTGACAAAGATAAAGGAGAATGCAAGAAAATTAGGCATCAGCCTAACTACCCTCTAACCAAACTCAAGTATACAGTTCCCTAGAACTGCATCTATGCAGACGTTAACCCAGGCCCAATGAGCGTAGGTACCGAACTAAGGAGTTACCTTAAGTCTCAGGCAGAATTACACTAGCTGAAGCATAAGAACCTAATATGAGCAGAATTACCCTAGTCAAAACGTAGAAACTGAATACAAGCTGAATCACTCTAGCCGAAGTGTAGGAACTGAATACGAGCAGAATTACCAGCCTGATTAGGGCTGAACCTATAGTTTTCAGTCAATATCCCAGTATCCAGTAAAATAGTAATAAATGATAACAGTCATCTCAGTAATTGTAGCAATATGCCAGGAATTCAGGATACAAACAGATGTTCAATCAGTAGAACCGGAGTATCAAGACTCATAAACCAGGTATACTTGTATTAGAAATTAGGAACCAAAAGTCGTGTTTTTACTTCAGATAACAGGATCACTTGGGATCAGAATGGATAGACTGATTTCCAATCGGTGTGATTATTCATATAAACATGGGACACACTAGATGGTCTAATTTATCACTTAAGGGTCCTTGATAATTATCGAAAGGAGACACTGAACTATAGTTCATTCTAGACTGATTTTAGAATCAATAACCATATTCGAAGGAATTCGATAATTATCATTTTCATCCAAGTATTCAGAAATTATACCTCAAGATCATTCTAAATATTTGGTATATCATGATTATATAGAAATTCATATATATCATGATAGATTTTGGGAATTTGGGTAGATCGGGATCAATCAAGATTTTGAATATATCAAGAGAGTTTTAGTTAATTTTGATCATAAGGGCATTTTGGTCATTTTAACACTCATAGGTAATTTAACAGTTTAACCCCGATAGGGTAAGTCGGTGATTTTTTGTGCTAAAGTTTACTGACGGCTTGTCAAGCTTCCAAGTCCATTCCATTAACAATGTCTCATCAATGCGTTACTTTTCAAGCATTTGAATAGGTACACCTCGCACGTGTTTAATATTTAGTTCTAGATGCGTGGTATAGTTGAACAGGTCATTGTAAAAAATTATCCTAGAATGGATCTCGAATGGTTGAACATGTATTTGCAGTATTCTTTCATTATTTTAACAGTATTAAGAATGACTAATTTATATAAGTCGGGCTTCAAACCCACATGAGCATTATAGTTATTTGTGATCTATCAAAAATTTCATAATTTTCCAAGCTTCCACTTATCTCAAGTCACGTAGGTATTTCAATCATTTAAGTACTCGATAGTGTTTCAGTCATTCAAGTACTTTTGGTACTTTCAGACAATTATTTCATTTCAGAATTCGAAGGTTTATCCATCATTCTAGTGAATTTGGATATTTTAGAACCCAATGATACTTTAGTCTTTTTGGTCATTACAATCATTCTGATCAATTCAGCCTTATCAGTATTTTCAATCCTTTTTGTCACTTCAATAATTTAGTATTTACGCCACTTTGATTAATTAAGATATAGAAATAGTTTTTTGTAAATTTATCTTCTGAAATTTATTCAGAATTCAAGAAAATCCAAGTACTTTACAATCTCGAAGGTTCAAATCTTGTTACCATAACTTTCCAAGTAATTCGAGGTTTTCAGATGGATTAGTTATTTTACTAGATCAAGTGTAGATTCTCGGATTACTTCTATTGTCAAGGGTATTTTAGTTATTCTTGCACTTTAAGGGCATTTTCGTTATTTTTTAACTTGACATTTCAGAAATTAAATCATTAACAAGCACAACCAGATTTAAAGTATAACAGTCTTATCAATTATTCTTGGATCATAGAAGTTCTTATAGGTCACCCGTCTTCCTAACCAAACATTTCAGTCTTAACTGGTTTACTATCATTTTTTCGTAATCGGTTAGACATTAACAAAATTAACTATATGCTTAAACATGATTATGGAAGTATTTCTGGATACCAATATGTTTCATAAAGCATACAAGAGGTAGTAATGTATTACCTCAAATCCGTGCTACATCAACCAAACCATTATACTTTATTCAATCGTCCTTGAATTTAAATTCGACGTCCCACAGCCTCCTAGATTCAAAGATATACAAAAGCCTTCAATTACACAAATACCAAGATTAGTCTTTATTCACATTGCACTTAACTGTATAATTAAGTACATAAGAAAATTCAGTTCAAGGTCATATTTGGAGGCTTTTAGGTTATAATTTTGTAAAACGGACTTCAAAATCAGACTTAGGACGTCAAGAAACCCAAAATATGTCTTTTAAAAAATTGACTTTTTTGTCAGAGTCAATAGTCAAAGTCAATGCTGACATCAGCAATTAAAGTCAATGCTGACATCAGCAATTAAAGTCAATGTTGATGCTAGTAGACGATGCTGATGTCATCAGTCGACACTAACATCATCGGTTAATACTAACATCAATAGTCAATATTGACATCATCAGTCAACACTAATGTTAGTGGTCAACGGGTCAGTCGGGTTCATAGGTCAATCGGGTTGACTTAGCTGGGTTGGCTCAGTTAACAGGTTGACTCGTGCGAGTTAACTTAATGAGGTTAACTCGTGAACGGGTTAGGTCAATTATTGGGTCAGGTCTGGGCTAAAGGATGACAAGCCTAAAACAGTCCAGTTCAGGCTTGGGCCGAGCAGGCCAGTTCAGATCTGGACAATTGAGTTTGAGCCCAATCGGCTTGGTTCAAGACCAGACTGGTCTATAACCAGTCGGATTAGCCCAGATCAAAGAGTAACTATGTAGCTGTCAAAAAGCACCTCCGGCAGCACGTGAGAGCCATACTTAGCCTAAAACGACCATAAATCACACCAAAATGCAGCAAACAACTAGAAAAGCTTGGTTAACTTGCTTGTTGAGGCTAACTGAGGCCTACAATGGCAGAAAATATGGCAAAGGGAAAATCGTGTGATTCCTTGAGTTTTTGATGACCCGCGAACAACGACTGAACTGATGAAAGGTGGTAAAGGTCTTGTTTGCATCGATTCAGTGAACATGATGGTAGGGTCAGTGACAGATACGAATAGAGTACGACAGCACAACGATAAAAAAACTATGGATAAGAGATATTTGATTTTTGTCGAGCATTCAAACGGATCTCTACGGCGAACGGCAGGACTTCAGCGCTAGTGGAGCATGGGGTTTTGATCGAAGCGTAGCGTCAGTTTGGATGCTGGTGGTGGTGACGGCCACGGTGGGGCAGTGAAGGAGATTAGGGCAGTGACCAATGTTTGAGGGGAAAACTTTGAGAATTTTTTGGAATCTCTCCCTCTTTCTTGAAACAAATGAATATCTGTAGATGAGAGAGGGTATGTTGCGTCTTTATTTTATTTTTGGTTCAGACCTTAAGACCATGCTTAATATTAAATCGAGCAAGCTTAGATCATAAATAATCTTAGTTATGATGGTTAAGTATTGGGCTCACTAAGCAAGAGTCAAGGGTTCAAAACCATATGGTAACATATCTCCCATTTTTTATACCAATTTATTGGGGGTGTTACATAAACAAATAAATGATTGGCCAAAATGAAAAGAGGCAATTGAGGAGGAACAAATTTTTTTTTCAAAAAGAGAAGTATTCAGGCCTATAGTTCGTACACCGGAAAGTGTAAAGCCCGTGGATATAAATGAGTCTTTGTGAGAAAGAGAAATAAAAAAGGGAAGATCGTGAGATATAAAGCTTGTTTGATTGCACAAGGATTCTCACAAAGACTAAGAATCGATTATGAGGAAATATACTCATCGGTGGTGGATGCAACTACTTTTAGATTTTTTATTAGTTTGGAAATCAAAGAAAGACTTAGTTTTTGCTTAATGAATGTTGTCACATCCTATTTGTATGAGCCTCTAGATAAAAACAATTACATGAAACTTTCGGAAGGATTTAGACTGCCAGAAGCAATTAATTCAAGTTCTTGAGAACATTATTCAATCAAATTGAACATATCTCTTTATGAATTAAAACAATTTGGGCGCATGTTGTATAATCGCCTTAGTGGATACTTATTAGCAGAAGACTATAAGAATGATTCAATTTCCCTGAGCATTTTTATTAAAAGGTTTAGCTCCAGATTTGTTATTGTTATTGTGTATGTAGATGATTTAAATACCATTAAGAGATATCCCTAACAATGAAATCCTTGTGCATCAATCGACACGCATAGAAAAATGTTTAAAGAGACTTTACATGCAAAATGCGCATCTGTTGAGCACCCATATGGTTGCTAGGTCGCTTAATGTAAACAAATACCCATTTCGCCCTAAAAAAAGGGTGAGGATATTCTTGCTCCAAAAATATCATATCTTAATTGATCTGGAAGCATCAGATCTTAGTTGTTCCTAAAGTATTATCTAAGTGCTACGAGACTGTTACCTTTCGATTGTTATGCACAAGGTAAAGCCGAAAAATGTGTTTGTCTAAACATATCCAGAAGATATGTAAATTACTTTCATAAGATAAGATGTAAGCTATCTTTTGCGGAGATAATGCAAAATTTATATCTCAATCGAAAGGTGGATACATCAAATGTGACAAAACGAAACATATTTCTTCAAAGTTTCATCCCTCATAATCTTCAGAAGAATAGTATTCAATGAATCCTTTCAAGCAGTAGTTTGGAAGGTCTATTAACTAGTGCATAGTCTACTTCAACATTTGATGATTATATTCATGATTGAATTATGAAGATTCAAAGATTTTATGTGATATTTTCGTGAGGGGGAGTAAATACGCGTTGCACTCTTTTTTTTCTTAACCGAGGTTTTGTCCTAATAGGTTTTCCTATTAAGGTTTTTAATGAGCAACATGTTATGCGTATCAAAGATTTGTGTTGCGCGTAATAAGTGCTCCGCAATTGTGCAAGTGTACACGTCGCAAGTTATAGTAGAAAAGATATCGTCTCCACAGGGATTGGTTCCACTTCAAGAATCTAATCTCTTGCACTGTAAAAAGTAAAAGAACACAAGTAGGTGATTGTGGGAGTTTAACTAACAACTAAACTAGAAAGAAAATAAGTAAAAGAAGATGTAATTAAATGAGAGAGAATAGGCCGGGTTATCGTGAGTTGAGGTGTGATAGCCGATTGGATCGTCTTGGTAAAAGAGTGCAAGGGTAACTCAGATGCCGTGGCAACTTGCGCAGCGGGGTTGCCTTGGAAACTAATCGATGGTTGCCTGGGCAACTGGCTAGGTACCTGTTTGGGCGGTTAGGCAGCAGCTTCAAGGTTCGGCAGAGCGTTCTTCAATGGTTTCTTCTTATCCCTAAGTCGAAACTCTAGCTAGTTGTGCATGCCTTGACAATACATCCCTGCGTGAATCAAGGGTGAACAACAACCAATCTTGCGCTCCTCTTAGCCGTTGAAATCCTTAACTTATTCCTAAGCCGGATTAATCTTCACCATCGATAGATTGAATAAAGACCATATTCATTCGTTTCTTGAATATAACTCTCCCGATATTAGATAAATAGATAGAATTACGAGATCCTCTCCCAATTCACTCGCAAACAAGAATAAAAACCAAGAATGAGTAAACCTTGAATTGAAAGTGCAAACTCTTATTACCTAAACAAAATCCAAAAGATTTCACAACAACAAAACACAATAACCCCAACCAATCAAGTTAGTTCATGGTTGGGTTCAAAAGATATACAAAGAATAATCCTCAAACCATGAATCTAATGGAAGCAAAGAAGAAGAAGAAGAAGAAAAAATCGATCAGCCTCTTGCTCTCCTCTCTCAATCGAACTCTCCCCCTTTGCCCCTCTATCTTGTCGAAATCTCTCCACTTCTTCATCTCCCTTGTCGAAATCTCTCCCTTCTTGCTCTCCTAAGTTTGACGGCTTGGTCTCCTTTAAATAGGAGATGGCTAGGTCAAAATCCTTCTTGAGGAGGAAGTTAAGTTGGAATTAAATACTTTAAAAGAATATAATTCTTTATTATATTTAAATTCATTCTAGATCTTCTCCTATCTTTTTGGGATTTAATTTCTCTTTGACCTTTTCATGGAAATCAAACTCCTTTAGGATTTAACTTTGCTCTACGTCATCTTGGGCTTATCTAGTCATCAATTTCGACTACCATATCATCTTATCCCTTATCAAAAATTGCCCTGGCAACTAGCTCGACATCTCCTTCATGCATTGTCCTGGAAACTGTGTCGGCATCTCCTTCATGCATTGCCCTTGCAACTGGTTCCAGCCTTGTTTAGGCAAGTGATTCTACACATACACAAAAGCACACCAAAGCATCTTTTTCCACAAAAATCACCAAGTTATGTAAACAAGCTCAACGGTGGAAAGAAACATGAATTAATGCATGAATGACTAATTATACAACTAATATGAGCCTAAGTCTAACAATAATATGAGTAAAAAGGGTAATAAAAATAGTACTTTTGAACATTTATCACACCCCCAAACTCGAACTATCGCTTGTCGCAATGCAAACTAACAATTACCTACCAAGACTTTAATCATCAAAGACATGCTTCAAACTTGGATTCAAACCTCGGAACAATTTTCGCACAAAGTATGATCACCTTTTAATTTTTCGAATAGCACAAAAATTACCCTGAAGCGAACTATAATGCTTGTGACAATGTGTGTACGTAGTTATGTACAAGTTGATTTTCAAGATTCTATGTGAACAATACGCTTTTATCAATTTAATTATCGGGGCATTTATTTTTATTTTCACTAGAGTCAATTTCAGGCACCTCTAGCGATTCTTTAATGTGCAATAACTACCAGAGCCAGTTTCGGGCACCTCTAGCAAGAAATTAACTTTTAATTTTCAATTTTAAATTTACCCAAATTTTAAGCAACCTAAGTTCACTAAGTTTCTTTCAATCAACAAGCCACAACCGTATAAAAAAAATCAGCGTCATAGTAAAATTCTAAGTTCTTTTCATGCAATCCTAAAATTAAAGGTTATTTCAATTAAGTGTTGTGGCAAAAATTCATCATTGGATATTCAACAAGTCTTAAGCAATTAAATCCAATTAAAAGCATGGCAAGTAACATATGCAACCTATATGTGATTGCTAAAGATGAATGCAACTAAACATGAAACTAACTAGAAACCAACACCCCCCCCAAACTCGAGAGAAGCATTGTCCTCAATGCATGTAAAAGTGAAACAAAATTTAAAAGAAACTAAATGAAATGAGTTAGTCGGAGAGGTCGTCACCTCGAGTGATAAGTTTCCTTCGTTCCATTTGCTTGATTCATATTCCGGTCGGTGGTTGAATGCTTGTGGCTGGTACCGCGTGAATAGCATTGCTTTGATTTGATCCATGTTTTCCGAGGCAGGTTTACTTGCCTGGGCATCAGTAGTTGCCGAAGCCATTTTTGTTGTCCGGGCATCGCCAATTTCTATTGTCGTGGCAACTGCTAAGGTAGCTGCCGGGGCATCCTCTGTTGCGGTTGCTGTGGCAAGTAGTCGGCAGTGAATTTCCTTAGCATGGTGGTTGTGAGTCTTGTTGTGGAAAAGAAAAGAAAACAAAGAAAACCTGGAAACTAAATATAATGAAGGAAAATAAAATAAAATATCTCCTAAAAATTCCAAAAATAAATAAATAAAATAAAATAAAATAAAATAAAGTTCCAAAAAATTAAAAAAATTAAAAATTCTTAGAAATAGCATTTTTCATGCATCTTCTAATGTTACTGCATATTTGAGAAAACATGAGAAGGGTCGTTTCTGATACTTCTTATAGTCCATCCGCACCCTCAATCGAGTGACAATATTGCCCAAAAAGAGTTGGGCCAATATGCTCCTAGCTACTCCCATTTGTGTTACCATAGTGGAGGTGTCTTTTTTTCGTGTTCCCTTGTAGTCCATGCATGCCCTCCACCTTGCTACTGTTCCTGAAGGCACAAATATATTAATAGGAAAAATTATATCCATTCCCAACCATTCAATTACCTCATTCTTGTCGACTTCTATCATGGTTGGATGTATCCTTTGTTGTCGTTGCAATTGCTGCTCAAGCCAATTGCCGTGGCAATCAGTTGCCAAAATTCGATGTAAGTCAAGGGAAAAACCAGTTTTATGAAAAGCTTCGTGAGTCCAAACACTATTTTCTTTAGGCTTCTCAAACATCTCCATCAGTGATGGCCTCAAATCTACTAGCGTCGGTTCCTCAAAGAATGTCTGCAATGGAGGAGGTGAGTTTTTTAAGAATTCAAAAGGTTCAACCATCACCTGCTCATATTCTATTGGCAAAGTATTGTCATCTCGTTGATCTTGCATGTAGTCGTACAATTGTCGTGGCAAAGGTGGATGCGAGCAGTCTGTTGTAGAATTACTCTTCTCAGTCTCTCTGTATGTTATCGAGGCATTGCTCTATTCAGGCTCCTCAATCATTGCCGAGGCAATTTGTTGCTCGGGCTCATCATGTGTTGGACAGTCTCTCTCATTGGCATCCTCTTGACTTTGAGGTTCTAGTGTTCCCCACACATCAGGGACCTCTCTTCGCATTGCTCTTTATCCTCTTTCCTTTGGACGTCAGTATCCTCAGGAATGGATTGTTGGTGCATGTTATCCAAGGCATATGTGGATCTCCTCAATTGATCTTCTGAATCCCCCAAGGTTGCATCCCACTGAGCTATCCTTGCATTCATTTTCTTTGATAGCTCTTGAATCTCTTCAATTGACCCGTCAAGTTTAGCCAAGGAAGCTAGCAACGTTTCCTCCAAGGAATTTGAATGTTTTTGAAAAGGACTACATTGTCATGGCATATCTGTTGCTGTGACACTAGGCTACTGATAAGGACTACATTGTCGAGGCATATGTCATTCTTTGCAGCAAAATTGTTATGGTAAAAAAAAATTGAGCTTTTGATCATACCATGAAGGATTTTGCTGCTTTGGTTCCATCTATGGTTCTCCATGTAGTCATATGCACCGAAAATGTGAGGCAATTTTCAAACATATGATGTTCTCCACAACAAGTGCACGAGATTTTCCATGGTATATGGTTTTCTCGGTTGGTATAGGTAATCATCAAAGGGTGCAAGGAACTCTTGATTGGATTGATTCATATCTTCCAACATCAACTCTCGAATAGATCAGCTTTTATTTCCCGACATGTTGATGTTCCTTAACTTGTAGCGCACCTAATTTTTTTTTGATAAAACAAACAAAAGAAAAGTTAGTAAAACTAAGAAAAAAAATGCAATAACAAAACAACTAACACCAATTCCAATCCCGGCAACGGCGGCGCAAAAAAACTTGTTGCGTGTAATAAGAGCTCCACAATTGTGCAAGTGTACATGTTGCAAAGTTATAGTATAAAAGATATCGTCTCCACAGGGATTGGTGCCACTTCAAGAATCCAATCTCTTGCACTGTAAAAAGTAAAAGAACACAAGTAGGTGATTGTAGGAGTTTAACTAACAACTAAACTAGAAAGAAAATAAGTAAAAGAAGATGTAATTAAATGAGAGAGAATAGGCTAGGTTATCGTGAGTTGAGGTGTGATAGCCGATTGGATCGTCTTGGTAAAAGAGTGCAAGGGCAACTCAGTTTGCCGTGGCAACTTGCGCAACGGGTTGCCTTGGCAACTAATCGATGGTTGCCTGGGCAACTAGTTGGGCAACTGTTTGGGCGGTTAGGCAAAGCTTCAAGGTTCGCAGAGCGTTCTTCAATGGTTTCTTCTTATCCCTAAGTCAAAACTCTATCTAGTTGTGCATGCCTTGACAATACATCCCGCGTGAATCAAGGGTGAACAACAACCAATCTTGCACTCCTTTTTAGCCGTTGAAATCCTTAACTTATTCCTAAGCCGGATTAATCTTCACCATCGATAGATTGAATAAAGACCATATTCATTCGTTTCTTGAATCTAACTCTCCCGATATTAGATAAATAGATAGAATTACGAGATCCTCTCCCAATTCACTTTCAAAACAAGAATAAAAACCAAGAATGAGTAAACCTTGAATTGAAAGTGCAAACTCTTATTACCTAAACAAAATCCAAAAGATTTCACAACAAAAAAAACACAATAACCCCAGCCAATCAAGTTAGTTCATGGTTGGGTTCAAAAGATATACAAAGAATAATCCCCAAACCATGAATCTAATGGAAGCAAAGAAGATGAAGAAGAAATTGATCAGCCCCTTGCTCTCCTCTCTCAATCGAACTCTCCCCCATTGCCCCCTCTATCTTGTCGAAACTCTCCATTCTTGCTCTCCACACTTGTCGAAATCTCTCCTCTTTCTCCCCTGGAGTTGACGGCTTGGTCTTCTTTAAATAGGAGATGGCTAGGTCAAAATCTTTCTTGAGGAGGAAGTTAAGTTGGAATTAAATACTCTAAAAGAATATAATTCTTTATTATATTTAAATTCCTTCTAGATCTTCTTCTATCTTTTTGGGATTTAATTTCTCTTTGACCTTTTCATGGAAATCAAACTCCTTTAGGATTTAAATTTGCTCCACGTCATCTTGGGCTTATCTAGTCATCAATTTCGACTACCATATCATCTTATCCCTTATCGAAAATTGCCCGGCAACTAGCTCGACATCTCCTTCATGCATTGTCCTGAAACGCGTGTCGGCATCTCCTTCATGCATTGCCCTTGCAATCGTTCCAGCCTTGTTTAGGCAAGTGATTCTACACATACACAAAAGCACACCAAAGCATCTTTTTCCACAAAAATCACCAAGTTATGTAAACAAGCTCAACGGTGGAAAGAAACATGAATTAATGCATGAATGACTAATTATACAACTAATATGAGCCTAAGTCTAACAATAATATGAGTAAAAAGGGTAATAAAAATAGTACTTTTGAACATTTATCACACCCCCAAACTCGAACTATCGCTTGTCGCAATGCAAACTAACAATTACCTACCAAGACTTTAATCATCAAAGACATGCTTCAAACTTGGATTCAAACCTCGGAACCGTCGCACAAAGTATGATCACCTTTTAATTTTTCGAATAGCACAAAAATTACCCGGAAGCGAACTATAATGCTTGTGACAATGTGTGTACGTAGTTATGTACAAGTTGATTTTCAAGATTCTATGTGAACAATACGCTTTTATCAATTTAATTATCGGGGCATTTATTTTTATTTTCACTAGAGTCAATTTCAGGCACCTCTAGCGATTCTTTAATGTGCAATAACTACCAGAGCCAGTTTCGGGCACCTCTAGCAAGAAATTAACTTTTAATTTTCAATTTTAAATTTACCCAAATTTTAAGCAACCTAAGTTCACTAAGTTTCTTTCAATCAACAAGCCACAACCGTATAAAAAAAATCAGCGTCATAGTAAAATTCTAAGTTCTTTTCATGCAATCCTAAAATTAAAGGTTATTTCAATTAAGTGTTGTGGCAAAAATTCATCATTGGATATTCAACAAGTCTTAAGCAATTAAATCCAATTAAAAGCATGGCAAGTAACATATGCAACCTATATGTGATTGCTAAAGATGAATGCAACTAAACATGAAACTAACTAGAAACCAACACCCCCCCCAAACTCGAGAGAAGCATTGTCCTCAATGCATGTAAAAGTGAAACAAAATTTAAAAGAAACTAAATGAAATGAGTTAGTCGGAGAGGTCGTCACCTCGAGTGATAAGTTTCCTTCGTTCCATTTGCTTGATTCATATTCCGGTCGGTGGTTGAATGCTTGTGGCTGGTACCGCGTGAATAGCATTGCTTTGATTTGATCCATGTTTTCCGAGGCAGGTTTACTTGCCTGGGCATCAGTAGTTGCCGAAGCCATTTTTGTTGTCCGGGCATCGCCAATTTCTATTGTCGTGGCAATCAAGGTAGGTACCGGGGGCATCCTCTCATTCTTGATTCTTTGGGCAAGTAGTCGGCAGTGAATTTCCTTAGCATGGTGGTTGTGAGTCTTGTTGTGGAAAAGAAAAGAAAACAAAGAAAACCTGGAAACTAAATATAATGAAGGAAAATAAAATAAAATATCTCCTAAAAATTCCAAAAATAAATAAATAAAATAAAATAAAATAAAATAAAGTTCCAAAAATTAAAAAATTAAAAATTCTTAGAAATAGCATTTTTCATGCATCTTCTAATGTTACTGCATATTTGAGAAAACATGAGAAGGGTCGTTTCGATACTTTTATAGTCCATCCGCACCTCAATCGAGTGACAATATTGCCCAAAAAGAGTTGGGCCAATATGCTCCTAGCTACTCCCATTTGTGTTACCATAGTGGAGGTGTCTTTTTTTCGTGTTCCCTTGTAGTCCATGCATGCCTCCACCTTGCTACTGCTTCTCAAGGCACAAATATATTAATAGGAAAAATTATATCCATTCCCAACCATTCAATTACCTCATTCTTGTCGACTTCTATCATGGTTGGATGTATCCTTTGTTGTCGTTGCAATTGCTGCTCAAACCAATTGCCGTGGGCAATCGATTGCCAAAATTCGATGTAAGTCAAGGAAAAAACCAGTTTTATGAAAAGCTTCGTGAGTCCAAACACTATTTTCTTTAGGCTTCTCAAACATCTCCATCAGTGATGGCCTCAAATCTACTAGCGTCGGTTCCTCAAAGAATGTCTGCAATGGAGGAGGTGAGTTTTTAAGAATTCAAAAGGTTCAACCATCACCGCTCATATTCTATTGGCAAAGTATTGTCATCTCGTTGATCTTGCATGTAGTCGCATACAATTGTCGTGGGCAAAGGTGGATGCGAGCAAATCTGTTGTAGAATTACTCTTCTCGCCTCTCAGATGTTATCGAGGCATTGCTCTATTCAGGCTCCTCAATCATTGCCGAGGCAATTTGTTGCTCGGGCTCATCATGTGTTGGACAGTCTCTCTCATTGGCATCCTCTTGACTTTGAGGTTCTAGTGTTCCCCACACATCGTGGACCTCTCTTCGCATTGCTCTTTATCCTCTTTCCTTTGGACGCCGGTATCCTCGTGAATGGATTGTTGGTGCATGTTATCCAAGGCATATGTGGATCTCCTCAATTGATCTTCTGAATCCCCCAAGGTTGCATCCCACTGAGCTATCCTTGCATTCATTTTCTTTGATAGCTCTTGAATCTCTTCAATTGACCCGTCAAGTTTAGCCAAGGAAGCTAGCAACGTTTCCTCCAAGGAATTTGAATGTTTTTGAAAAGGACTACATTGTCATGGCATATCTGTTGCTGTGACACTAGGCTACTGATAAGGACTACATTGTCGAGGCATGTCTGTTGCTGCAGCAAAATTGTTATGGTAAAAAAAAATTTGAGCTTTTTGATCATACCATGAAGGATTTTACTGCTGGTTCCATCTATGGTTCTCCATGTAGTCATATGCACCGAAAATGTGAGGGCAATTTTCAAACATATGATGTTCTCCACAACAAGTGCACGAGTTTTCCATGGTATATGGTTTTCTCGGTTGGTATAGGTAATCATCAAAGGGTGCAAGGAACTCTTGATTGGATTGATTCATATCTTCCAACATCAACTCTCGAACAGATCAGCTTTTATTTCCTGACATGTTGATGTTCCTTAACTTGTAGCGCACCTAATTTTTTTTGATAAAACAAACAAAAAGAAAAGTTAGTAAAACTAAGAGAAAAAAATGCAATAACAAAAACAACTAACACCAATTCCAATCCTCGGCAACGGCGCCAAAAACTTGTTGCGCGTAATAAGAGCTCCACAATTGTGCAAGTGTACATGTTGCAAGTTATAGTATAAAAGATATCGTCTCCACAGGGATTGGTGCCACTTCAAGAATCCAATCTCTTGCACTGTAAAAAGTAAAAGAACACAAGTAGGTGATTGTAGGAGTTTAACTAACAACTAAACTAGAAAGAAAATAAGTAAAAGAAGATGTAATTAAATGAGAGAGAATAGGCTAGGTTATCGTGAGTTGAGGTGTGATAGCCGATTGGATCGTCTTGGTAAAAGAGTGCAAGGGCAACTCAGTTTCCGTGGCAACTTGCGCAGCGGGGTTGCCTAGGCAACTGTTTGGGCGGCTAGGCAGCAGCTTCAAGGTTCGGCAGAGCGTTCTTCAATGGTTTCTTCTTATCCCTAAGTCAAAACTCTATCTAGTTGTGCATGCCTTGACAATACATCCCCGCGTGAATCAAGGGTGAACAACAACCAATCTTGCACTCCTTTTAGCCGTTGAAATCCTTAACTTATTCCTAAGCTGAATTAATCTTCACCATCGATAGATTGAATAAAGACCATACTCATTCGTTTCTTGAATCTAACTCTCCCGATATTAGATAAATAGATAGAATTACGAGATCCTCTCCCAATTCACTCGCAAACAAGAATAAAAACCAAGAATGAGTAAACCTTGAATTGAAAGTGCAAACTCTTATTACCTAAACAAAATCCAAAAGATTTCACAACAACAAAACACAATAACCCCAACCAATCAAGTTAGTTCATGGTTGGGTTCAAAAGATATACAAAGAATAATCCTCAAACCATGAATCTAATGGAAGCAAAGAAGAAGAAGAAGAAAAAATTGATCAGCCTCTTGCTCTCCTCTCTCAATCGAACTCTCCCCCTTTGACCCTCTCCCTTGTCGAAATCTCTCCCTTCTTGCTCTCTTGAGTTTGACGGCTTGGCCTCCTTTAAATAGGAGATGGCTAGGTCAAAATCCTTCTTGAGGAGGAAGTTAAGTTGGAATTAAATACTTTAAAAGAATATAATTCTTTATTATATTTAAATTTCTTCTAGATCTTCTCCTATATTTTTGGGATTTAATTTCTCTTTGACCTTTTCATGGAAATCAAACTCCTTTGGGATTTAACTTTGCTCCACGTCATCTTGGGCTTACCTACTCATCAATTTCGACTACCATATCATCTTATCCCTTATCAAAAATTGCCCTGGCAACTAGCTCGACATCTCCTTCATGCATTGTCCTGGCAACTGCGTCGGCATCTCCTTCATGCACTACCCTGGCAACTGGTTCCAGCCTTGTTTAGGCAAGTGATTCTGCACACACACAAAAGCACACCAAAGCAGCATATTTTTCCACAAAAATCACCAAGTTATGTAATCAAGCTCAACGGTGGAAAGAAACATGAATTAATGCATGAATGACTAATTATGCAACTAATATGAGCCTAAGTCTAACAATAATATGACTAAAAGGGTAATAAAAATAGTACTTTTGAACACTTATCAATTTGTGTACTCTTTTTCCTTCACTAATATTTTTTTCCCACGAGGATTTTACCTTAGTAAGGTTTTAACGAGGCACGTTATCTTCATGAATATCCAAGTGGGAGTGTTATGAATATCTTTATTTATGGTGAATATCTATATATTAAATGAGACTTTAATGTACTTCATTATTAGGGTTTAATACCCATTGGAATTAGGGTTTCTATCTTATGCCTATAAATATAGAGTTTTGAGAAAGCATTGTACATAACCATACATTGAGAATATAATACAAATCTCCATCTTTCTCTCATCTCGTTGATCTTTTTATTCTTGTTCTTTGTTCTTCTTTATTTTATTCACAGCAAAGTCTAACTTGACCTGATAAGTTCACGAATTGCTCGTTAATGTTTTATTGCTCTTGTGGTTCCCTAAGGCTTTTCCTTGACTAATTCGGATCAACTCAAGTTGATTTTTTGTTAAATTCGTTAATTTATATTTATATTAAGTAGACGAGCTTAACCTGCAATGAGTCAGGTCGAGCAAATAAGGTAAAAATTTGTTAACAACCTAACGATAAAACAGGATGAGTCGAGAAACAAGATTTTATAACAAGCCCAAATCGAACAAAATTTATCAAACTCGTGATTGACTCGCTTGATAAGCACCCCTGACTAAAACATTACAAATTACTAACAATCTGGTTCCAACTTTAAGACTCAAGTACTTTGTTACAACCTTCGTCCTCCTTAGTTAAAAACTAGACCTGGCAAACTTGACCCGAGAACCGAAAACCGAACCGATTTACCCGAACTGAGACCCGATATAGATCGGAACAAGATGACCCAAACGTGACCCGAAACCCAAAATGAACCGAACCGAAACTGATCCGAATTCTAGAAGAACCGATATTGACCTGTAACCAACTTGACCCGAATCGATTTGACCCGAACTGATTTTCACCCGAACCGAAAGTAACCCAAAATTAATTTGCTCAAAATCGATCTAAACCAAACATCAACCCGATTTTAACCCAAAATAATATATGTTTTATTATCTTTTGTATTATAATAGTACTAATTAATCACTACATTTGATAAAAAAGTATGAGGGAAAGTAAAATCCTAATATACATATTCTAGTAAATTGCAAAGAAATGAGGGAAGTAGGAGGGGCTGGGAAAGTAGGAGGGAAAAGTAAAATCCTAATATACATATTCTAGTCAAATTGGATAATATATATACACATATAATCGAGTCAAATTTTTAGGTAATATTTCAAAATGCTCATTATATGTGCAATTATGGTCTAAGGTTTGATTCCATGCCCATAAAATTATCTCTCTCTTTTTAAGTGTATTTTGAAAATATAAAAAATTATCATACTAAAAACCAGCATCGAATATGAAAATAAAAAAATATAGTTATAGGATTGGATCGGGATTCGTTAGGTTCAAGTAGGGATGTAAAAAGCTGACCCGACCTGCAAAACTGACTGAAACTGACTTGAGTCAGAACTACTTGTGACCTGAGGTGGTGGTGATCCGAAATCGATTCGAGTCTGAACTGGTGTTGACCTGAACCCGAGTTGGACCTGTAAATTTTTTATCTGAACCCGACATGCACCCTACCTAAACCCGAATTCAACCTGATAATGTGATAACTGAACCCGACCTACATCTGACCTAATATGAATCCGAACCCAAGATTAACCTGGTAAATAACTGATATTATCCGACCTGTTATCAACCTGACCTAGTATGAACATGATCTGTAATTGACTCAACTTGTAAATGATCTGACTTGTTATTAAACTGATCTGATATTTACCTAACTTGGTATTTATCTGACTTGTAATAACTAATAAGTTACAATTGTTGAATTTATTATATTATAGTGTGACAAAATACATCTTCACAATTTAAGGTACATGATTAATTATGATCATTAAATTAATATGTTTACATTTTATATTTATAAATTATAGTATATAAAAATATTTAAAAGTTTTATTAAATCTTTAAATGCTGCCAACATGATTCCTTAAGGTTTGTGGTTTATGATTTATGGTTTAATATTAATAGTTTATGGTTTAGTTTAGTGTTATTGGTTTATGAGATTAATTTTGTTTCCTTAAGGTTTGTGGTTTAGTGTTTAGTTTAAGGTTATTAGTTTATGTGATTAATTTGGATTCCTTAAGGTTCATGATTTAGTATCAATGGTTTATGGTTTAGCTTATGGTTATTGGTTTATGAGATTAATTTCGATTCTTTAAGGTTTATGGTTTTGTGTTTAGTATTAACTATTTATAGTTTAGTTTAGGGCTATTGATTTACGAGATTAATTCCAATTCAACTAGCCAAATTATGCATTTGAATTGATTAATGATGCTCATATTTTTTCTATCTTGTATGGATTCGAATCCCAATATGAAAATATAATACCTCTTATTTAATCAATAAATATTTAAATCAAAGCTTCATTTGTACAATTGAACTAAATTAAAGTTTCAACTTTTATGTGTACAATTACATGTTTACTTCCAAATCAAAATTTTGTGTATGATTATTTTAAATCAAAATTAATAATAATAATAATAATAATAATAATGTTCGAATTGAATTAACTTATTAAACTTAGGATCTAATTGAGCTAAATTAAAACCTATAAACATAAATTACAGACATAATTAAAAGAATTATAAAACTAAATGTGGTATTTCAATTAAATTAATTTAAATTTAGACTTAATTGAATTAAATTAAAATCTAAAAGTGAAAATTTAAGACTTAAATGAAAAAATCTAAAGTCAGAAGGGCTAAAAAATAATTTCCCCTAACCTAAAAATCACGCAGCTCTTCCTCCCCTCCCTTTCATTTCAATTAAAAAATGGGAAAACATAATAAGTGGTTAAAAAAAGAGGGAAAGGGACAAGAGCCACCCTTTCATTTCAATAAAAAAATGAGGAAAAACATAGTAATTGATTTTAAAAAAAAAGAGGGAAACAAATAGAATTATGGAGGGAAAAAAGCCTCCTATTTGTACACGTTTAAAATTTATTTGTACACGTTTAAAAAAAGCCTCCCCGCCCTTTCATTTGTCGCCCAATTTTTTGCTTGGTGATTAATTACCCTTTAGGTCCTCACTCGTTTAAAATTTTCATTTTAGTCCTAACATTCACTTTTAAATTTTAGTTTAACTCAATTTAGTCACAATTATATATTTTTTAAAATGTACATATTTCGGCATCCTAAGGGATGTTTTGGTCATATTAACCCCTAAAAATTTATTTTTATCCAAAATTTACCCACAATTACCAGACCGAAGTCTATTTGTACACGTAAGACCCGACTTGAACTTCAAACGAAACCAATATTCTCGACATGAATTTTATCCGTCAACGACGTGACCCGACTTGAATGTGGCCTGACCTGAAGTCCATCCAAACCTGAATTAACCCGTTAATTAACTGATTCGGACCTGAACTGTTTTGGTCTGAACTAAAACTTACCCGACCTGAAATTAATCTGACCCGAACCCGAACTCAATCTGATTTGAAATTAACTTGACAATAACCCGAATTTGAGTCGACTCGGACCCGACATGATCCAAGTCGGACCATTAAATTGACCTAACATAACCTGTATTCGATTTGACCTGACCTGACATAACCTGACCTGAAACCTGAACGGTTACTTGATTTCACATCCCTAGGTTCAGGTTAAATGATTAATACCAATGATGGTTGATTTTGAAACATTGAAGTATTGGAACTAAACCTAAATGATAATATTAACAAATAAAAAGACATATTTTTACAATAATATATGATTAATTCTTTATATAATATACACGACTAGATTCACACTCAAGTCCAACTCAAAACCGAATTGGCCCAAAAATTTAAAGATTAACCTAACTGGATATCGACCTGACTCGAAAACGTCCGATCCGATATTGACACGACCCAAAAACAACTGATCCGATATTGACACTGATCCAATACCTGAACTATCATAGAACCGAACTAAAATCCGAACCAGACCCGATCTGATCCGAAACTAAACCGAATACATACAAACCCAAAACGAAACGAACCGAAACGATCCGAACGACCCGTTTGCCACCTCTATTAGAAACCCCTTGTACCGAAGGAATAAAACCCCTACCTTTTGCTCTGACGTACCGTCCTTAAGCCACAATTTGTCTGTTTCAAGCAAATTGATTGAGATCTACATAATAATATAGAACAAGAAACCAAACAACATCAGATTTTTCGTCCAATTCCACCGGTAACGTTCAAAAGGGTGATGGAATTCAATCACCCACTTGGGTAAAGATTGTCATGTTAGAATCCCAATTCTCCCCGACAGAAAACTGCCGAGTGAAGGTGGAGGCCGCCATGCCCCTCAGAGTGAGTTTAGTTCCACAATGAAGCTCCAGCTTTGATAAAGCTTTCAGAAATTGGAACGACAATCATCATATCACACTATCTCACCGGAGCCCAGAAAATCCATTACTTTTGATTTTGACTAGGGTTTCAAGTTTTAATTTTTTTTTTCTTTTTAAAAAAAGGTTGGGAATGGGGTTGTGGTCATTCTTTCCTGTCTCCGGTGGGGCTGGCCTCTTAACAACTTTCCCTGAAAATGTTGGGGCTGTGGGAATGGGCACCCACAAGGCCCAATTAGTGTCCTAAAGAATAAAGATACCTCCCTCTAAGAAATTTACATGACGAGGGCAACCTAGCGTTTATTCTTTAGAATTTAAATTAGTCTTTAAAATTTTAAATATTTAATTAAATCCATCAATTATTTGAGATTTATTAATTGATTAAGTGATTAAGGTCCTAAGGAAGTAAGGATGATCATGTTGTTATATCTTATATGAATTTGAATGCTGACATTTGCTTTGAGAATATTATTATCTCTACTTAATTAAAAAATGGTAATTATTTGATGTACAATCAGTAAAAAGTTTTTTTTTTCTACAAACGGACTTCTAAAGCTGCCATGCATTCCTTTATGAACTCTAAACTCTAATTCCTAAATTCTAAACCTCAAACTCTAATCTTCAAACCATAAAATTTATTCTCAAATATTGAAACATAACTACAAACACTAAAACTCTAAACCCTACAAAATAAACACATGTGAAAGACAAATTTTCGACGACAGTACATAGAATATTTTCTCATAAAAAATTCTATATTATTACTATGATTTAAATTAGATCTTTTTATCAATCTATTCATTAACTTGAGTATTAAACATCCATCAAATAATGATTTAGATTTAAATTAATCTTTAAAATTTTAAAATATTTAATTAAATCTTTAAATTATCTATATCGTTTTTATTAGATTTCTTTGTTAATTTATCCATTAACTTGAGTAACAAGTGTTAGATTAAACCTAACAAAAATCCATTTAAAACTTGTGAAACAGATTTTAAACATTTTAATGTTTATATCTATTGTATGAATAACATTTATATGATATATTAAAGGATGAGTCTTGTAATATCCTATTATTTGATTAGTGTCCAAAACGTAAGAATAGAAAAAGTTAGTGGTTTTATTTGATTCGTGACCAAAACGTAAGAATATCAAAAGTTAGTGGTTTTAGTTCAGTGACTAAAACGTAAAGTTTTAAAGTTTTGTGACAAAAGTGAAAAGTTCAAGGACCAACATGGTAATTTTCCCAATAATAATTTTTATTCCATAAACAAATAGATCATCAAAGGGTGTGGATCAAATATAAAAACATTGGTTTGATCTAATGTTTCTATTATTGGGAAATTACGATTAAAGTTTAAGTGTAATTCGGGTAATCGTATGAGCTCGGAATTTTATGAAAATTTGAAGGAACTCTTAGAAAGACCCGAGGAGCATAGCATTGAAGTTTTTAAATTGTGCTTGATCGATTTAGATTCGATTAAACACAATATATGGAATAATGCTTAAATGGCATTTTAGAGTATAGAAAGATTCATTAATGGCAAAAATGGTCATTTTACCCATACTTTTTAATTATAATTGATTTAATGATAAGGTTGAGCATTGGTATAAACTTTTAATTGGTCATAATTCAAGGGTAAAATGGTCATTTTACTATTAAGGTGATTTTTTTTGCTTTAAAATAAGGGAAATAAGCCATTTGGCATTAAAATAAAAGGTAGAAAAAGCTAGAAACCTTGTTCATCTTTTCTCCTCAAGGCCGAAACCCCTAGCAAGGTAAGAGCAAGATTTTCAATTCAATTTTTGGCTTGATTTGTTTAATTTTTGGCTAGAGACATGAAACAAGAAAGTGATCTCCATTGAATTCTCTATCTTTTGGTATAAGTTTTGCTTAGTTTCCATGTCTCTAAGTTGAGATTGATGATTAGGGTGGTTGAAGAACATGTTAAGTTTTCATGTTTTAAGGTTCCATCAAGTTGGAAATGGTGTTGTAGCGTTGTTTCTATGCTTGAAATGATGAAAATCTCTTGGAAAACCTATAGGGACCAATTTGGCAATATGAAGAAAATTAAGGGAAATTTTGTAAAAATTGTTTTGATGATGGAATTGATTAGAGTGATGTTTTCTAAGTTGAATTATGTTATTGGAATGAAGAAAACATCATTTTAGGACTATTTTGTGAATTTTGCAAATTGGGTGAAATAAGTGAGAAATTGGAAAATATTCAAGAAACATGGTTATGTTGTTTGCTATAATACAAGGATCATTTTAGTATTAAAATTTTTGAAAATTGAGATGAAATGTGAACGTTTCCAAATTTTAGATTATAAACCTTAAGAGGGAGAATTTAGGGTTTAAAGGGAAATTATCAAACTCTTGGTTGCAAATAAGATTAAAGTGTAGGAAGCATTGTTATTGCAAAGAAGTACTTGGTTGAAAATGTTAAATTTTCCAACTTGGTATGTACATGTATTAGTAAGGGTTGGATGTGTACTTAAGGTTGCTTGTGTTATGTATTTAATGTACATAGAGATAACAAGCAAGTTCGAGATCAAACGAGTGAAGAAGGAAGATAAAAAGTGCAACCGAGCTTAGTGATGCTAGTATAAATTGTACTTTTGAAAGTGTCAATGTGAGTGCAATGCATGTATAACATGATCTTTATGTCATTTAGCATATATTTGACATGTTAGAAAGATGTCAAGGGTTGAAAACATATGCATGGATCACTAATTATTCATGGAATGTTATTTTGGGTATGAATTGCTCAATATGTATATATGTTTCCATGAAGGAGATTATGATTGATATAAAGCCCAATGTATGAGATAGGAAATTAAAAGTATAGCTGGATATCCATAGAGTCATAAATAGTTGTATAAACACTCTAAGTACTTCAGGTAAAGTGCAAATTTTCACTAATTGTATACTCCGGTAAGAATACAGAAGCACTACGGTGCTAAGCACTTCCAGTAAAGTGCAAATAGTACACTATACTCAAGTAAGTATAGGGGATGACTCGTGTACATAGATTTCCTTAAATCGATACTTGGGCTAAATGAATTGAAGAACAGGATGAAAAGCTTGAAAGATTGATGATAAATATGGCAATAGTATTGGTAAGAATCAAATTTATTACCATATGATATGTTATTACATATTATGTCATATATGCTAGCAAGCATAATACGGTAAGTGATCATATGCATTGTTATTATATTACATTAATATCTATGTTAGGTTTCCTTTGACTAAATATTATTGCCTCACTAAGTATATACTTAGCGTATGATGAATTTCATGCGTAGGTTTTAAAGAAACTTCGAGGGAGGAGTAGCCGAGCATTACTTTCACATTTTGGGAGGTATATCTCCATATTCATAGTAATGTTAATGACATCCATCCTTTCTTTTGTAAGTGTACTAGATGGCATGTATAATTAGTGGGGTTTGTAATAACTTATTACCAAATATAGTTGGTTATTAGTTGTTATAATATGGATGATGAACCTAGTAAGTCTTATTATGTTTATAAATGATAATGGACTATGTTTTGGTAAATATGGGTCCTAAGATAGAAAGAATAAAAATCTGTCCAGAAATATATGCAAGAGCAGTGTATTTGAAAAATCAGCATAAATTCCACAATTAGAATTATATATTGAATCTTATATGTATGAACTAGAAATTTTGTCTAGTTTCTTACAAAACAAACGGTGACTAATTTCGAGTTGTATGTAAAAATTTATGAATTTTTATTCGATGGAATGTCAGAAAACAGGGTAGCGGAATTTCAGAAATTATGGGCTGTGACGTGAATTTATGGATTTATTTGAATTTTTGTGTAATGAATTTAGGCTAATAATTTATATGGTTAGAAAGATTAATGAATCTAGTTTAATTAGAAAATTTTGGAATGAATTTTCGATGTCTATAAAAAATCTTATAAATTTTTTAGTAAAGGCAGTGCAGGCTGCCAGTTTTCTAAGTAAATGAAATATAAAGGGTTTAATCTTGGTTAGTAACATAACTGACTCGTATTTGGTAACGAATACGAGAAAGGGATGTTACATTTATTGGTATCATAGCTACAGGTTTAGTCGATTCTGAATAGAAATTGAGTTTAAAAGTGAGTCAGAATTGTATACATACTAGGATGTCATAATTACTGATGACTATGTGCAGATACTCTGATGCTCTATAATTAGTAATGCTACTTTATATTAAGAAAATTGTTGAAAATGTGTGCCGTTCAGATGTCGAACCATCAGGGTTCTAGACATGCATTTGAAAAGGAGGTTTATGTGTAGAGTGGGAGTAACGAGGTAAATCAGAATGTACCTCAAAAGCAATATCAAGGTCAGGCACCTGCACAAGGACAGCAAGACATGCCGGTTCAGGATCGTGGACTATTCCTGCAGGCATTAGATGATATTATAAATTGAAAAAAACCAGTATCTGTACCAAGGGAGTTGAGGAAGCTGAAGGCATCAGAATTTCAAGGTGATTCTGATGTTGACTCGATGTCTGCGTACTTCTGGTTGAATGGTGTTAAAATTATGCTGGATAGTATCCGGTGTGATGATCAAGGTAAGCTTGAAGGTGTAACATCATTATTGATGGGACCTGCTTGAATTTGGTGGACCACCATTACTGCTCAGATTCCTCGGGAACGAATTACTTGGTAATTCTTTTTAAAAGAGTTCCGGAACAAATACGTTGGTGATGTTTTCATCGAGGATATGAGGAATCCATTTCTGAATTTGAAACAAGCAGGTAGATCAGTATATGAGTATGAGTGTGAGTTTAATAAGCTTAGCAGGTTTGCTACAGAGTTCCTTCCGACTGAGAAGCACAGAGTTACCAGATTTGTGGGAGGTCTAGATCCGGAGTATAAGAAATTCTTGGTTGCTCTCGATTTGTCTGTATTTTAAGAGGTGGTCAACCGAGCCAAAGGAACGGAAAGAATAGAGCAGGAAGAAGCTTCAGATAAGAAGGCACAATCAACTAAGCGACCTGGATGTCCCAGTGTTTTACCATGCTCTAAACGTGGTAAAGGATTTCAGCAGCAAGGTCAGATGGATCAATGTCCTCTGTAAAGAAGAATTTTTCTGCTGGTGAATCCAAACAAGTCCACAATCGAGCGAGTGGAGCTAAAGGTGGTGAATTTTGGATCCAATCGGAATACAAGACTTGTGGAAGAAGACATTCTGGTCGATGTTGGTATGCACCGGAGACAGTATGTTATCAATGTGGGAAGCCGAGTCACTTCAAACGCGCATGTCCAGAATTACAAGAAAACCAATCGGTGGATGTTTCTCAGAGAAATAAAGGAAACTGAGGTTGGAATTCCCACCAAGGTACATCAAAAGTTGCATCGAACCTGAAGGGCAAAGCTCATGCTCGTGTATATAATATCATGACCACGGAGAGTAAAGATGATCCCGATGTGATATCATGTATGCTTGAACTCTTTGATAGACCTATTTTGCACTAATTGATCATGGTTCCACTCATTCATATATTACTTCTAGAATCATACTAGAAAGAAACATTCCAGTTGTAACACCCTAATCAGTATTCTAAAATAAATACTAATTAGAGTATCACAATTTTTTTCGCGTAAAATCATTTACTAAATTTTTATCCTATCGAATTAAGTCTGATTTCAGGCAGCAACTTAACAATTATTATCTATAAAGTATATATAACATAACTGCCAAAAAATTGCTTAAAACAAAAATTTACCTGATTACTTAATTTATCTCAATTTGGTTATTACCTGACTTTAAATATAATATAACTACTCATATTTTGCTATAAACATAAACTAGTTTATATGTAAACTAGTATATAGCTGACTAATTTCGACTTATACATGACATCTAGAATTATCAAAATACATCAAGAGATGATATTACTGATACCGTTTTTATAACCCATATAGGTAGGATGCATGCACCTTACTCTAGATTTTGTGTTTTACCTACGTGTGAAAATCATCACACGCTAAGCATGTACTTAGTGAGGCAACAATAATAACCAATGCAATTAACATAACAACAATAATAATAACATGTAAACGTTTTTATGCATTTAAATCACTATATATGACTTACCATAATGTTAATCATATATAAATATGATATACCTGATTATAAAATATTCTTTTTAATATACTTGCCAAAATTTCTAGGGTGTATAAACTCTTTAACCTTTTTTCCAAATATTTCCCGATTTCATAACCTGAATTCTTAGTCCGATTTCACAGCCCAAATATAAACCTATGAGGACCCTGGATACACGAGTCTAATATGCACCAAAGTGCTTGTCGTACATTTTTAAGGCTATGCTTACCATAATACCCGCACATTTATAAGGTTGTGCTTACCATACACTAAGTGTCCTCTATGTACACTATAGTACTATCCCGGTTATGCAGCGTGCTGTTGGACTCTATGGCATGCCAACTATATCTTGTCCCTCAATTGACTTATTTGGGCATAATTTTCGTATTTATTCCATCCATGGCAATGTATATCAATTTAAATTTACATTGGGCAGTTCATACCCGAAATAACATCTATAGCATACCATCATCAATAAGTAGCAATCCATGCATTTGTTTGCCACTTTTGACATATTTAAAATATGTCGAATATATGATCAATGACATAAATATCATGACATTATATAAACCAGGTAAACTCATCGCAAGTCCTACCGATGATGTATAAAACATCCATGTATGATGTTATGTATGCATTGCACTCACCTGATGCCTCACTAGTAAACCTTACTATAGCTTGTAACGTTACTCTTGAACTTTTTCCTTAGCTTTAGGCTTGCTCGCAAAACGATCTTGATCACGCTCACAATCTATAAAATCACCATTTACTGAACACATACATTTCAAATCGTATGTTAATATCATTCTAACATAAGCATATATTAGGAGTAAAATTCCTAAAAATCCTTTATTATTCATAATCATCATAAACTCACAAGAAAAATCAATTTTTCCATAATATAATCATAAAATGAATTCTTTTAGAATTCACTTCAACTTTCCAAATTATTTAAAATGGCCCCTTTCCATTAAACTTTAAATTCGATCATTAAGCAACATAACCAAGTATTCTAAAATACTTTCAAGCTTAACATATATCTTTCTAACCAATTTCCAATTCAGTCCCATATTTTCCAAAATTTGCTATTTGGTCCTCAACACTTTGAAAACTTCTAAAATGATCCAATTGAACTTTCTAACATCAATTTTCAGCATAACACGTAAAATTTTCAACATTTGCACCTAAATCCTTAAATTTACCAAAATATGCAAAATGGTCCCTAGAACTTAACAGAGTTCCAAATTGGTCCAAACAACATTCTAAGCCTTGTAACATCATTCTCATATGATTTCTAGCCTTAGGGAAACTTTCCCTAATTTCTTCCAACATGCCGAAAATGAAAGGTCACTATACTCAAAATTTTCAACTTGATTCAAGCATGAATTCAACTTCTAAAACTCATTTCCAAGCTTCTATAATTATTCCCACATTAAAATCAATCCAAATTCAACTTCCTAACAAAACCCTAACTTTAAACAAATTAGGATTTAGTTACTTCCAAGAGATTTCAATCATCATACAAGCTTGGATATAATTCTACAACAACAAATACATCAAAATCTCATCTTAAAACATCATATATAAACATCCCCTTCATTATTCAAATTCACAAAACTAAGTTTTCAAGCAAGGAAAGCATGAACAAATGTTACCAAAAGATAGAGAATTTCATGGAAATCAATTTCTTATTTCATGCTTTCATCCAAAATCCAATCGAATAAGCTTGAAAATCAAATTGAAATTTTTTCCCTTACCTTTGATGGAGTTCGAACAAGGCTGAAAATGGGGTGAAAAGTCTTGAAATTTCTTTTCTATTTAATTTAGCCATTTGTCCCAAATATAATTAAAATGAATTAAAAATTCATTTTAATGTCTAATGACCTTTTTACCCTTAAAATCCAAAGCTTCATATCAAGCCACATGTCTACCTACCAATCCAAAGGTCAATAATAATCCAAGGAGTTAGTGATTACCAACTTTGCCCTTGGAATTTCCCAAAATTACCATTTTGCCATTTTTCATCCAACGGTTCACATTTAACATGGAAAACTTACTTTAATCCTATGGTCCATGTTAAATCCTACGATTTTAAGACATGGAAATGACATTTTTAACCTTGCCTTATCATCTTTTAAAATATCTGGAATATCCGATTCGATCTAATTATTTGAATATTTTTCCAAACTTTATCGCTTTATAGCCAAAAATACAAGCTCTGTACGAAAAATCCGAGTGAAACGAAAACGTCATTCTTGGGGGTAAATTATTCATTTACGGGACTAAAATACATAACTTTTTAAAATTACAATTTGTCCCTAAACTTTTCCAAATTTTACACTTTGATCATCAAACTTTCAAATTTTTCATTTTGGTCACTAACCAAAAATTTTGGGATATTACAATTATCCCCCTTAAGAAAATTCGTCCTCGAATTTTCCTTACTTACTTGGTTCAAAAAGGTACATATACTGCTTTTTCATTATTTCTTATGTCTCCCAAGTAGCTTCCTCTACCTTGTGATTTCTCCACAGGACTTTAACTAGAGGAATCTTCTTGTTCCTTAATTGATTTTCTCCTCGAGCTAAAATTCTCACAGGTTCTTCATCATAGGTCAAATCCGACTAAATTTTGACTTCTTCTGGCGTAATAACATGGGAAGGATCCGATCTATATCTCTAAAGCATAGACACATGAAACACATCATGTACCTTACTCAATTCCGGTGGTAAAGGTAGTTGATATGCCACTGGACCAACCCTTTTTAAAATTTCATAAGGACCAAAATATCTTGGACTAAGCTTTCCCTTTCATCCAAAGCGTAATACATTTTTCTATGGTGAAACCTTTAAGAATACTTTATCTCTAACCTCGAACTCAATATCTTTTCTTTTAAGATTTGAATACGACTTTTGTCTGCAGCGGCCTTGAGATTATCTCAAATTATCCTTACCTTATCCTTCGTTTCTTGAACAAGATCCGTTCCGATGATCTTTCGATCCTCCAACTCGAACCAATTCAAGGGTGTTCGACATTTTCTACCATATAATGTCTCATAAGGTGTCATCTTTATACTTGATTGATAACTGTTGTTGTAGGCAAACTCAGCTAATGGAAGATATTTTCCCATGAACTGGAAAAATTAATTACGCATGCTCTGAGCATATCTTCAAGAATCTGAATAGTCCTTTGGATGAAAATCAGTGCTAAAGTGTAGTCGAGTTCCCAGTGCTTCATGCAATGCACTCCAAAACCTTGATGTGAACCTTGGATCTTTATCAGAGATGATAGACATAGGAACTCCATACAATTTAACAATATCCTTAATATATAACTCCACTAATTTGTTCAAAGATTAGTCTGTTCGAACTGGTATGAAATGTGTCATCTTCGTCAATCGGTCCACAATCACCCAAATTGAATCTTTCCTACTCGGTGTCAATGGTAAACCTGTTACAAAATCCATTGTAACTCTTTCCCATTTCCATTATGGAATTAAGATCGGTTGGAGCAACCCTGATGGAACTTGATGCTCTGCCTTTACTTGTTAACATGTTAAACATTTAGCAACAAACTCCGAAATAGCTCGTTTTATGTAAGGCCACCAAAAATGACTTTTTACATCTTGATACATTTTGTTGCATCCTAGATGCATAGTTAAAGGACTAAAATGAGCCTCTGAAAGTATTTCCCTCTTTAACTCTTCATCTTCAGGAATATAAACACGTCCCCTGTAGAATAGGAATCCATTTGATTTTACTTCAAAATCTTTAGATTCACCTTGCTCCACTTGCTTCTTCTTTTCCAAACATTCTTTATCATTTGCTTGCAACTCTTTAATCATTTCTATCAAAGTAGACTTGATCTAAATTCCAACCATTATTGCTCTATTTTTCTGCAATCTTAGTTGAGCATTTAACATTCTTAAAGCAGAAAATGTCTTCCGGCTCAGTGCATCTGCCACCACATTAGCCATTCCCGGATGGTAATCAATGATTACATCATAGTCTTTAATCAATTCTATCCAAATCTTTAAAGTGAACACCGCCGCAGCCAACTCTAAATCATGAGTAGGATAATTCCTCTCATGAGTTTTGAGTTGTCGAGAAGCATAAACTACAACTTTCCCTCTTGCATCAATACACATCCCAAACCATTATGGGATGCATCATTATATATAGTGAAATCCTTCTTAGAGTCTGGCTGTACTAAGACTGGAGCTTCTGTTAATATATTCTTTAATCTGTCAAAGCTTTCTTGGCACTTATCTGTCCAAATAAATGGCACATCCTTCCTTAATAGCTTAGTTATTGGAGCGGCAACCATAGAAAAATCTTTCACAAACTGCCGGTAGTAACCAGCTAATCCCAAGAAACTTCTCACTTCAGAAATATTTCGCGAAACCTTCCATTCGAGTATTACTTGAACCTTCTTATGATCAACTCGAATTCCTTCCTCAAAAACTATGTGTATAAGAAAAGCTACTTCAAACAGCCAAAATTTGCACTTTGACAGCTTTGTATGTAACTTCTTTTCTCAGAGGATTTGAAGAACTACTCACAGATGAGTATCGTGATCCTCTTTGGTTTTTGAATAAACTAATATATCATCTATAAATACCACCACAAACTGATCCAAATATGGCTGGAATATCCTATTCATCAAATCCATAAAAGTTATCGGTGCATTTGTATGTCCAAAAGGCATTACTACAACTCATAATGCCCATATCTAGTTCTGAATGTTGTCTTCGGCATATCAACTTCTTTGATATTCAATTGATGATGCCCCGGTCGAAGATCAATTTTAGAAAACACTGATGCTTCTTTAAGTTGATAAAAGAGGTCATCGATCCTTGGTAAAGGATATTTATTTTTCACTGTCACTTTATTAAGTTGACGGTAATCCATACATAACCTTATTGATCCATCCTTCTTTTTCACAAATAAGACCGGAGCTCCCCAAGTTGATATGCTTGGTCGAATGAAGCCTTTATTCAATAATTCTTGCAATTAAGCCTTCAACTCTTTGAGCTCTGCAGGAGCCATTCTATAAGGTGCTATTGATATTGGTGTTGTTCCAGGAAGCACATCAATACCAAATTCCTCCTCGTGATTCGGAGGTAATCCTGGTAATTCATCCGGAAAGACATCTAGAAATTCCCGCACTGTGGGTATATTTTCCAGATCTATCTTTGTTTCAGGAGCATTTATCACATGAGCTAAATAAGCTTCATACTCACATGATAATAACTTTTCAGCAGATACGACTGTAATCTCATGGCTCAAATAATTTCGCCTTTCTCCTTCAAACACTATTTTCGAACCGTATGGTCCTTTTAATACAGCTCTTTTTAATCGGCATTCAACCATAGCATCATATACTGATAGCCAATCCATTCCAAGAAAAACTTCGAACTCTTGGAAAGGCAATTCCATAAGATTGGTTGGAAACTCTCTTCTTTGAATCCTTATAGGACATCTTTTACATATTTGAACTACTTTGGTGCTTTTTCCTAAAGGATTAATAGCAACTACCTCACTCAAAATTTGTTCTACTGGTATATTTATTTCAAGCACTACTTTAGAACTAATATACGAATGGGTAGAGCCTGGATCAATTAATGCAAATATAGACTTTTCAAAGAGTTCAATCATACCTACAACGATCTCTGAATCACCTCGATCATAAGCAGTCTTGATATTGTATACTCGAGCAACACTCTTATCTTCTCGACCAGATGTGGACATAGATCCTCCTAGTTTACCACCTTTGTTTCCTCTATTTTTCTAAGGCGCTGTAACTGACTGATTAGAATGAAGCTCTAGACACTCCCTTTTGAAATGACCGGCTTGACCACAATAATAACATTCTTTACCAGCAAACCAGCATTGACCAGAATACCTCTTTCCACAATGTTTACATTCTGGATGAGGACGAAATCTGGAACCCTGGGTACCCGCATAAGTAATTTGAGCTTGTTTAAATTTCCCTCCTGAAAACCCTTTTTTATCAGAAGAAGCCGGTGATGCAAGACTCTGCTGTGTAAAACCTTTACTGTGTTTCAATGACAACGCAGCAAAAGAACTTCTCAGTCTTTTTCCTTACTGGATCTGTTTTTCCACTTTTTCCTCAAGATCCATTTCCTCTATAGCCTTTGCTCGATTTACTGCTTCTTGGAAAGTGGTGAAGTTGCGGGAAACCAATACCATTTTATACTGAGAATCCAACCCAGCTATAAATTTATCGATCCTGGATTTTTCAGTTAAAAGGAACCCTTCCGCAAACCGGCTCAGTTTATTAAATTCACATTCATATTCATAAACCGTCTTGCCTGATTGCTTCAAATCCAGGAACTATCATCTCATTTCTTCAATGAACAGGTCTCTAATATATTTCTCTTTAAACTCCTTCAGGAAGAACTCCCAGGTAATCTGTTCTGACGAAACTCGCACAGTAACTACATTCCACCACAGGCTTTCTTGCTCTATTATGAGGGACACTACACCTTCTAGCTTTCCTTGATCATCGCAAGGAATTCTACTCAACATAATCTTGATATCATTCAACCAGTAGTCAGCAGCCATGGGATCAACATCAGTATCACCTTTAAATTCTGGTGCTTTCATCTTTCTTAACTCCTTTTGAACTGATATTGTTGCCCTCCGATTGATAATGGCATCCAATGCTTGAAGAAATAAGCCTTGGTCTTGAACAAGCATATTTCTCGGTTCCTAAACTACTGGCTCCAAATTCTGTTGCCGTTGAGGTGGATTCTGATTCACCTCATTACTTCCACTTTGAATAGGCATATCTCACTCAAATGCCTGACGAGATCCCCTATGCTCTGACATCTGTTAATGTCACAATCATCATTTATAAGTAAAGACTAACAATACCAATTACTAGGCATCCAGTTATATTCATACAAATATCAGTAATCTTGACATCCTAGTGGCATGTATATAATTTTAACTATCAATATTCCCGATTTATATTCAGAATCGGCTAAACATATAGCTCTGATACCAATAAATATAACACCCTAATCAGTATTCTAAAATAAATACTAATTAGAGTATCAAAAAAAATTTTGGAGTAAAATCATTTACCAAATTTTTATCCTGTCGAATTAAGTCCGATTTCAGGCAGCAACTTAACAATTATTATCTATAAAGTATATAGAACATATCTGGCAAAAAACTGCCTAAAACAAAAATTTACCCGATTACTTAATTTATCTCTATTTGGTTATTACCTGACTTTAAATATAATATAACTACTCATCTTTTGCTATAAACATAAACTAGTTTATCAGTTAATACAAACCATATGTAAACTAGTATATAGCTGACTAATTTCGACTTATACATGCCATCTAGAATTATCAAAATACATCAAGATATGATATTACTGATACCATTTTTATAACCCGGATAGGTAGGATGCCTACTCCTTACTCCAGATTCTGCGTTTTACCTACGCATGAAAATCATCACACGTTAAGCATATACTTAGTGAGGCAACAATAATAACCAATGCAATTAACATAACAACAATAATAATAACATGTAAACATTTTTATACATTTAAATCACTAGATATGACTTACCATAATGTTAATCATATATAAATATAATATACCCGATTATGAAATATTCTTTTTAATATACTTGCCAAAATTTCTAGAGTGTATAAACTCTTTAACATTTTTCCAAATATTTCCCGATTTCATAACCCGAATTCTTAGTCTGATTTCACAGCCTAAATATAGACCTATGAGGACCCTGGATACACGAGTCTAATATGCACTGAAGTGCTTCCCATGCATTTTTAAGGTTGTGCTTACCATAATACCCACACGTTTATAAGGATGTGCTTACCATACACTAAGTGTCCTCTATGTACACTATAGTGCTATCCCGGTTATGCAGCGTGTTGTTGGACTCTATGGCATGCCAACTATATCCTGTCCCTCAATTGACTTATTTGGGCACAATTTTCGTATTTATTCCATCCAAGGCAATGTATATCAATTTAAATTTACATTGGGCAGTTCATACCTGAAATAACATCCATAGCATACCATCATCAATAAGTAGCGATCCATGCATTTGTTTGCCACTTTTGACATATTTAAAATATGTCGAATATATGATCAATGACATAAATATCATGACATTATATAAACCAGGTAGACTCATTGCAAGTCCTACCGATGATGTATAAAACATCCATGTATGATGTTATGTATGCATTGCACTCACCTGATGCCTCACTAGTAAACCTTACTATAGCTTGTAACGTTACTCTTGAACTTTTTCCTTAGCTTTAGACTTGCTCGCAAAATGATCTTGATCACGTTCATAATCTATAAAATCACCATTTACCGAACACATACATTTCAAATCGTATGTTAGTATCATTCTAACATAAGCATATATTATGAGTAAAATTCCTAAAAATCCTTTATTATTCATAATCATCATAAATTCACAAGAAAAATCAAATTTTCCATAATATAATCATAAAATGAATTCTTTTATAATTCACTTCAACTTTCCAAATTATTCAAAATGGTCCCTTGCTATTAAACTTTAAATTCGATCATTAAGCAACATAACCAAGTATTCTAAAATACTTTCAAGCTTAACATATAGCTTTCTAACCAATTTCCAATTCAGTCCCATATTATCCAAAATTTGCTATTTGGTCCCCAACACTTTGAAAACTTCCAAATTGATCCAATTGAACTTTCTAACATCAATTTTCAGCATAACACATCAACTTTTCAACATTTGCACCTAAATCCTTAAATTTCCCAAAATATGCAAAAAGGTCCCTAGAACTTAACAAAGTTTCGAATTGGTCCAAACAGCATTCTAAGCCTTGTAACATCATTCTCACATGATTTCTTGCCTTAGGGAAATTTTCCAAATTTTTTCCCTAATTTCTTCCAACATGCCGAAAATGAAAGGCCACTATATCCAAAATTTTCAACTTGATTCAAGCATGAATTCAACTTCTAAAACTTATTTCCAAGCTTCTATAATCATTCCCACATCAAAATCAATCCAAATTCAACTTCCTAACAAAACCCTAACTTTAAACAAATTATGATTTAGTTACTTCCAAGGGATTTCAATCATCATACAAGCTTGGATATAATTCTACAACAACAACTACATCAAAATCTCATCTTAAAACATCATATATAAACATCCCCTTCATCATTCAAATTCACAAAACTAAGGTTTCAAGCAAGGAAAGCATGAACAAATGGTACCAAAAGATAGAGGATTTCACGGAGATCAATTTCTTATTTCACGCTTTCATCCAAAATCCAATCGAATAAGCTTGAAAATCAAATTGAAATTTTTTCCCTTACCTTTGATGAGTTCGAACAAGGCTAAAAATGGGGAGAAAAGTCCTGAAATTTCTTTTCTTTTTAATTTAGCCATTTGTCCCTAATATAATTAAAATGAATTAAAAAATCATTTTAATGTCTAATGACCTTTTTACTCTTAAAATCCAAAGCTCCATATCAAGCCACATGTCTACCTACCAATCCAAAGGTCAATAATAATCCAAGGAGTTAGTGATTACCAACTTTGCCCATGGAATTTCCCAAAATTGCCATCTTGCCATTTTTAATCCAACGGTTCACATTTAACATGGAAAACTTACTTTAATCCTATGGACCATGTTAAATCCTACGATTTTAAGACATGGAAATGACATTTTTAACCTTGCCTTATCATCTTTTAAAATATCTTGAATATCCGATTCGATCTAATTATTTGAATATTTTTCCAAACTTTATTGCTTTATAGCCAAAAATACAAACTTTGTACGAAAAATCTGAGAAACACAAAAACGTCATTCTTGGGGGTGAACTATTTATTTACGGGACTAAAATACATAACTTTTGAAAATTATAATTTAGTCCCTGGACTTTTCCAAATTTTACACTTTGATCACCAAACTTTCAAAATTTTTATTTTGGTCACTAACCAAAAATTTTGGGATATTACACCAATAGAACTAATTATGAGTGAGGTGGTAGCAACCAATCCGATAGGCCAAAGTGCTAAGGTCAAAAGAATTTGTCGTTAGTGTCCTATTAAGATTCAGAATGTGGATCTCCCCGCTGACCTTATGGAATTACCGTTTTTTGAGTTCGAAATAATATTGGGGATGGATTGGTTATTTGCATATGATGCTGTGGTGGAGTGCCGATTAAAAAGATTAACTTTAAAGGCACCAGATGGATCGCAAATATTATTTGTGAGTGAGAAGCCGATTCATCGTAGTGATGTTATTTCGACTGTTGTTACGAATAAAATGTTGATGGATGGCTGTGAAACATATTCAACTCCCGAAATTGATACCTTAAAGCAGGAAGTGAAAATGGAAGATATACCTACGGTATGGGAATTTCCAGATGTATTCCTAGAAGAATTACCAGGGTTACCTCTAGATAGAGAGGTAGAATTTGGAATTGATGTATTACCTGGTACAACACCTATATCGATGGCACCGTATCGTATGGCACCTGTTGAACTCATGGAACTCAAGTCTCAGCTTCAAGAATTATAGAATCGATGTTTTATACGGCCAAGTATATAACCATAGGGAGCACATGTATTATTTGTAAAGAAGAAAGATGGATCGATGAGATTGTGTATTGATTATCGTCAATTTAATAAAGTGACGATAAAGAATAATTATCCATTTCCAAGAATTGATGATCTTTTTGATCAATTAAAGGGGGGCAGTAGTGTTCTCTAAGATTGATCTTTGATTGGGCTACCATCAATTGAAGATTAAAGAGCAAAATATTCCAAAAACGGCTTTCTGGATTCGATACAGTCATTACGAGTTCGTTGTAATGCCGTTTGGATTAACTAATGCCCCAGCAGCATTTATGGATTTGATGAACCGAATTTTTCAGCCATACTTGGACCAGTTTGTAGTGGTATTCATAGATGATATCCTGGTTTATTCTAAAACCAAGGAGGATCGTGATGTTCATCTCAGAATAGTTCTTCAGATCTTGAGGGAAAAGAAGTTATATGCCAAACTATCTAAATGTGAGTTTTGGCTTTCTGAGATGAAATTTCTTGGACATAAAGTATCGACTGAGGGAATTCGGGTTGATCCTCAGAAAATTCAAGCTATCTGCAAACCTCATAAAAATGTTACAGAGGTTAGAAGTTTTCTCAGATTGGCAGGATATTACCGCCAGTTTGTGAAAGATGTATCGATGATTGCTGCACCTATAACCAAACTGCTAAGGAAGAATGTATCTTTTATGTGGACTAAAGAATGTAAAGAAAGATTTGAAAGATTGAAGAAAATCTTGACAGAAGCTCCGGTGTTAGTTCAACCTGAATCGGGTAAGAATTTTGTGGTGTATAGTGATGCATCGCATAATGGTTTAGGCTGTGTACTTATTCAAGACGGGAAAGTGGTGGCTTATGCTTCTAGACAACTTAAAACTCATGAGAGAAATTATCCTACTCACGATTTGGAGTTAGCTGCGGTTGTTTTTGCTTTAAAAATTTGGCGACACTACTTATATAGTGAAAAATGCTATATATATACAGACCATAAAATCCTGAAATATCTTTAACCTAGAAAGAGTTGAATCTAAGACAAAGGCGATGGATCGAGCTAATTAAAGATTACGATGAAATTATTGATTATCACCCGGGAAAGGCTAATGTAGTGGCAGACGCACTTAGCCGAAAGATGTTTTCAGGCCTACGGATATCGAATGCTCAATTATCAATATTGGAGGATGGTGCTTTACTTGCTGAGCTAAACATCAGGTCTACCTTGATAGACAAAATAAAAGAATCACGGGAAAAAGATGAAAATAGTTAAAGAGAAAGAAGAAAGCTGAAAAGGGAGAATCTTCAGACTTCGAAGTGAGGTCCAATGGATGTTTATATTATAAAAGAAGTGCTTATATTCCTGAAGATGAGGAATTGAAAAAGGAAATTCTTATAGAAGCACATTATAGTCCTTTAATGATGCACCCGAGAGGAAATAAAATGTATCAGGATTTGAAGAGCCATTTTTGGTGGCCAAGAATGAAAAGAGCTATAACGGAATTTGTTTCCAAGTGCTTAACTTGTCAGCAAATTAAAGCAGAACATCAAGTGCCATCAGGGTTACTTCAACCAATTGTTATTCCAAAATGGAAATGGGAAAAAGTAACTATAGATTTTGTAACCGGATTACCATTGATGCCGAGCAAGAAAGACTCAATATGGGTGATTGTGGATCGATTAACCAAATTAGCATGTTTCCTACCAGCCAGGACAGATTTCTCTTTGAGTAAATATGCAGAGTTGTATATTCGAGAGATTGTTATATTACATGGAGTTCTTATTTCCATTGTGTCTGACAGAGATCCCATGTTTACTTCTAGATTCTGGAAGGTACTACAAGAAGCATTAGGTACTCGATTGCATTTTAGTACTGCCTTTCACCCGCAAACAGATGGACAATCAGAGAGGACAATTCAGATTTTGGAAGATATTCTTAGAGCTTGTGTCATTGAGTTTGCAGGCTCGTGGGAAAAGTACTTACCATTGGTTGAATTTGCGTATAACAACAGTTATCAGTCAAGTATTAAAATGGCACCTTATAAAGCTTTATATAGAAGAAAATGTCGAACACCATTAAATTGGTTTGAGTTGGAAGATCGCAAGATTGTTGGGCCTGATTTGATTCAAGAAGTAGAAGAAAAACTGAAGATAATTTGAGATAATCTAAGGGCAGCTTCCGATAGACAAAAAGCTTATTCAGATTTAAAAATAAAAGATATTGAATACCAAGTATGAGACAAGGTATTTTTGAAAGTTTCACCATGGAAAAAATAATGAAATTTGGAAGAAAATTAAAGCTTAGTCCTAGATTCATTAGTCCGTATGAAATCTTGAAAAGAGTTGGACCTGTGGCTTATCAATTGGCTTTACCACCAGAAATGAGCAAGATTCATGATGTTTTTCATGTATCGATGCTTCGCAAATATAGGTCAGATCCTTCACATGTCATTTCACCTACAGAAGTTGAGATGCAACCTGATTTGACATTTGAAGAAGAACCAGTAAAGATTTTAGCTCATGGAGTGAAAAAATTGAGAAACAAATCGATTCCATTGGTTAAAGTGCTTTGGAAGAATCATAAAGTGGAAGAAGCCACTTGGGAAACTGAAGAACGAATGAAAGAACAGTACCCGCATTTGTTTAATACAGGTACGTTCTAAAAATTCGAGGAAGAATTTTTTTAGGGGGAAAGAATTGTAATATCCTATTATTTGATTAGTGACCAAAACATAAGAATATGAAAAGTTAGTGGTTTTAGTTCAGTGACTAAAACGTAAAGTTTTAAAGTTTAGTGACAAAAGTGAAAAGTTGAGAAAAGTTCAAGGACCAACATGGTAATTTTCCCAATAATTATGTTTATTCCATAAACAAATAGATCATCAAAGGGTTTGGATCGAATATAAAAACTTTGGTTTGATCTGATGTTTCTGTTATTGGGAAATTACGATTAAAGTTTAAGTGTAATTCAGGTAATCGTATGAGCTCGGAATTTTATGAAAATTTGAAGGAAGTCTTAGGAAGACCCGAAGAGCATAGCATTGAAGTTTTTAAATTGTTCTTGATTGATTTAGATTCGATTAAACACAGTATATGGAATAATGCTTAAATGGCATTTTAGAGGATAGAAAGATTCATTAATGGCAAAATGGTCATTTTACCCATACTTCTTAATTATAATTGATTTAATGATAAGGTTGAGCATTAGTGTCAACTTTTAATTGGTCATAATTCAAGGGTAAAATTGTCATTTTACCATGAAGGGGATTTTTTTTTGCTTTAAAATAAGGGAAATAAGCCATTTGGCATTAAAATAAAAGATAGAAAAAGCTAGAAACCTTGTTCATCTTTTCTCCTCAAGGCTAAAACCCCTAGCAAGGTAAGAGCAAGATTTTCAATTCATATTTTGGCTTGATTTGTTTGATTTTTGGCTAGAGACATGAAACAAGAAAGTGATCTCCATTGAATTCTCTATCTTTTGATATAAGTTTTGCTTAGTTTCCATGTCTCTAAGTTGAGATTGATGATTAGGGTGGTTGAAGAACATGTTAAGTTTTCATGTTTTAAGGTTCAATCAAATTGGAAATGGTGTTGTAGTGTTGTTTCTATGCTTGAAATGATGGAAATCTCTTGGAAAACCTATAGGGACCAATTCAGCAATATGAAGAAAATTAAGGGAAATTTTGTAAAAATTGTTTTGATGATGGAATCGATTAGAGTGATATTTTCTAATTTGAATTATGTTATTGGAATGAAGAAAACATCATTTTAGGACTATTTTGTGAATTTTGCAAATTGGGTGAAATAAGTGAGAAATTGAAAATATTCAAGAAACATGGTTATGTTGTTTGCTATTATACAAGGATCATTTTAGTATTAAATTTTTTAAAATTGAGATGAAATGTGAAAGTTTCCAAATTTTAGATTATAAACCCTAAGAGAGATTTTAGGGTTTAAAGGGAAATTATCAAACTCTTGGTTGCAATGTGCCATTTGAGATAAGATTAAAGTGTAGGAAGCATTGTTATTGCAAAGTGCTTGGTTGAAAATGTTAAATTTTCCAACTTGGTATGTACATGTATTAGTAAGGGTTGTATGTGTACTTAAGGTTGCTTGTGTTATATATTTAATGTACATACAGATAACAAGCAAGATCGAGAACAAACGAGTGAAGAAGGAAGATAAAAAGTACAACCGAGCTTAGTGAGGCTAGTATAAATTGTACTTTTGAAAGTGTCAAGGTGAGTGCAATGCATGTATAGCATGATCTTTATGTCATTTAGCATATATTTGACATGTTAGAAAGATGTCAAGGGTTGAAAACATATGCATGGATCACTAATTATTCATGGAATGTTATTTTGGGTATGAATTGCTCAATATGTATATAAGTTGCCATGAAGGAGATTATGATTTATATAAAGCCCAATGTATGAGATAGGAAATTAAAAGTATAGTTGGATATCCATAGAGTCATAAACAGCTGTATAAACACTATAAGCACTTCAGTTAAAGTGCAAATTTTCACTAATTGTATACTCCGGTAAGTATACCGAAGCACTACGGTGCTAAGCACTTCCAGTAAAGTGCAAATAATGCACTATACTCAAGTAAGTATAGGGGGATGACTCGTGTACATAGATTTCCTTAAATCGATACTTGGGCTAAATGAATTGAAGAACCAGATGAAAAGCTTGAAAGCTTGATGATAAATATGGCAATGGTATTGGTAAGAATCAAATTTATTACCATGTGATATGTTATTACATATTATGTCATATATGCTAGCAAGCATAATACGGTAAGTGATCATATGCATTGTTATTATATTACATTAATATCTATGTTAGGTTTCCTTTGACTAAATATTATTGTCTCGCTAAGTATATACTTAGCGTATGATGAATTTCATGCGTAGGTTTTAAAGAAACTTCGAGTGAGGAGTATCCGAGCACCACTTTCTCATTTTGGGAGGTATATCTTCATATTCATAGTAATGTTAATGACATTCATCCTTTCTTTTGGAAGTGTACTAGATGGCATGTATAATTAGTGGGGTTTGTAATAACTTATTACCAAATATGGTTGGTTATTAGTTGTTAAAATATGGATGATAAACCTAGTAAGTCTTATTATGTTTATAAATGATAATGGACTAAGTTTTAGTAAATATGGGTCCTAAGATAGAAAGAATAAAAATCTGTCCAGAAATATATGCAAGAGCAGTGTGTTTGAAAAATCAGCATAAATTCCACAATTGAAATTAGATAGTGAATCTTATATGTATGGACTATAAATTTTGTCTAGTTTCTTACAAAATAAACGGTGACTAATTTCGAGTTGTATGTAGAAATTTATGAATTTTTATTCGATGAAAGGTCAGATAACATGGTAGCAGAATTTCAGACATTCTGGACTGTGACGTGAATTTAAGGATTTATTTGAATTTTTATGTAATGAATTTAGGCTAATAATTTATATGGTTAGAAAGCTTAATGAATCTAGTTTAATTAGAAATTTTCGAAATGAATTTTTGATGTCTATAAAAAAAATTTATAAATTTTTGAGTAAAGGCAGTGCAGGCTGCCAGTTTTCTAAGTAAAAGAAATATAAAGGGTTTAATCTTGGTTAGTAACATAACTGACTCGTATTTGGTAACGAATACGGGAAAGGGATGTTACAAGTGTACCACGCTCGACAAATACCGTTGAATACTACTGACGTTGAACATCGTTGAACACCATTAAATTGACTAATAAAGATTAAAAATCTCAACAACTCAATATATAATTATAAATTATTTAAATTAAAATTTTAATTAAATTGTTTTCCATATATATTATATTTTTAATCTTTTTTAAATAATTGGATCAAATAACAACTTTAGTCAATTTAAAAAATAAAAACCCATGAACCCTAAACCTTAAACCCAACCCAAAACCATAAATTGTAAACCATAAACCCTAAAACCTAAACCCAATGTCAAATTTAGGGTTTATGTTTAGGGTTTTGGGTTTAGGTTTTGGGTTTAGGTTTTATGGTTTAGGGTTTATAGTTTATGGTTTATAGTTTTAGGTTTAGGGTTTAGGGTTTATGTTTTTAGGTTTAGGGTTAGGGTTAGGGTTTTTTATTTTTTTAAATTGACTAAGGTTGGTATTTGATCAATTATTAAAAAATAAAAAATATAATATTTATGGAAAAACATTTAATTGACATTTTATTTTAAATAATTTATAATTATATGTTGAGTCCTTGAGATTTTTAATCTTTATTAATCAATTTAATGGTATTCAGTGGTGTTCAACGTCAGTGGTGTTCAACGGTGTTCGTCGAGCGTAGTAGAATTTTCCTATATTAAAAACCAAAAAAGAAACGACTTCTTTAAATTTTGTAAGCAATCTATTTTTGGAAAATTCTACAACGGGTGTCGAACACCGCTGAACATCACTAATTTTGAACATCGCTGAATATCATTAAATTGATTAATAAATATTAAAAATCTCAAGGACTCAACATACAATTATAAATTATTTAAAATAAAATTTCAATTAAATTATTTTTCATATATTATATTTTTAATCATTTTACAAATAATTGGATCAAATACCAACTCTGATTAAAAAACCTTAAATCCTTTTCCCCAAATTAAAAAACCTTAAATCCTTTTTCCCAAATTAGAACCCTAAATTAAAAAACCCAATTCGCCAGCTCTGATTTCCATCGTACCTGCAAGTCAGCAACCATGTAAAGGATGAGAAAATAAAAGCAAAAACCTGAGCATGGGTTAACTTTATCATTTTATCAATTGTTGAATGATAATTCACCTTGAATAATGCCCATCTCGATTTTCAACCTTTGTGGGAAAAATATTTTCTCTTGTCGACCAGCCGACTTTTTTTTTTATCAAATTAGAACTTTAATTCCTAAATTGAACCAATTATTTAGGGTTTTAACTTGGGAATTGGGGTTTTAATTTGGGGAAAATATTTAGAGTTTTTTAATTTAGGGATTGACTATGATTGATATTTGATCAAATTATTTGAAAAAAATTAAAAAAATATTATATATATGAAAAATAATTTAATTGAAATTTTATTTTAAATAATTTATAATTGTATGTTGAGTCCTTGAAATTTTTAATTTTAATTAATTAATTTAATGGTGTTCAACGGTGTTCAACTTAATGGTGTTCGACGCACGTGGTAGACTCATCTTTTATTTTTTACGGGTCAAGTCCATACTGCTCATCCAACATGTATACACATGTCCCAAATTTAAACCATATGATACATGTTTCACAGCAAATCCAAATCGATATTTAATGCGCAAGTTTATATCATGGGTAAAGTCAAAACATTCATGCCAGGTTGTTATTTTAGGCATTCAGATTACAACAAAACTATGCAATATTTGTATAAGAATCAGATCGCATGGGCTAAATAGATGCTAAACAAGGTAACAAAAATACAGTCTTTCTCTTTATTCACCTACATCTATCTAATCTTCTCAAGTATAGTTTCATAAAAAGTGAATATGAGACTATAGGCAGATTGTCTAGACAAGGCCACCTTACTGTGTAAGGACACACAAGCACAAGAAGTAAATATAAAGTTTTTGATCCTGTGCGTAATGTCAACACAGAACTGTGTAAGTATACATGTCAGACAAGTAATAAAGTGATCACACAAGAAGTACACTAAATATCGAATCTCACAAGCACGGAGAGTATTGCCACAAGTAAATATTGTTGTGTGTGTTGAGTCCAGATCGCAACAAAGAAATAAAACATAAGTGAATGATAATGAGATGGTAGAGGTACAACACGCATACAATGTACCAAGTTAGTATCTCAAGTGTTGACAAAACCCAATGAATTCTAGCCCAATGCATCCACTATGTGCTATGTAGAGACATAGAATTATTGTATTATTGGAGTTACTAATAACGAAAATAATCATGTGATAATATATTTTTGTCACCTATACGTTGGAGTTATCGTATTATTGACGAAATTAATTATCAATAACATATTTTTATTGTATTATCGTCATTCATACTATTAATAAGTGACGATATACTACGTCCTTAATAATGTGACAATATTTCTTTCATCGCCTATACAATGAAGTTAATTGTATTATTGTTGACAATACGATGACAAAATTTTATATCATTTAGTGACATAATTATCTATCACTAAATACAAGTTATACGGTGACGTTATACATTAGCGTCACTATATTTTAAACAATACGTGATAAAAATACATAATCTTTCTTGACATCTAGTGATACATCTAGCGTGATGAACTTTGTGACATCAAAATTTACGTCACATACAAATAGTGACGTAAAATTAAGTTTTAGTGACAATATTTTAGATGCTATTAATAAGTAAATTTGTTGTAGTACTATAAAACTCACCTTGATTGAATGCCAATTGATACACTATTTCAATAATCTTCTTTCACCAAACATTAGCTATATTCATAAGTAAGAAAGTCGCAAACTAATATTTATGAACTTGATCTTAATTAAACTTGATTTTCAGCTTGTCTCCCTCTGCTCACCCGATAAAGAAAATAAAAGAAATTGATAATTCATTAGAAAATGGAAAGTTTAGATTAATCATCACTAATATCAAAAGCATATTAAGATCCACTAATTGATCGAATAGTCAAAAATACTTGTATTATTTTAGTTTGTGTGCTCAATATTTTTTGATGATGTAATTTATCTCTACTTAATAAAAAAATCAAAGGCGTATTAGGAAATAGTTCCTACACACCCCACTTATAGCATTTTAGTATAATTATCATTTAAGGATTTTTCTCTAATTTATTTCGATAGGTTACCGACCATGTCATTTGGTTTCCAATTAAATTTTTCGGAAGGTATTATCAAGACATTGGTCGAACATAAATCAATAGAGTTTGAATCTCATATATTTAATTAATAAAATATTTGATAAAAAAAATTATAGTCAATTTTGGACAATTTTTGAGTACTGAAATAAGAGATTTTACATAAATATCTTATTATTTATTGATCAAAATAAAAAAATACAATATTATTGATAATTTGTAAAAAATTTAAGGCTTAAGGGTCATTTATCCCTCAGTAAAAAAGACCCAATTTACTCCTCATTAGTCGCAAAGTACACAATTCAACCTTTTCGTAACTGTTGACCAATAAAATGATAACACGTGATACACCTTGAATTGTCATGTCATTAAACTGTAATAAAATTTTAAAAATTATAAAAAAATTAAAAGTATTTTAAGAAATTATTAAAAAATAAAAAATATATAAAAATAAAAATATATTATAAAACATATATATTATTTATTTTTTAAAAAAATTATTATATATAAAAATTCAAAGAAATATTAAAAACATTATACAAATATTAAAAATAATTATAAATTTAGAAAAATATTACAAAAAATATATATAATATTAAAAATTTTATAAAATTATAAAAATATATATTTTAAAAATTATAAAAGTAAAAAATCATTAAAAATAGCTGAGATAAATATTATTTCATTTTAAACCTTTTTTATATTTTTAAACAATTAGTATATTTTTATAATTGTTACAATTTTAAATATATATATTAATTCTATACAAAAATTAGTTTTAATTTTTTATAATTTTAAATATTTTTTAGAATCATTTTTATGATTTTTAGGTTTTATAACATGATATTTTTAGGGTGTGATACGTGTCACTAACTTAGTGTTTGTTTATGAGTTAACGGTCACGTTTAGTCAATTGTGATAGTCAACGTCACGTGAGGGTCTAATTGATTAATATTCGAATTATAAGAACTTTAAATTAAATTGGGTAAAAATTTGAGGATAAAATTGATTTTTTAATAATTAGTTTAAACTAAAAATTAATAATTAAGTTAAAAAGTGATATAATAGTTTGACAACTAATGGGGTAGTTTATCTTGAAAAAAAATAGTAAGAACATTTTTTTAGACAACGTCAGGCTAGTGACCTGAACCAAGACTAACACCAACAGCAAACACTTCTGTTATGCATAGAAATGAGGGAATTTCAAAGGGTCGCCTGAACCAAGAAAATTAGTAGCAGGTGGAGGAGGGAAAGCCTCCATCAATGGATTTGCAGGGTCTTTGTACACTAATCCTAGTATCAGCTCTAATTTCATTTGTCTGTCACCCATGTTCTGTCACTGCCGGTGATATTGTACACGACGACGATTTATCACCCAAGAAGCCCGGTTGCGAGAACGATTTTGTTCTGGTAATCATTCAAAATCTGGGTTTCCTTCAATTTTTGTTTTTCTTGTTGAATTTGTTTGTGTTAAACTCTTCAATACTGTTTCCTTTTTTTCTCTCTCTTCCTTCAAGGACCAGAAAAAATGGAATCTTGAAGCCTTGAAGTTGGCGTTTTGGATATTGATTTTTAAAGCTTTGCTTCTTCTTTTTTGTTTATTTAATTAAGTTCCTTGAATGCTCAAATCTGTTTAATTCAGTTTAGCAAATTGTATGTTAGTAGATTGTATAGTATTTAGTTATTTTCTTAAGTTGGTGGGGGAACCTGTATTTTTTCTTTCTTTTCCACGGCAATTGTAATTTGCTGATTTATATGCATTTATCCTTTTTTTTTTTTTTGCTGATTGTTATATTGTAATTCTAGATTGATAGTTTCCGTTTGTCTAAGTGGTGTAGCTCAGGGATTCGATCCGCTACCGCAATAGTGGCGCAGTCCGAAATCAGTATTGCGGAAAATAGCAGTCCGTAATAACTTCAACAGCATCTATTATGTCCGAACCGCAATAAAAACCACGACCGAAAACACGGCCGCAACCTCAATTTAAATCCCTGGTTTAGCTATTTACTTCCATGGCTTATATATAACATACTCGATCATCTGCTCTTTTTGTCAATTCATTTCTTAGTTTTAGGACTCTCCATGTCCATGTTGTTGGTGTAAAGTTGTTCTAAACGCTGATTTTGCATTTTGGACTCTGTAATATTATGTTGAGCTTTATCTTTGTTTTTGTTTGGTCTATTAACTGACAAATTATGACGACTTTGTTAGGTCAAAGTTCAAACTTGGGTTAATGGCATAGAGGATGCTGAGTTTGTGGGTGTAGGTGCTAGATTTGGCACTACTATAGTGTCAAAGGAGAAAAATGCAAACCAAAGACGCCTCATTCTTTCTGACCCTCGTGATTGTTGTAGTCCTTCAAAGAATAAGATTTGTTTATTTGGTATTGATGTACCCATACATTTATGTATGGTCATCATAACCAGAAAGTACAGAAGATTTTAGAGATCATTAACCATTGCATAACTTTGATTTTGTTAGCTTGCTAATGATGTTATTATGGTGGATCGAGGCCACTGCAAATTCACAACCAAGGCAAATAATGCACAGGCAGCTCATGCTTCAGCTGTCCTCGTTATAAATAATGAAAAAGGTAATGTTTTTCATTGTCACTTGATGCGAGTTTGAGGTTTCCAAATGCATCATTGACAAATAACCAGGGTGTTGTTATTATATTAACTGGATACAATGGTCATATTTCATTAATCTGAATTCAACCCTTTTGGGTTGCTATCAATAAGCATGAAAATGACAGTATTCATTTTTATAGTATTTTTTGGATAAATAGTCCGACCTAAAAGGACATATGGGAGAACATGTACATTGCCGAGGGTCAAGCCTGTTTCTTCTACTGCAGAACTCTACAAGATGGTTTGTGAGCCTGATGAAACTGATATAGATATACACATACCTACTGACATGCTTCCACAAGACGCTGGTGCGAGCTTGGAGAAAATGCTGACAAGCTTCATCAGGTAAGTTTTTACTAAAATATTTGTTTTACTCAATTTTTTTCATCTGCATGTACATGATCAATATCTTTCTAATTTCTTTAAGATTTTGCAGTGTTTGTACAGCTTTACTCTCCAAAGCAACCACTAGTAGACATAGCCAAAGTGTTTCTATGGTTGATGGCTATTAGTACCATATTATGTGCGTCATGTTGGTCTGCATGCAGTGCAAGAGAAGCTGCTATTGAACGGGACAAACTATTAAAGGTCACATGCAGTTGATTTTACATTCTGTCCAATGCATCGTGTCTAGATCTGTCTTTGTATGCTTACGGCTATATTATTATGCTTATTAATTTGTAGATCTTATCTTGTCAATCCAGGATGCTTTGGATGAAATTCCAGATACCAGACATGTAGGTTCTGGTGGTATTGTGGACATTAACACCACATCAGCAATTTTATTTGTTGTTGTTGCTTCTTGCTTCTTGGTTATGCTTTGCAAACTTATGTCTTATTGGTTTGTGGAGCTCCTGGTGGTTCTATTCTGCATAGGTGGTGTGGAGGTAGAACTTCCTTTCATGTCTGATTCCCAGCTTTTTATTCATATATGTTTGCGTGCAGATTCTACTTCTCGTAATTCATGTTAGAGTTTTGTTTAACGAAATGTTTCTATGAACATTACCAATTTTTTTCTCACTTGCTCCAGATACTTCAGTGAAGTATTAGCATGTAACTCTGACATCTCATGTATGTGCAGGGCCTTCAAACTTGCTTGGTTGCTTTATTGTCAAGGTATTCTTTTGTATCTTAGTATCAGTTCAGTATGTTATGAGAAATTTGCATTCATGCTCAATCTGCATGTCCGCTTGTGGGTTATTGTTGATTGATTCTTGTATTGTTATTTTATTCTTTAAATAACTTGACACTGCCAAATAATTATGGTAAGCCGAAAAAAAGGATTTATTTTGAAAACTATTTTGTTCACAATAGTGTTAACTTTCATCAATAAACGAAGAAAAATGGATGCATTTTTAGACATTTAATTTCTTGTCTGGCTGTAGATATAAATACCTGTCTGTTAGTTTCACAGCCTTCAGTACTTAAGGTATTTAACTTGTTTTTTCAAGGCCGTGAATAAAATTTTATCTTGCACAGGTGGTTCAAGCGTGCTGGAGAATCATACATTAAAGTGCCTTTCTTTGGAGCTGTCTCATACCTTACATTGGCTGTTTCGCCTTTCTGCATAACATTTTCTGTTGTTTGGGTGTTTACCGCAATGTTTCCTTTGCTTGGATAGGTCAAGATATACTAGTAAGGATGTACTTTCTTGTTAAATGTCCTAATATATTTCAAGATTGTCCAATTTTTTTACTGTAAATTATTAGAAAACCCTTTTCTTGCCCTAAATGTTTTCCACTTTCACTTGTTGAAGGCTGGCAACATGTTAACAAGAGACGAGCAAATTTGATCGATGATTTCATACTAAAGCTATGTGCTTCAATATTTACATGTGCCCATCTTAGTATATAGTATACCATTCACAACTTATCTTGCTGAGCTTCTTTCCCATTAATGCAGGAGTGAGTTTCAAACAAGTTTGTGTTTCAACTGATGGATGACAACCTTATCAAGCCATTCCTTGGCTAGAATATTCACTCGAAAAAGCAGATTTAGAATGCTCTGATTATTCATTGACAGAACTATCTCATGCGTTACACATTACAATATCAAATTAATTATAAATGCATACAATCACCTATAGGTAGATGGATATTATTAGACATGATTTTCATAGTTCCTATACTCTCTCTCCCTTTCTTTTTCGTTTTCTTATTTATTTATTAGTTTTTACAAGATTTTGATGCCAGATTTGCATTGCAGAGTTCAACTTATAGTATTTTGTCTTCTCAGGGTATTGCACTGATAATCACAGTTCTGCAAATTGTCCACGTACCTAATGTCAAGTTTACTTTTGTTCCATCATGTTTATATTTTAGACTTATATGAATCCCTACTCTCGTTGGAATGTCCAAAGTAATAGAATATGTAACGCTTTCAGAAATACTATTTATTGGAAATAAGTTGTTATTATAACATAATTCTGGTTGTTTTGTGAATCAAGTGGGAACAATTCTACTCAGTTGTGCCTTCTTATATGACATTTTGGGTGTTTGGTTCATAGTATTAAATTACGGTTGCGGTTTCCATCCCAGTTGCGGTGTCGCGGTTGCGGGCGCTGCGGACGTTACGTAATGCGTAACGGCTGATACGGTCGTGATTTGTTTCTAAAAATTCACAACATTTCTAAAATATTATTTATATGTACAGTTTGCAACCATATTTTAATATTCTAATGTATAGATAAAAAACTATTAAAAATACAAATTATATAAACATTATAACCGTAATTTTAATGAATAACGTGTAAATAAAAGCATGCTAAAAAGCATATAAATACTAAATAGTGCCATATTTCAACATTGCAATTTTAGTTTACATTAACTTAAAAAAATACATGCATATATACAAATATAAAAATTCCACTTCTGATAATTCACCACCAAAATGAATGGCGTGAGGATCTAAAGCATCTCCAGTTTTGTAGCTGCCTTGATTTTGATCATTTTACATTCCATATGAAAAAGGCATCATATTGTGAGCATTATAAGATGCATCGGTAGGAGGAAATATCTGATATGGTAAATTGTAATCAGACAACCCATAGTTTGGATTTTGTTCAAGGTAAGGTGGATAATATGCATTTGGTTGGTAGGAATGAGAACCTTGAGATGATTCACTAATTTCATTATCGTTTGTAGCTAGACTATGCGATGATGAACTCGCAAATGAATCATGAAAGTGTTCTCACATCCTCCTATGAGTTCTACCACCGCTCTCCCTTCTATTTTGTAAACTAAAAGGTGTATTTGTTCCAAACAAACCTGGATCAACAACATAAGGATATTTGGACACTTCATTATTGCCATAAGGATTATCACCATCACCATTACCGTTACCGTCATCATCACCTTCATCACTACTTGACGTTGATAGTTGAACACTTTGCTCATTGTACGAGTCATGTGAACTGTCATTTATAGTTGAATACCATGCTTCCTGCAAAGTTAGAAAACGAGGCTAATTGATCAATCGATGTCACACCAGTGTAGTTGATTTATTAAATTTAAGTACATTTGAGTATTTTATTTATGGAGATTTACATTTCGGATCATTTTTCGATGTTTATTGTGGTGATGCGGCGTTGTGGCACGATATATGGCATGTTGCGGGGTTACTTAACGGTTTTGGACCGTAAAAATCGTGATGCAGTTCCTTCATTGCGTTGCGCTTATAATGCGTCGCGGTGACCTTGAAAAACGTTACGATGCGGCCGTTACACTGCGTTGCGGCCGCAATTTAATACTATGGTTTGGTTCAAAGAAGTTGCTCCATGAAAGTGTGATGATTGTGGTAAGTAATCTACCTTATCCAATGTTAGCCCATATGATCATCAGAATTAGATTTTTTAATCTTTAGACTATTCTTGTTATTCAAAATTTGAAAGGCTGGAAAGTGATTTCGATTGCTTGTGTCTATTTCATAGGTAGCTCGTGGTGATAAAAGTGGAGAAGATGGCATTCCAATGCTACTGAAGATCCCACGCATGTTTGATCCATGGGGTGGTTATAGCATAATAGGATTTGGTGATATCCTTTTACCCGGATTGCCAATATCATTTTCACTCAGGTTTGAATTTTTCTTTGCAGTCTTCACTTGCAAAATATTTTATTGGTGTTTGTCGCGACCATTTTTAAATTCGGGATGTGTAAAAATAGCCTGGCGGTCAATCTTTTAGAAAATTAGGTTTTCTGGCCATTTTTAATTTAATCTTGAAAATTTAGAGTTTTTCATATTAAATGGGATTTTCCTTTATTTGTCCTTAAAAAATATTTTGGAGTCGTCAGCGATCACTTCGAGGTATACTGGACACCAGAAAAACAAACCAGAGATTCTGTCTTAAAAATTGGGTTCGGAAGTCGGTTACGTGTGGGGAAGGATTAGCACCCCACAAACGCCCGTTATCGATACATTTAATTTTACGTGGCATTGTGGCATTTTGGCATTTCAAATAATTATTTGAATTTAATTTATCCCGTAATTATTAATTGAATTTAAATTTCGAATGCATATATCCTTTTATAAGGAAATTCATTTTGTTCGAATATGAGATTAAAAGCATCCGTTAGGTGGCACCCCTATTCATATTTGAAAATGAATTTCCAACATAAAAAGTTTTTAAATGAATGTCCTTTTATTGTCTTGTTCATTTTAAGTATTATCCTAAAAAGGTTGTAATTCATTAGTTATTTATACTATGAATATTAATTAATTTAATGACTTTTATGAGAAAATGTCAATTGCTTAAACACCTTCTATATATTTAAAGCTCTTAAATTGATCATATTCCTAATTAATTAATCCTTCTAATTAATTAAAGTTCTAGTCCTAATTAAGGTTCTAACAATTTATAATGTCATTATTATAAGTGAAAATGTATATTAAATATACTCCTTTAAAACCAATGTTGAGATAACACCCCATTGTAAACAATGTAACACAATCCAAATTTGGGCCCCAAAGGATCTATTTAATATACATTTAATTAACTGCAATGTATTCTAATTAATTGTTTAATTTTAATTAAAGACTAAATTTATATTTAATTATATGTGGAATATACATTAAATACAATCTATTAAAATCCATGTTGAGATAACACCACATTGTAAACAATGGAACATCATCCAAATTTGAATTTTAAAGTTTATATTTAATGCACATTTAATTACTACAATTATCTATCCTACTCAATTATTGAATCCTAATTAGAGAACCTAGGTTAAAGGCTCTAATATTTAATTAAGTGTATTTAATTGTCTAACAAAATATACTATATGCTAAGATTAAAACATGCATCAAACATATAATTTAATTGTATTTAATTAAATAGAACAATTAAAATAAATGACTAAATTAAAAGAAATTAAATATTAAAACTGATTTTATTAATATTGGACTAAATTGAGAGAATTACAAAACTAAATGCCCAATTACAAAACCCATAGGTGACCCAATTGAAAGAATTACAAATTTGGAGATTCAATTACAGAGTATGAGGGACTAAATTAAGAAAATTACAAAGTATAAGGCTCAATTATAAGGGGATAAGGACTAAATTGAAAGAAGAGCAAAGTTTGAAGTCAAAAACATGAATCTTGAAAAAAAGGGCGCGGATCCTCTCTGCCCGACCCGAATTAAGCATGCGGGTCAAATCAACCCGGCACCAAAACGATGTCGTTTAGGCCGGCCTATATAAGTTCCCTTCACTGAGTTAAATTGGCCATTTGATAAAACCCCTCTCTCTCTCTCTATTCTCTCTCATCCCGAAATTTTCTGAACGCTAACACATAAAAACCAAGAAAAATCCCTTCATTTCGGATCAAAGCACCCTAGTTTTGGATGAACATTCAAAGTGTTCTTCCAAGAACACGATGAACAACCCAGATTACGGCAACAGTCCGCCGCTCGATCCGACTTCGTCGACCACCGACAACCTTCAACTGTTCGCCGGTCACCACGCCCGAACTCCGACCATCGTTCTCTTCCGACCGGCCGTCGTGAGGCAATTTCCGGGCGTCGTTCTGAAACCCAAAATTTCCCCAAATTCGATCCTAAACCTAAATTTATTTACCGTTTCAACAGAAACACCCGTTCTTCCCCAAATCTAGCCTAGATCTACCCGAACCCAACCTCTTCAACTCCGACGAAACTCTAATGCCGGCCGTCAAAACAATTTTTGATTTTATTTATATATTTATTTCATTTTCTTCAAAAGCAAACTAATATATTTTCTCGACTTTTGCAAGATTCAAAATGAACTGAAAAAATGTTACTTTTTCAGTGGCGAGATTTCGATGGCCAAACTTTCTCCGGTGACTCTTCAAGGTTTGACGACGATTTCACTTCCCCAGCAACGACCGTTTGGCTACCGGCGGTTTACCTCCACAGAGGCGGTTCGACTTTCCCAGGTGAGCCTCTCTTCCCCACTTCTTTTATTATTATTATTAATGATTATTAATGACTAAATATTATTGAATCTTACAAGAAATTTTCTCGCCTATTTATATAGGGTCAGACCATGATGTCAGCAAAACCAATATCCGCGTGAAATGGGTCTGAACGAATAGGGAACTGACACGTGGACTGGTTTTGAGCAAGAAAATGAATACCAGATTGAATTTTGTGTTTGTTGGATATCAAAATGGGAGGGAAAACCTAAATTTTGGGGTTGTTGACCAGAATAGGAAGGATGAGTTATAATGGTTGTACATTGGGCTTAAACTGGGCTTTTAATTTGTAATGAACATTATTTGGACATTTGTAATATGGGATTTATTTATTTAATATATGTATATTTGATCCGGCCTTATTTATTCGAATACCCCGGATAAAATACGGGTATTACAGTGTTAATGTTTGTTCATCCAAAACTGTTCCTTATATTTGTACGTTCCATTTTAATGCTTCTTTGAACTATGTGTTTCCCTTCCTTGCCGGACGGTTTTTCTTTAAGATGTTCAATTAGTTCGAAAGGAGTTTTCTTTGGGACAGTGGCTCTTAAAGAGCTCTTATTCACTTTTAAATCAGAGTGGAGAGCTATATTTTGATTATTCAGGTAATAAAACTGTAATTCAGAATACATTTATTCCCAACGTAGTTTTAAAATAGTTCTATAATAAATCATATCAAGAAAACCGGTTCAATTTTCTCTTATCCCCTACTCTCATGGAGCTGAAACAAATGGCAACCTTATCTTTTTTGTGCTATTTTTCAAATGTTCTAGGCATACCATTTTGGTCATTGATTTTTTTGGGGTGTGTGGATGGGGGCACTTGGTTACAGGTATGAGTGGCTGGCAAACAAGACTCTTCGAGCTGGATACTTCTTGTGGACAATGATTGCTTATGGTTTAGGTAAGAAATGATGAAGAAATCATGTGGGTCTCCGAAAACAAAAAAGAACCATATCAATATAACAATAAAACTTCTGAATGTTACCTTCATTCTGATGCCAAAATTCTACCATTTCTTCACCCATGGCAGGTCTTCTCGTTACATATGTAGCACTAAATTTGATAGATGGACATGGTGAACCTGCACTCCTTTACATTGTCCCTTTTACACTCGGTAAACTTTGTTACTACAAGTTGTTTTCTTCCCACTTCTTTGGGGTCCAATCCAGGTTGAGATGTTGAACACCTCAGTTCCATTACCTGTCAGCTGACAAAAATTTCCATGCCTTGTTGCAGGAACCATTTTGACCCTAGGAAGAAAGAGAGGTGATCTGAGAGTTATGTGGACAAGAGGAGAACCAGATAGACCCTGTCCCCATATCCGACTCGAACACCAACATAGTGACGAGTTGAACGATGAAAAGTAAGACCTTTTCTGTAGTTACAATATTGTGAAGTGTTTGTAGTGTGGCTGTGGCTGAGCCTGACATTCATAACTTTGCTCTAGCATAAATCTTAATGTTCTCTAAAGCTACATAGGACATGTTATCAATTAGCATTAGTGTGTCCCATTTAAATAATACTTAATATGCTTCCGAAATAATTCGTCTATTTCAGCCCACCCCAGCTTCATTTTGCTGCAAGTATTCTCGGTATCCAACCTTTTATAGAAATCTACATGTTCAGTAGTGGAATTTGAAGAACTTTGAACAGTTGTTTCTAATTTCTGTTAACCTTTACTTAATTTGTAGGACAAAATATGAGCATATTTCCTAAAAATCTTGCAAGGATCATGACAGCTCAAGTTTAACAATTCATGTAACATGAATGTTTGAATAATGCCCACATGAGCTTAAGCTGAAATTATTGAGTGAAGTACAAATCTTTTGCTGAATTAAGGAGAGAAACAAAAAGAAGAAGGTTGGTGATGAAGGGAATGGAAAGTTTTGGGATGATAATAACTTTTGTAAACAGTTAAAATCCGACCATTAGGCAGTTGCCAGGTGTCCAATTGACACCAACTTGTTGACAAAAGAAAGTTAAAAAGAAATGGTGGCTGGGGGATGATTGTGATTAGGTGTGTAATAGTAATACTACTAGAAAGCTCATGAATAAACTAGGTTTTGGAGTGATTGAAGTTGGCGGGGAACTCAAACCTAAAAGGACGCACAAATTAACTGTTGGTATAATTGGTAAGTAGTTTAAAATTATTTAAGTAAGTCTTGAGTTTGATATTTTGTGTATATAAAAAAAAATTACCAAAACTTCATTCACCAAGATCAAATATACATGTCTGAATTAATTAGGATAAAATTTTAAGAAATCGAAATAATAACAAAAAGAGAAAAAAAAAGAGGACGCACAAGTGCAGAGTGGGTGGGGCTAAGGCAGCATGTGCATGTGCATGTGCATGTGCATGTAAGGGATATCCCATGGCCATGTGTGAGTTGTATACCATCATTGGTTCCCCTGCTTTTTCATTTAAAGTTTAAAAACTACTCTGTCAAGGAGGATCCGGCTAAATCATTGAGAACAGCACAAATTTTAAATAATAATAAAAATAAAGAAAGGTGGTTTCAAAATTAAGAGATTTCTAAAATTGTTTATTACTGATGTGTTTTAATATGGACTTACTCATAGTGTGTGAATTTATCTGTCAATACATTGAGTATATTATAAATTTGTTTTTATTATATTATTATTATACAAATATATACTAATATTAAATCTTGAGATAATAATAAATAAGTAACTCTTATGAAAACGCATAAACATATAATTATGTATTTGATATAGGTACCTTTATAATTATATTAAAATTACAAGTTTAATATTTGTTACAATTATATATTTGGCACCCTTATATATTTATATTTAAAGTTTGGGTATCAAATTAATTAATATATATTTCTATAAATATAAATGTTATTAATTTTAATCATAATTACACTAATTATTATTTCTGTAAAAATATAATAAGTAATTAGTTTGGTGGATTGGTTAAGTATAAAACTATAGTTTTAAAAAAAAATTTGGTGACTAAGTAAAAGAAATAGTAATAATGTAGTGATCAATGGGAGAATTAAGCCTATTTATTAAACGTACAACGGTAACAATAGTCATTTACCCTCCAAACGTCTATTACCCCACCATGGCGCGTTGAGCGTCGCTCACTCGCACGTGGCTGTCCCTTTCACCAACGGTAACAAAAACAAGTTTCTTTTTCTTAATTTATAAAAAAGATAATCATAATATATTTAAATTTTATTTTTTCTTAAAAATTATAATTAATAAATTTAGTTTATAATTAACTATTATTACTAAAAACTAAATAGAAAATTCGTTCAATAGAAAAAACAAGAAAAAATAGAACAACAGGCAGAGCGGGTTGTTGATACTAGTTTATCTATTTGATTACGTGTCAAGCTCTTAATCGCACAATCAAATACTACATTCACAATCACAATGATTACATATCTATTTAATATTTTATTGCTTAATCAGGGAGTTTTTGTTTTATTTTATTCTGGAATAGAACGTTGGGTGATAATCGTATGGCCCAGAACAGCTAATCAACTTAATCAATATTAAGCTCAACAAGTGCCTTAATAAAATAATAATAATAATATTTATCTTAAAAATAAAAATTTAAATTGTTCAATGTATATTTATTATTAAATATTTAAAAAATTATATTATATTTATTTTAAAACATTCAAGTTTAATTTGTTTTATCTATAAAATATATGTATTATTAAAAGATTAAAATTTTATATAAATATATATTATATTATAATACCTTTCGACGACTTTATCAATTACTGTACAAACGATCTTATTCCCCTGACGTAAATATCAAAATACATTATTTTTAATCTTTTATTTTCACTATATTTTTTCTAATTTTTCCTGGTAAAGTGTCTGATTTTTTTTTTTTTTTTGCTTTTGTTGTCTTCATAAAGAATTGAAGAAGCTCTGTTGAAGATAAGAACAACGGTATAATGAACCAACGAGAAACCTGTCGACATCCTCCTGCTCTTTCCAGAACAATCCTCCCAAAAACCTAATCATATCCTAACCGCAATAACTTAATTTAATTCTCATTCTCAATTTAAGCGCACACTTTTTTTAAAAAAAAAGTCATGCAATAATAATCATTATTAATGTGTCAAAATAAATAATTTAAATAGTATATTAATGTATATATGTAAATTAAATTTTAAATTTAATAAATATATGTTAATTTTAATTTATATGTGTTTTTTTCATTTAAATAATATTTTTTTTTTTTTGCTTTGAGCCAAATAATTCCATTACAGCCACTACATTATCCTTCTATAAAGGCACCGTGTTCTTCAGCTTTATCTTATCATCACTACTCTGGCTTGAGTTTCTTTTGAGAGAGAAAAGGAAAAAAAAACTTGGGTCTTTGGTTGTTGTGTAAAAGAAGATGGAGGGGAAAGAAGAGGATGTTAAGCTGGGAGCAAACAAGTTCTCAGAGAGACAACCTATTGGGACATCTGCCCAGTCAGACAAGGACTACAAGGAGCCACCGCCGGCACCTTTGTTCGAGCCCGGTGAGCTCAAGTCATGGTCTTTTTACAGAGCTGGTATTGCCGAGTTCATGGCCACCTTCCTGTTCCTTTACATCACCATCTTGACAGTAATGGGTGTGTCCCAGTCTAAGACCAAATGCACCACCGTTGGTATTCAAGGCATTGCTTGGGCCTTTGGGGGCATGATCTTTGCTCTCGTCTACTGCACTGCTGGAGTTTCAGGTCACCTTTTCTTTTAACTTTTAATTTCTAGTTAAAGCAAAGATTTTAGCTTTGTTTTCTTTGGCTAACCACAAAATTTGAACTTTTTCTAGCTAAATTTGTTGAATAACCAGATCTGCATGTTTTTAACTTCAGGTGGCCACATCAACCCAGCTGTGACCTTTGGGCTGTTACTAGCCAGGAAACTGTCCCTTACAAGGGCGGTGTTCTACATGGTGATGCAGTGTCTTGGTGCCATCTGTGGAGCCGGTGTAGTGAAGGGGTTCCAAGGAGACAGCCGATATCAGATGTTGGGTGGTGGAGCTAACGTTGTGGCCCATGGCTACACCAAGGGGTCTGGTCTTGGTGCTGAGATCATTGGCACTTTTGTTCTTGTCTACACTGTTTTCTCTGCTACTGATGCCAAGAGAAACGCCAGAGACTCTCATGTTCCTGTATGTGTTATCTTTGTCTTTTATCTGTCTTTTTATCTATGTCTATGTCTGTTCTAGAGATGTAGAGGGATATTTTAGTGCTTAAGCACCACATAACCTATAAATTGGTTCATAAAGTTAATAGTATTTAGGTTTCAGAAGGTTTTAGTTAGGTTCAACACCAAGTCCTGTTATTAACAGGTGTTCAAGTACTTAGTGGTGTTCATTCATTGTTGACCAAAATATTAGAACGGTGAACCCGAAAGTTATGTTTGTATTATAACTACACTGAGAACGGAGTCTACAGGTTAACCATGAACGCCACTAGAAGTTCTTGCTCGTGTTGGTGTTTGGCTGTTGAATTAGATGTTCAAAGTCTAGATGTAATTCTGCATTACTAATGAATATCTTGCTACTACATTGCAGATTTTGGCTCCCCTTCCGATCGGGTTTGCGGTGTTCTTGGTTCATTTAGCCACCATTCCCATCACCGGCACTGGTATCAATCCAGCCAGGAGTCTTGGAGCTGCCATCATATACAACAAAGACCATGCATGGGATGACCATGTTAGTATTCATTCCCCAATTATTTCTTAGTTGGATTGGTACTTTTTAGAGAAGGACTAAAATATTTTTTTTTCGGTTGCAGTGGATCTTCTGGGTTGGACCCTTCATTGGAGCTGCTCTTGCTGCAATTTACCACCAGATAATTATCAGGGCTATTCCTTTTAAGACCAGAGCTTGAAATGATCAGTGTCATGGATTTTCTACTCGTTCTCTTTTCGTGACTGCCTTGTTATATATCCCTTTGTTTGCTTTCTGAGTTATGGTGTGTAAATTATGCTAGAACTGTGTTTTCAGTTTTTTATCAATCAAGGATTTTTTTTTCATCTACTCTTTCCCCTGATCCTACTTGGTATTGATGCATAAAAGTTCGACTATGTTTTGGCATGCAATGGAGTCTTGTATTTTAAGATATATAAAATTTATCGATTTGTTGTATACATGGTGAACTAACTTTGGAATAAAAATTGAACATGACATAAATTTATGATATATAAACATTTTACTTTTTTTTCTGTGTTTCTTACAGTGTAAAATTGATCTCTAGCTTTTTCGAGTAAGTTTTTTTATTCAAATAGAAGAAGCCTTTAGGTCATTAGAAATGGATTTATTTTAAGACGGTACAATTAAAATGTAAAATAATAAAGAACGTTAATCATTCAAGCACGAGTCGCGAATGGTTAACGGTCTATGCTGTTTTACATTTTGAGATTTGTAGTTCTTCCGCTTTGAGAGAAGCCTTTCTTTATTTTCTCTTTTATCTTTCTTTCTCTCTTGAGCTTGTAACTTCCTATTTATCGTAAACCAGACTGTTATCATCGCAGTTGTTTTACAAAAAATTATTAGATGGGCTTAACTCACCACGTCATCTATGGTTTCATCCAATAATAACTTTTATCTCATTTTTTTAAGATGAATTTTTACATTTTCCCTGCATGTCATTAAATGAATAAATCTCATTAGATAAGATTATAGATGACGTGATGAGCCGGGACCATGTAATAATTTCTCTTGTTTTACAGTGCAATTGATCTCTTTGTTAAGTTGCTTGATCCTTTCCTTTTTAGCAAAACGCATGATTAATCAGAGATGAAACCATTTGTCGCCTTGTTCAATGTTGATTTATGCCATCAACCTCAAATTAAACTATATTTACTTGCTACTTTTATTTAAGAGTTAAGTAATCTTTATTGCAATAATTATAATATTTTTTTCAATTTGTTGGTAATATGATGTTATCCCAATTACCAAAAAATTAATGTTATACTACTATAATTATTGAGAACTTGACTAATTGAACTAAGAGTGACCATCGGGTAGGACGAGGACAATTTTGTATTTTTCACCCGTCTATAATATTTACAGGGACAATTTTAAGAAAATTCTGTTAAATGCTTCAGAATTTTTTTTTCTTATATCCTCTCGCACAGATCCCACGATTTTTGAGGAATACCCATTCATACCCAAAACAAATTAAACATGAATTATTATTTTACTGGCAGGATTCGACTCATGTACACTTATACAACCGTTGTTATTTTGTAATCAATAAATATTTCGGTATCATAAATTCGATCTAACAAGGGCAATATCGATACGATAAACCAGAGTATATATTCATAAGACTGTAAAAAATATACTATCTGCCAATGAAAATGTGTTGCTAATGGCATAATGATTCTGTTTAAGCGCATAGGTGATAATGGCATAGTAAGGCAGGGGATAGTTAGCAAGACGATTAACCCAATGCCGAATCGGTAAAAACGCGATGGGCTCGCGCGCGGCGCTGACAAACAAAATCGGTGTTATCGGGATTGAAAAGTGGGGTTCACATAAACGGGTTGTAAGTAGTAATCAGTAAGATAAGAGTAAAAGGGAAGGGAGACGCCGACGGTAGAGTTAGGCAGCTAGAGTTCAAGTCTTGAGGGAGAAGAAAATTGGAAAATAAGGGAATGGAAATATAAGAAAATAAAGAGAAAAAAATCATATAATATAATAAGAAAATTAAATAAATAATTGGTAAAACTATATAAATAGTACCTCACCTATTCTCGTATTATTGTTTTGGTACTTCAACTATTATTTTTGACAAAATGATACCTAACGTTCTGTTTTGGTATCCGACTGTATGATGTGATTTGGTATAATCACAGTTTTAGGCCAAAATACTTATATATTTTATCAATTTAGTCCAAAATCCATCCATTTAAAATATCATCTTAATTTTGGGGCTAAAATTACAAATTACCCATTTTTCTTCTTCAATCAAAGTCAATGGCATGGTATAATAGTAGTTTTAGTCCAAAAACTTAAACATTTTAACAATTAGGTCCTAATTCAAAATAATTGACCTTATTTAATCATCTCAAAATTTTGGATCAAATCTCAAATTTTCCAATTATTTATCATCTTTTCTCCCCAACACCCAACAGTACCAACCTCCAAGCCACTGTCTACCGCTACTCCAAGCCACTGTTGTCTACCCTTGAACCTGCAAACCGACCGCCCCTTGACCCCTCGGATCGTTATCGCCTTTATTGGTGTGAAATTTATTCACACCGCTATTGATTTCAATCTTTATTCATTGTGTTTTTTCTGTTAAATTGTAATTTCTGAATTTTTTTCCAAACCCTAAGATTTTCAACTTCTTCACATATGGGAAAATATGATTTTTTTACCCCCAAAGCAGATGGCATTAAGGTTGTGCTTCACATGCAATATTTGTTTTTATATTTGTGAAATTTTCTATTTAGTTTTGTTTTGAGAAATTCGACTGCTTTGGATGCATGGTTCTACTTGGGTTTGATTTTTCCTAAAGAAAAGAAGTAAAATTTACATTTTCACTGAACTGCTATGACCAACAAATGGAAATGAGAAAACAAAAATGAATGTTGAAAATCTAAATGCAATTACGAAATGAAAATCAACCTTCATTTCTTTCTAAAAAACACAGGTCTCTAAAAGCATGGATGGTGTTGTCAATAGTGTCAAAAGCAATGTCAAGACAAAACATATTCAAATGTCACTGCATGACTGAATCTCACCAACATCAAATGCAAATCTTCAAGCGAAATCCTAATCAGATTGTTCGGGCGCTCAAGGGGTAATCGGTTTGCAGGTCCGAGGTAGACGACCATGGCTTTGAGGTAAGAGTAGATGGTGGTTGGATACTGGGTGTTGAGGGGAAGAAGATGACAAATTGAAAATTTTGGACTAAATTGATAAAATATTTGTGTTTTGGACTAAAAATGTTATATAACCAAGCCGTGTCATCATCTCCGTTAATTTCTAACGGTCGGGTACCAAAATAGAACAAAAACGTAACGTTAGGTACCATTTTGCCAAAAATAATAGTTAGGGTACCAAAATAATAATGCGAAAATAGGTGGGATACTATTTATGTAGTTTTCCTTAAATAATTTAAGGCTTAAAGGTTAAATTGGCCCTCAACGAAAAATCAAAAAACCAATTAAACCCTTATGAAAATTTTTCACTTAATTTAGCTCTCAAAATTCAAATTGCACCCAATTTAGCCCATCCATTGCGTTGACCGTCAATGCCCTCTAACGATCAAAGATAGAATGACACGTGGCACACTCTGGATGTGTCATGTCATCAAAATCAATTTTTTAAAAAATCTACAAAATTATAATAAAAATTATAAAATATAAAAATATTAATTTATTTAATTTTTCTTATTTTCCTTTACTTTTTTATAAAAAAACATAAAATAATATTTTTCTAAAAAACCCCAAAGTTTCATTTCTTTCAAAACCCCCCATAAATCCCTAAATCAAGCATTAACACCGATTCAACCACCGATCACTCCTCGTCGCAAGAAAACCCCTCCCATATTCTTCGTCCTTGCACCCATTCTCACCGTTCGACACCCCTTGCATCGTCCAACATGTTTTCCTCAATATTTCTTCTTACCAGCACCGTCGTCAGCCACAATACCAACAACTTTCACCGTCAATTAAACTGATTTGAGGATTTGGGAATGTAGGATTAGGGTTAGGGATTTGAAATTTTAGGGGTTTATAATTAAAAATATTTTTTAAAAATATACAAAATTTAAATATTATTTCATTATAAATATTTATATATTTTTAATAATTATTAATATTATTATTATATTTTTTGATTTTAAGTAAAAAATATTTGTTTATAATTTTATTTTTTTACTCATTTAAATATTTTTAGGTTTTTCCTTATTTTTTTAAAAAAATCTTAAACAACTTTTTATTTTTAATTTTTTATAATTTAAATATTTTTTAGATTTTTAATACTTTTTGAATTTTAAATATATTATTTAACAATTTTAAATATTTTTAAAATTTTAAATGATTATTTACGGTTTTGATGATGTGGCACGTCCAGAGTGTGCCATGTGTCACCATCATAATAATTACTTTTGATTTAACAGTCAACTATAACGGTAAACGTTACGGAAGGTCTAAATTGATCGTAATTTGAATTTTGAGGGCCTGATTGATCGTAATTTGAATTCTGATAGCTCAGTAGAGTGAAATTTTTTCATAAAGGCTTAATTGATATTTTGATTTTTCGTTGAGGGTAAATTTCACCTTTAAGCCATAATTTGAGGAAGAAGGGGACTATAGAGTTCTAGAAGAATTAAAATTCATTTTAAAAAATGGTTTGATAGTGCACTTGGTCCATGCATTGGTGCGACAGACTGAAATATTAATAATAAGATAGGTATATAGGTAAATGAGAGTTGAGTATTGTTGATTGTCAAAATGGCAAGGGACGGAGACGGTGGCCCGTTGGTGGTTGAGATGGTCATTCCGGGCCAGTGTTTGTATATTGCTCTTGCTCTTTGTGGGCAATGGTGTATGGAATGGAGGGTTGGCTCTTTATAAAGGGACTATATGAAGTAAGGCACACGTCAATCGAGGAGGACAAGTGTTTTAGTGAGTTACCGTGACTCAGTGTCAGTGTGGATCACATATATCATCATGTCTTAGGTTCGCTCTGTCGTCCGTAGCGATCACGTGCATAGTCACGTGATCGCTGAATGTGATGTTATTTGTAGTCTTGGTTGCGAAGGGTGTTGCACGATTCACGGACGATCTTATACGTTGTGGTCCGTAGCGATCACATGCGTTGTCTCGTTGATCGTCGAATGTTCTTTGTGTTATATTGTTCGTAATCTTATTCATTCACCGCGGACCGTCTGGTCTCGACACGTGGCCGTAAATATTCGTAGGTACTAACAATTGCCCCCCGGGTGAGGGAAGGTTATAAAATGACCTTCGCAAGCCTAAAAGATCGAGTTGGGCTTGTATAAAGAGTTCGCTTTAAGTCGTTTCTCGAAAATCCTACTTAGTAGTTTTTTCTCTTAATCCATGGCCCTTTTATAGATAAAATGATTCGCAGAATGCAAATTATTGTTTAGCGTATTTTGTAGATGTTTGTTTATTTGTTGGTGTGAACATTTACCCCTTTTGGAAATTTATTGTTGGTTTTCTTGGATATTTAAAACCATTTGCCTTGTATGTGTATTTGTCATATTAATACCATTGTGTTACGAACATCGCATATTTGTATTCGCGTAAGTATTTTAAGTTGGAAGGGCTCTTGCCCCCTAGGTGATATAATTTTGATCACTATACGTTTATTTGTATATTTATTATTTTATCGCGTGCTTGCTTGGGACTGATAAATGTTTAGCCTTTTGTTTGGTTTTATCTTTGTGGTCGCTTTACTATACGCACTTACTGTGAAAGTGGCTAGCGACCCTTTGTTTTGTTGGTCGGACGCTTTGCTTGTACACTTACTTGGAAGCGGAATTAGTAACATATTTGTATATTTATTCGCTAATTTGTTCCCTATTTGTGTGTTCGCATATTCATATTTACAATCGTCATCATTCTCTCAGAGTAGATTATATGTATGCTTGCCCCCATGTTGTTGATTGTTTTGCAAATTTTAGATTCATGAGTTTGGAGATGAAACCCTGGTAAAAATATATGTATTTTTCGCATCGCTAGTTTGGAGCGAATAAGAGAGTTCGCTAATTACGAGTGACTTCACTAATCTGGAGCGGCTTTGTTGACTTAGAGCGAATTGTTACTTTCTTTATGCTCACACACTTAGGAATGCAATTCACAGGTACTAACAATTACCCCCTAGGTGAGGGAAGGTTATAAAGTGACCTTTGCGAATCTGGAAATTGAAATGAGATTGTGGGCTGGATGTTTTGAAATTAATTCGCAAGAGAGTTCGCTTTACATCATTTTTTATAGAATGATATCAACTCTCAGAGTGACTTATTTATTAGCATAGGTACATTAAGTTGGGAGGATTCTTGCCCCTGGTGAGATAGTTTTGATCGCTATATATTTATTCACACTTTCATTAATTTATTATTTATCACGCACTTATTTGGAAGCGGCAGATACTTTAACCTTTGCCCCCGGGTGAGGCTAAAAATTAATGCAATATGTTCGCCAGTGTTAGCATTTTATTCTTTTTGTACATAAATAGTGTGTCTCTTTTTTTATTAGCACGCTTACTTTGAAAGGGCAATTGTTAAGTCTGATTCTTTTACTTTGGCGATCGATCGTTTTACTATGCATATTTTCTTGAAAGTGGTTAGCGAACATTTACTTTGAAGATCGGTCACTTTATTATGCGCACTTGCTTTGGAAATGGCTAGCGAATCGTTTGTCTTTCAGTCGCTTTACTATGCACACTTTACTTCGAAAGTGGCTAGCAATCCTACACTTGTTTCTATATGCAAGAATTTTTGCCCCCGCTAATGGGCTTAAAACTGTAATATTATGTTATCCCTAAAAGTGTAGAAACCATTTTGGATTGTTTTTTATTTAATTATGTGAATACGCAATAACTCTTGTGATGGCGAACCAAAACATAAAAGAGAGTTTCGCTTTACATCGCAACTTGAAGCGGTATGAGCATTTCGGTTCCGTTAATTTATTTTTCTATTATTCTCGGATATTTTTGGCTTTCAAAAGTTATATTTTGAATCGAATATTCACTCTAGCACACTTTCGAATGGGGGAGATGTGCTTGCTAACTTGTAGCGGCATTGCTAACCCATTTGCTGACTTAGCGTGGGTTTGCTAATTCATTCGCTAACTAGTAGTTTCGCACATATATTTGTAATATTTGTCATATTTTCAAACGTCATTGCTTACTTATAGCAGGATTGCTAACTTTTGCCCTTCGAGGCGAGGGAAGGTTATAAAGTGACTTTCCCAAGCCTAGAATTTATTGTTTCTTATCTTTGAATTCATAAAATACTTGGTAGCGGTGGACAGTTAGCAGTGTAAAAACATAGATAAATATTTGAAAGCATTTATAAGAGAGCTCCTTTATAATTACATTATAAAAACATTAGACTCAATCATTTTAAATCCAATTACAAGTTACAAGTATACGATAAGGTCCTACGAATACATAGCCCAAAGATTTAAAGACTGTACTCTGATGAAACGAGGCGTTGGAATACTTCATTGATAGTGTTCCACCAAGCAACGTGCCAAACCTACTGACATGCGAACGAAAACAACGATTTTGAACGCTGAGTTAACAAAGATCAGTGGATACACTTTCACTCAACTATGCTTTATGCAAATCATAAACATGAGCATGTAGCTAGGAATGATAACATGGCATATGCATCAACACACAACACTACCTCTAGCCACATAAACATTTTCTCATCATAGCATTTATATTACATAGCACAGAAGGCTCAACCATACTCAAAATATGGCAATATAAACATCATAAAGATATGGTGCTACCTCTACCCGCCAAATCATATAGCATATCAATAAAGGATAAGCTTATCATAGCACATAAGTATTATACCACAATATAGGAGTGAGGCCTGGTCCCACTAAGCACCGGGATCATACACTATTTAATGTGTGGTCCGGTACCACTAAGCGTCAAGATACATACACCCATGCTCAGAATCTCTCATCAAGCATCTTCGAATGAGTACCGGTCCCACTAAGCATTGGGTTCAAACATTCAGAAAATCTTTAACCATGGTGTTGCAACACACTCTATCTCTCACTGGGTATACGGATCCCACCAAACAATGGTAACTCAACCATCTAGGTGTCCTTATCAGCACATAGCAAAGACATGTCTACCACACAACACACAGCATCACGCGATCCACCAATGATCCCTACAGTTGTTATTACCACAAGTCACCCAAGGTTTTACCAAGTTATTACACATTATGCTCGTATAAGAGTGTGTTATCTCCATTTATCAGTTTACAATTCATTTTACCACTTTAGAAGCCCATTGGGCCATAGTCCTCAAATTATTGATCCCTCGAACTTAAATTGTATTTTTTTAGGCAGATTGCCCAGAAGGTACCAATACCCTACCATGCGTATCGATACGACTATTAAATCAACTAGGGTACCGATATGCCTACACGCATACCAATAACCAAAATGGCTACTGAAATTCCATTTAGTCTGCGCGTACCAGTTCCTGCCCTAAGCATACCGATACCCATACTTCATAGGAAAAAAAGGTTAACCAATAACCCTGTATCGATACACGGCCCATGAATACTGATACTCTTTCAATACCGATACACCCCTAAACATACTGGTACAAAACTTTGCTACTAGAATCTCATCAAAATAGGGATTACCGGTACGGATCGAGCTCGTATCGATTCGCCCTTCAATAATTGCTTGCGTTCATCATTCAAAACACCGATTACCGATACGGGTTTATCCTGTACTGATACTCAAGCCTAGAATTCAAATTCTAGAGCTCGAAAATCATTTCTAAATCTCCCAAACCTTTATGGAAACCCCCCCAAATCAAACCTACAAATTATGGAAGATAGTTTAAGTGGTTTCCTATCATTTTTACGAGTTATGAACATCCCTTCAATAATTGCTTGTGTTCATCATTCAAAACACCGATTACCGATACGGGTTTATCCCGTACTGATACTCGAGCCTAGAATTCAAATTCTAGAGCTCGAAAATCATTTCTAAATCTCCCAAACCTTTATGGAAAAAACCCTCAAATCGAACCTACAAATTATGAAATATAGTTTAAGTGGTTTCCTATCATTTTTATGAGTTATGAACATCAAATCTGAGTTTTACCATTAAAGGGTCTCTAAACACCCAAACAACCAAAACATCAAATCAAGCAACAAAGCCATCAAATTTATGATGCCCATGAAGGCAAAGGAGTTAGTAGTATACTAACCTTAAGCAAGAATCCCGAAACCAAGCTTCAACTCAAGCTTTCTCACACTTTCTTCAAACCTCAAGCTCTCAAAGGTCCTCCAACCTCTTCCACTTTCCACCGTTCTTGATGAAACTTACATCAAAATGTAGATCCTTGCTTGCTGATAACAAAACCCTTTACTTAAATTCCTAGATTTCCACTTAAAAACACCAAGCTTTGACCTTTAGTCTTGAATCTAAGGTGAAAGGAAGAAGGGAGAGAGAGAGATGGAAAGTTATGAGAATGATGCAAGCATGTCTTGTTTTTTCCCAGCCCACTAAGATCCTTTTGAGCACCCAAAATCCCACACTCTCAGCCCAACATACGAGGCCCACGGTTCGGGTTAAACCGACCCACAGATTTCAAAATCTGGGTCGTTACACTCTATTTGGCTATTAAGCACCAAAAGTGAGCCACATGTATAGTTTGAGCACCTATTTGGCTATTAAGCCTTTTTTTTCAATAAGATTTCCATATTTTTTAAATAATTTAATTTCCGGGTTTTTTGAACGGTTTAATTTCCGTTTCTTAAATCTTAATTAATCGCACAAAGGCAGCACTCTATTATTTTGCTCACTCAAAAAAAAAAAAAATCATTTAATAAAAATCTTAGACTTAAAAATAATCTCTCTTTTTCTCTCTGGTCTGCTTTGCTCTCTTTTTTCCTCTCTCTTTCTCTCTTTCATTCATTTTAGAGCCTTTTGAGCTTTCTCCTTGCCGTCTCTCTGAAAACCGACACTTTTTTAGACGGGCTATACCTACACTTCACTTGTAAGTATTGGTTTGTTTTTTCTCTCCTTTATTTTTATTTTTAAAGTTTTTGTGGGTGTTTTGAGCTAAACATTTGGAGTATCTTGATGATTTCTGGTGGTTTTCAGCATTTCATTTGTTTGTTCTGTTCAAGTTTGGAACTGGTGAAGTGATGGTTACTCTGTTTCTGGAGTGTAGAATGTAATTTGAGCGTTTCTTTCTTCATTTTAACCACTTTTTATTATGTTAACTTAGGGGCTATTGTTTCCTTTTTTATTTTATGCTGTGATGAATTTAGAGAAAGGATTCTGATTTGTGTTGTTTTTGGTATAAATTTTCAGATTTTAAGTTCTTAGCTTTTGTTAATTGTTGTGAATTTGTTCCCCTCCCCTTTATATGGATATATGAATGGGTTCAATTTTTAGATCCGGCTTGAAAAAACTGTTTCGGGTTTTTGAGATTGAGTTTATATCCGACTTTATGTGCAAAAATGGGTATCCTAATCTTGGATCTGTTTTGTTAGTAATAATTGAGTGGGAAGGCCCCCTTTTTGTTTGTGCAAATAGTTCAATAGCTGCTCTATTTTTAGCTGTAAAATTGAGCTGGAATGCTATGTTGATTAATTAAAACTTTAGAAGTAGATTTGGACCAATGATTAGTTAGGCAATAAATTCAAAGTTATGACTTTTAGATGCGAACTTGAAAATAATGCAGCTTGCATGGATGCTTTTTAAGGAGGAAGTTAATGCTGGAGTTTTTTGAACATCCTGAAATTTTTGAGGACTAACTCATTCTGAAATTATGTCTGTGTACTGCTTGTATGTTATCATTATCTTCCTACCAGTATATTTAGTATAATTCTTGTTTATGTTTTATTATCTTTTGGTACATCCTTTGCTAGAGGTTCATGATGAAGCTTTTTTTACGCAGGATGATGTATTTTTAGAGACTGCAACATGCTTTAATTGGCAAGCCCAAATTTATGTCCCGTCTTTGTGCTTTTAACTTAATCATGTTAAGGAAAAAGTCAAATGGACTTGGTTGAATTTTAATGTGTTAGCAGCAAGACTGGCCACTGGTTTCGGAGTTGGTGGCAATTGCAAATGATCTCTGGTGTCGAAGTTGGTGGCAGTTGTAATTAGGAAGGGGATTTTGTGCTCTGAATTTTCCCTGTATTGTGTCAATATGCCTTCATGGTGGGGAAAGTCTTCATCCAGAGAAGACAAAAAGAAAGCAAGCAAGGAGAGTTTCATTGACACTATTAATCGTAAGCTTAAGATCACATCTGATGGAAAATCCAATAGCAGATCGGGGGTTTCTCAAAGAAGCCATACTGCTGCTGTTTTGGAAAGGGGATCTCTCTCTCGAGTCCCGTCACTATCACCATCACACTCCATGCAAGTATCACGCTGTCAAAGTTTTGCAGAAAGGCCTCATGCCCAACCACTTCCTCTTCCTGCAGGGCATCATGCTAACGTTTTACGTACTAATTCTGGAATAAGTGCATCAATAAGACCAGGATTTGACAGAGGTTCAAAGCAATCACTGTTTCTACCCTTGCCAAAACCTGGACAATTTGCTAAGAAACTGGATCGTGTAGATGGCGAGGGAGATTTTGCTACTGCTTCTGTTTCTAGTGATAGCTCTATTAATAGTGATGACCCGTCAGATTCCCGTAGCCCCCTGACTTCTGATTATGAGAATGGTCAGAGAACTGCAGCGAACAGTCCATCTGGGTGAGTTTTAACTAATATGATATCATTTAAACTGTCCTCCATTCAGTTCTTATATGTCATCCCTGATCAACTATCATTTTAATTTTAATGTAGCACAAAGCACATGGGTCAGTTGCCTTTTGTCAATCAGGACTCCAAAGAGATGCTGAAGCCAGCTAATGTATCTTTTAATAATCAGTACCTATCTGCATCGCCTAAGCGAGGACCGACGAAGAGTCATGTACAGAATTTACAGATTCCTCAACGTGGTGCTTTCTCTAGTGCCCCAGATAGCTCAATGTCGAGTCCTTCTAGAAGTCCAATGAGAGCATTTGGTCTTGAGCAAGTTTGGAACTCTGGTCCTGGCACAGTAAAACCTTTCTCCGACATAGTTTTCCTGGGATCTGGGCACTGCTCTAGTCCAGGTTCAGGCCATAATTCTGTTGGTGGCGATATGTCTGGACAGTTGCTTTGGCCACAAAGCAGGTGTAGCCCTGAGTGTTCTCCTATACCTAGTCCCAGAATGACAAGCCCTGGTCCCAGCTCTAGAATACACAGTGGTGCTGTCACCCCTTTGCATCCACGAGCAGCAGGGGCTGCCACTGAGTCACCTACAAGTCGACCAGATGATGGAAAACAGCAAAGCCATAGGTTGCCTCTTCCCCCAATAACAATATCTAATACTTGCCCTTTTTCTCCTGGGTATTCTGCAGCAACATCTCCATCGTTACCCCGAAGTCCTGGTAGAGCAGAAAACCCAGCAAGCCCTTGCTCCCGCTGGAAGAAAGGACGATTGCTGGGGAGGGGTACATTTGGACATGTCTATCTTGGTTTTAACAGGTGTGTCAAAAGGGTTATTGCTCGCCACAACTTTATCTTTATATGACTGAGATTGCTCCCAACTATTTTTCTAATTATGTCTGAGCTTTGATAAATGTTTGTTAACTTTATCATCAAATTTGAATGTGGGCGCTCATGGTTCAAGGTTATTAATCTTCTTGTTTTCTCAAGTGATATATATATATAGAGAGAGAGTTTTGCAAATTTTTCTTTCTATTTTTGTGCTTCAATTGTTGTCTTCATCTTTTTTTTTCCGCCTACTTTCTCTTGCATTAGTGAAAGCGGGGAGATGTGTGCAATGAAGGAAGTGACCTTGTTTTCTGATGATGCCAAATCAAAGGAAAGTGCACAGCAGTTGGGACAGGCATGTCTTTTTCTTTTATTTATTTATTTTTATTAAAAAGACATTTGATGGAAATTGTGGTTTTAAGAACAGAAACAATTTTCCCTGATGTTCATTTAAACTTTGTTTTTTATTTTGGTTTTAATAATTTTAGGTGATCTTTATGCTAATGTATAATGTTTTGGCAGGAAATTATGCTGCTTAGTCAGTTACGACATCCAAATATAGTGCAATATTATGGATATGAAACTGTGAGATTTTTGTTTTTTTTTTGTTTTTGTTTATTTCAAGACCTTGTAAAAGGGTCATTCGTGTAATTGTGTTGTCATCTTTAGTTCACGTTAAATATAAATAGATCGATTCGAGCGGTTGATTTATTCTAATTCCGTTGTATACCTTTTTATATCATGAACAGGTAGATGATAAACTTTACATATACTTGGAGTATGTTTCTGGTGGCTCCATATATAAACTTCTTCAAGAGTATGGCGCATTTGGTGAAAGTGCCATTCGAAATTATACTCAACAAATTTTGTCTGGGTTGGCTTACTTGCATGCTAAAAATACTGTTCATAGGTGTGTTCATTTTTTGATTATGCTTGGGACTTCCTGTTGGGATTAACTCCAATGTGTCGATCGTGCTGGAGTATCATTTGCTATTTTGTTTAATATTTTCAGAGACATTAAAGGTGCAAACATACTGGTTGACCCCAATGGACGTGTGAAACTGGCTGATTTTGGGATGGCAAAGCATGTAAGAGCACTTCATCTATAATTTCATAATGAATGGTTTTACCTACAAAATCAAAAACAAGTCGTACATTGCTGTAGATCCTCACATATAATATTATCTTAATTAATTTAAATTCCTGAGTTTACAGTAAATCCATCTATCCTAATCCTAGTAAGAAAAAGTAATCCTGCAATTTACTGTTTATTAGTTGGGATATTAATGCACATGTTGCATGTCTCAATATGCTTATATTTGTTATCTGTGCAGATTACGGGGTCATCTTGTCCGCTATCGTTCAAAGGAAGCCCCTATTGGATGGCACCTGAGGTCTACATGGTTTTATAGTGTCTATTCCAAGGTCATCATTTCTTTGTTGATTTTTGTTAATATTTTCTTGTTTCAGGTTATAAAGAACTCAAATGGATGTAACTTAGCTGTTGATATATGGAGCCTTGGGTGTACTGTGTTGGAGATGGCTACCACAAAACCTCCTTGGAGCCAGTATGAAGGGGTAAGTGAATTTTAATACACAGGCATGAATTTGGAATTTGCCTAATACTTCAAAAAATAAGTTTCATCTCTAATACATAGGTATTCCCCCCCCCCCCCCGGCATATCCTAGTGCACCGTATTCCTTTCTAATGAAGAATGCTGTATGCCCCACACAAAAATGTCTCAATCCCTTATTTTGCCTTTTCGCTGTCTTTTTGTATTACTTCAAAGGTTGCTGCTATGTTCAAAATTGGCAACAGTAAAGAACTTCCAGCAATTCCTGATAATCTTTCAGATGAGGGGAAGGACTTTGTGAGGCAGTGTTTACAAAGAAACCCGTTGCGTCGCCCTACAGCAGCCTGGCTTCTAGAGCATCCTTTTGTGAAAAATGCGGCACCACTAGAAAGACCCATTTTCAGTGCTGATGCATCTGATCCATCACCTGCGGTTACAAATGCAATGAGAACTCTGGTATAGACATAATTAAAAGTTCCGCATATTTGATTTTGTTGGTCATTAGTATTTGTTCAGGTTTTTACTGACATTACTGACTGCTGCTTTCTACTTTTGAATTTCTCATTAGGGAATTGGAAATGCTAGAAATTTTCCATCCATAGATTCAGAAGCTAGCCTTCCATGCAGAGCTTTAAAAACAGGATCAGGATCCAGGTCTCTCTCTCTCTCTAACATTGATGCACTTGTTCACACAAGTAAACAGCTGGTACTTGTAGGTGCAGCTTAGACATGGATGCCTAAATGTGCATACGAGTGTCTATGCTGCATACAAACTTTGAGTAGACAGAGGGCCTTTGGTTGCTTTTAGCTTAAAATAGCTTAACGTTTAAAAGAACTAGCGATTTTGCTGACGTGCTATATATTTCTTGAACAATGATGTTGGATAAGAAACTGATTTTCAGCTACCATTTCCTTGGTAATGACATGATAGTAGTCATAGATGGGTCAGCAATCAATAAATATATAGAACCCTTTTTTAATTCGATTGTAACGATATTTTATCATTATAATGCAAGTTGTTATTAGATGCTTTACTATGTTTTCATGAATGATTATTGATTGATGAGATGTAAGTAAGGTCTTTTTTCTGCCAAATCCTTTCAGCTTAATACCCCCCCATTCTTGGTGTATTGAATTTTATCTACTTTTGCAATTGCATTTAGAGAAAACGCAGACTGCTACCAAGATTTTGACATGTCACCAATATCTGCTCTGATATATATCTAATAATTATCTCTTGGTGTTATCATGATTTTTATCATATAATTTTTTATGCTACATTGCAGCAATGCTCATACACCAAGGAACATGTCATGCCCAGTTTCTCCCAGTGGCAGTCCTCTACTACATCCAAGGTCACCGCAAAATTTTAGTGGAAGGATGTCCCCCTCTCCTATATCTAGCCCTCACGCTCTCTCTGGTTCATCGACTCCTCTTACTGGTGGTAATGGTGCCATTCCATTTCATCACCAAAAACAGCCAATGACCTACTTGCATGAATGTATTGGAACAATCCCAAGGTCCCAAAATAATTTCTATGCAAATGCTAGCAACCCTTATCAAGAACCCAAGCCTGACATGTTCCGAGGGATCTCACAAGCTTCTAATGCTTCTCAAGAAATGATTTCCTCAGATACTGGTGCTTTTGGAAAACAGTATGGATGGCCTGGGCGTGGGGATCATAGGGAACTCTATGATGGACAGCCAGTGCTGGCTGATCATGTGTCTCAGCAACTTTTGAGGGACCATGTGAAGTCGAAACCATCGCTGGACCTTAATCCATGTTCATAAATGGTTGGTTATAATGGAGGAATCTAATTTTCTCCAGAAATCTGTCAGGGAAGGGCCTCCAGTCATTTTAGATGCTTTTTGGTGCTAGGTGGTGGTTTCTTTCCTAAAAATAAGGGGCACAGGTTCAATTTTCCTCGGAGGTAATACATGCTTCTTTATGGAAGATCTAGCAGCAGATATTAGCTGATGTTCTTGGACGCTTTTGGCACCTATTTCACCATCATAGTAAGCAATCTATTGTCACTTGAGACTAGTAGGCCGTGCAGAATGGAGGCAAAGTTCAAAACTGAACTCACTTCTAGAGATCGTCTGAAGCAGTTCCAAACAATGAACATCTGCTAGTGTAAACAGAACTGTAAATTTTATCACTCCCAAGAAACACACAGAAGAGCTATTCTTTTGCAAATTTTCCCTCGCTCTACATTTTTTACAGCTGGAAGAACATGGCTGTGGATTAAAGTTATGTACAGAAGGTGGGGAACCAAACCCGATTTGACTTGTGGAAATTAGCCGAGACTGGTTTTGGTAATTTTATTTTATTTCGTCAGATGTAGCAACTCAGCCAAAAACATAATTGTGGCTGTTGATATCATGTATCTATATGTCACTAGCAGCACTTTGTTAAACTCTAACTTGACTTGTATTTACCTTCCAACATTGGGAAGTCAACTATGTTGAAACTTTGCTAGTCTGTCAGAGATTTTTTTTTTCATTATTTGTTTTAGCTCCAATAATGTCCATAATTCAAGCAGAGTATTGGTCAGCTTGAGCACTGAATTTTAGTAATTGACCTCATGCTTGATTCTCCACCACATCAAACGAACTACTAAAATTGACTTTAATCTCCGCCGAAATATATGAGATGAAAACTGGATTGATTTTGGTCAACTAGTTTTTAGAGACCTGCAATCAATGAACAAGGACCAGCTGAAAACCCCTACAAATCTCTTCATTTTCAGACAGATCATTCAAATATAAAGTTGGAATGCATCTGCAACTCCTCTCCCAGAAGGATTTTCTCAAGAAACTACTGGGGATTGGTCAAGGTCAAGCTGAAGTCCCACAGCCTTTTCGCCAAGTATCTTTAGCCATAATACTTGGTTGGCTTATGTTGCTGTCCATGAAATACTCTCCGGTAACGCCTAAAACCTGCGGATGTAACGCCACATAGCATGTAGTTGCAGCACCCTACAACCGTACCAAAAGAAATCAATATGCAACCGAGCTCTGTGGCAAAGAGATAACCTTTCTATAGTAATAAATCTCATCACCATTCATAAAGAGCACTACCTGTGGAATACTTTTGAGGAAGTATTTGCCAACCATCTGTCCAACGGCTGCATCAAGGCAATACATCAGATAAGTAAACTAAAGCTAAAGCTGATACAAGTCAGCCTCAAGCAGTTTGATAGTAGGTTTCAGTCAGGATGGTGATCATAAATAAAACAATATTCAAAAGTGCTACGCAGTTTCTATAGGTCCAGATCATCAGATGATACTAAATATAGGAGAGTTTCTGCCACGCTTAAGTAGAGTAATCCAACTTGTTTTTAACTTTCAATATACCGAGACTATCTTCAAAATGCAAAAATTAACTGGATCTAAAATGACTCGAAGGATTACTGTTAATAAGACCATGGTGGCGCATAAGATTGGTCATAACAATTGATCCAGGATGAAGTGAATTTGCTGTAATCGCCATTCCCTCGTCCTGTTTAAATCAAGAGAAAAAAAAACATTCAAAAATTTGAACCCTCTTGGTATGTTAATGGTGTACAAGATACTGAACTTGTATTATTAATTACAAATGATTTAACAAAGAAAACCTAATAAAATACATTTTCTCAAGTGTCAACATACCATAACCTACATGATACATTAAGGCTTTGATTTGTTAGTGGAAAAATGAAAGGATGGAGGGAGTGGAAAAGTGGAAAGAAAGTAAATTTTGATTGTGTTTGAAAGGAAAGAAAAGAGAGGGATTCATTTTCCATCCTAATGTGTAAAAACAAATAATTCCAATTTAGAAGGAAAATATGTGAGAAAATGTAATAGAGATGTGAGTTAGTTCAAAATATATATTTTTCAAAGCTTAATTTTTTTCCTCTCATTTTTCAACTCTACCAAGCAATGAATGGAAAGAAAGTTACACTTTCAAATTTTCACCCTTCCTACCAAGCACCAATGTAAAGAAAAATTAATAATTTTCATCTTTCCACTTTTCTATCCCTTTAATTTTCCACAATTCCAATTTTCTTTCCACTCTACCAAGCAAAGCCTAAGTGATGTGAGGTTCAAGATTTGTAAAATGCATTGGATTGCACAGGTTGTACATCAAACAGAAATTGAAAATATTTTGTACCTTTAGACGCCTCACAAGCTCATTAGCGTGCAATATATTAGCAAGCTTTGATTGTCCATAAGCAAACCAAGAAAAGTATTGTAGATAAATAGGGAATTCTAGTAGAGAAATAAGAAAATTCCAGCAAAGAATGATGTATTTTCAGCAGAGAAAAAATATATTTTTCTGTTATTTCATATCCCCTTTAATATTACAACACAACTCTTATATAGGCTTTTTACAATAGTCCTACAACTATACAACTCTAGAATTCAAACTAGAGATAGGATAAACTAGTCTAAATTTGAATTTGAATTCTAATTATCTATAGATAATAACTAACTTGATTTACTAATATTTACAAAAGATCTTTTATTTGAATATATTCAACACTCCCCCTCAAGCTAGAGAGTATATATTATACAGTCCTAGCTTGCACGAAAGCTCATCGAAAGTAGGTCGTGGAGGGCCTTGGTGAGTATATCAGCAAGTTGATTTTTGGAAGGCACAAAGCTGAGTTTTACCATTCCACTATTAACCTTTTCGGAAATAAACTGTCGATCTATTTCCACATGCTTGGTTCTATCATGATGAACTGGGTTTTTAACTATACGAATGGCAGATTGGCTGTCACTGTACAATTCAGAATTTTTTTTGTCATTCAAACCCAATTCGTTAAGTAATCTTTGTAACCAGATTCCTTCACACATTCCTAGTGCAATGGCCTTATATTCAGCTTCAGCACTGCTCCGAGACACCACTGACTGTTTCTTGCTCCGCCAAGTAACCAAATTGCCCCACACAAATGTGCAATACCCACTGGTAGATCTCCTATCAGTTAATTCTCCTGCCCAGCTGGAATCAGTAAAAACTTTAACTGATCTGTCTTCATTTTTCTTGAAGATTAAGCCATGTCCGGGGGCCATCTTTAGATACTTTAGGATTCTATAGACAGCTTCAAGATGTTCTTCTCTAGGATCACTCATATATTGACTTACAATACTAACAGGAAATGCTATATCGGGTCGAGTAAGATAAAGGTAGATTAATTTCCCTACTAACCTTTGATAGAGTCATTTGTTCACAGGGCTTCCTAATTCATCCTTCTTCAATTTGAGATTAAATTCCATAGGAGTTTCAACTGGTTTACATCCTTTCATTCCTGATTCAATGAGTAAATCCAAGATATACTTCATCTGATTAATAACCAAGCCAACTTTAGATCTTGCAACTTCCATTCCTAGGAAATATCTCAGAGAACCAAGGTCCTTAGTTTCGAACTCACCAACAAGTATTCTTTTTAACCTTTCAATTTCCCCAATATCATCTCCTGTGATGATGATATCATCCACATAAACAATAAGAATGGCTTTCTTCTTTTCTGAACTTTCCTTAATGAACAAGGTGTGATCTGTTTGACACTGCTTGTATCCATTCTTCAAGATGGCTTTTGTGAATCAATCAAACCAGGCCCTAGGAGACTGTTTTAGGCCATACAATGATTTTTCCAACTTGCAAACTTTTTGTCTGTCGAAATGACTCCTCATTCCTGGTGGTATTTTCATATAAACTTCTTCTTCAAGATTGCCATTCAAAAAGGCATTTTTGATGTCAAGTTGATGTAATTTCCAGTCTTTATTCACAGCTAAAGATGGAAGAACTCTTACTGTGTTCAGCTTAGCTACTGGTGCAAATGTTTCTTGGTAGTCTATACCATATGACTGAGTGAATCCTTTGGCTACCAACCTTGCCTTGTACCTTTCAATGCTGCCATCAGATTTAAATTTGACAGTAAAAACCCACTTGCAGCCAACTGGTCTCTTTCCTGGTGGAAGTTCTGCTAGTGTCCAAGTTTTGTTGCCCTCTAGTGCCCTCATTTCTTCTTCTACAGCTTTCTTCCAGTTAGGATCTTTCATTGCCTTCTCCACTGTTTTTGGGATGAAAGTGTTGTCAACACTAGAGGTGAAAGCCTTAAATGCAGGCTTTATATTTCCATATGCCACAAACTTCTGAATGGGATGAGATGTGCACCTCCTTACACCATTTCTTTGAGCAATAGACAACTCGTCAGTATCAATAAAAGGAATATGAGCAACATTCTGAGAATCTTCCATACCTTTCAAATTTTCCACGGCTGCAGGACCAAGATCCAGCTCTTGGCAGTTTCCAGATTGTATTGTAGTCTCTTTGTTGGGCCTTTTTCTCCTTCTATATACACTAAGCTCTCTAACTTCGAGTTGTTCAGGTTGTTGTTCTGTTGGAGTTCTTTGTGGAGTGTGAGGTGAACCTGGTGGTTCCAAGGCAGTTGGTTCATTGTTTGGAATAAAGGTAGATTCAGATGAAGTAATAGTAGGGTTAGTATTTGGCTGTAAAATAGTAGAGATTTCGGTAGTAGGAAACAAATCATCGTGGAAATTATCAAGAATTGGAAATTCATGTAAACTGTCCCCCTGAATTTCAGGTTTGGGGTAATAGGGCTTGTGTTCAAGGAAGGTAACATCAAAGGAGGTATAAGTTCTTTTAGTGACAGGAGAGTAGCACTTGTAGCCCTTCTTAGTTGAAGAATAACCTAGGAAGATGCATTTAAGAGCTTTAGGATCTAGTTTGGATTGAGGAGAAATATGAACAAAAACAGTGCACCCAAATACCTTTGCTGGAATATTAGAAGAAAGGGGTTGGAAATTCAAAAAAGTCTTAAGAAACACATTCCTAGGGGTTTGAAATTTGAAAGGTTTACTAGGCATTCTGTTTATAAGAAAAGTAGCTGTAAGAATGGCTTCCCCCCAATAAAACTTAGGAACATTTGTGGAAAACATTAAAGATCTAGCCACCTCTAACAAATGCATATTCTTTCTTTCGGCAACACCATTTTGCTGAGGTGAATCGACACAAGATGTTATGTGAACAATCCTTTTTTCTTGAAAATAAGATCCTAAGGTTTTGGTAAAGTACTCACTACCATTATCAGAATGGAGAATTTTGATTTCGCTCCGAAATTGAGTTTCTATTAAAGTCTTAAATCTTTTAAAAATACCCCCAGTTTCTGATTTTTCTTTCATAAGAAATGTCCAAGTAAGCCTACTATGATCATCTATGAAAGTAATAAACCACGTAGAACCATCAATATTCCTAACTTTAGAAGGGCCCCAAATGTCACTGTAGATTAAGGAAAATGGATAAGAGGTTTTATAAGTAGATGGAGGATAAGAACTTTTGGTATGTTTGGCAAAAGGACAAATTTCGCATGAAAAAAATTTGGACTTTTATGGACAAATAACTTGGGAAACATCTTTGCAAGATACTGAAAACTGGGATGGTCAAGCCTATAATGCCATAACAAAACAGATTGTGAAGAATCTAAAATAGTAGGAAAACAAGGAAAAGTATGGGTACAACTCGAATTTGCTTGTCCATTAGGAGAATTGTGCCCTTGGAAGATATAGAGGCCACCGCACAACCTAGCTTTGCCAATTACTTTCCCCGAGTCCAGAGCCTGAAATTCACAACCATGAGGAGAGAATTTAGTTGTGCATTGAAAATCAGCAGATAATTTACTCACGAAAATAAGGTTGCAAGTCAATTTTGGAACGTATAACACATTAGACTGTAATAGTCTCAGAGATTTGAATAGAACCACTCCCTGATATTGAGGAGAAAGAGCCATCAGCAGTCTTTATTTGAGAGGTAACCAATGAAGGACGAAATGTATGGAAGAGAGAGGCATTTCCACTCATATGGTCTGATGCTCCCGAGTCAACAATCCAGTTGGAACAATTATTTTTACCAGCCAAAAAGGCAAAAGTGGAACTACCTTCTTGAGCAGAATATACACTGTTCGAAGAACTGGAATCGTTCCTTTGACGAATTTGGATGGTGGAGATATCAGAGACAACATCGGGAATGAGACTATTTGCGGAAGGGAATGTATCAACCATGTTAAGAGTTTAGGGACCGGATATTTAGACTGATACCATGTAGATAAATAGGGAATGCTAGTAGAGAAATAGAAAAGTTCCAGCAAAGAATGATGTATTTTCTGCAGATAATAATACATTTCTCTGTTATTTCATATCCCCTTTAATGTTACAACACAACTCTTATATAGGCTTTTTACACTAGTCCTACAACTATATAACTCTAGAATTCAAACTAGAGATAGGATAAACTAGTCTAAATTTGAATTTGAATTCTAATTATCTATAGATAATAACTAACTTGATTTACTAATATTTACAAAAGATCTTTTATTTGAATATATTCAACAAGTATATGTAAGTCAACATGAAAAATGAGAAAGAAATGATCAAGCATTTAAGCAGATATTCATCCAATATTCTACGCTCCTAAGGGGATCAAATTGGTGAAGCCTATCATCAGTTTTACCCTGATCATCATTGATTTGATCAAAGCGAATTCCCTCACGATACACAATCCGGTTGTAACACCCCCGACCTGTATCCGTACACGAATATGAATCGAGAATGTCACATAAAATATACAATATACTTACCATGCTAAATTTAGGCTAACAAATTTATTTATTTATTGTTTTAACTCATAATACTAATATTGTCAATTTAAAAGATAAGTATAAAGTATTATAATTATATAAATCGTGTTTTAATTTCGAACTATTACAAGGCAAGCCGGATTTAAAATTTTACAAAACTGACAGGTTACTTAATTACATGCCACTAAATACAACAAAATAGGATGTCATAGATACAAGAAAATAACATGTCTGCGTTGTAGGCCCTAATACCCGATCTGATGCAAAAGCTATCCCACTAGCTATTATGTTGAAACATAATTTAATTCATCAATTAAAAATCGTATAGCCCAAGGTAATATTGAGTGACTAATATACGAGTCGTGTACTAAAAGTACTATTCTTTGCGAGCGCCATAATTAAATGACGAAAACAAGCGCCACCGAAGTGACGAAACGAGCGACACATTAGAGTATCGAACAAGCGACACAATAAAGTATCGAAACGAGCGACACCCGAAGGTATCGAAAACGAGCGACACCCGAAGGTATCGAAAACAAGCGACATGTCGAAATCATGTGACTCTAATGGTATACCACAATATTGTCAACTCATGACCAAGGGCAAATATAAAAATATTTCCTACAATAACATAATGGCTAGCATGGCATTATAATTTAAATCATGTAACTCAATCGTAAAGGAACAGTTCATACTTTAAAAAAGTAATTACCTTTTTAGGTCGACTTATCGCAAGTCTTCCTATCACATATTATAAAAACATGCATGCACTCACCTTTGCCTTGTATCAAAATGCCTCACTACTCGATTTCAGTCCAGTACTTTTTCTTTCTCCTTTCGATTATTATGTCCCCGATTTGACTGATTATCTACAAAAATCATAACATATATCATTTCAAAGTATTAGAATATTCTCAATTCACCAATAATAATGGAAATAACCAATAATTATCTAAAATCAATAAAATTGATCCGATAAAAATTTCAATATTCGAACCAATTTTTTTCACACTTTTTATAAAAATTTCTAAACTTTGCATTTTAGTCCCTAAGGACATTTTCAAGCTTCTAACATCAATTTCAAACTAAATCCTTGCATTTTTCATCAAATACACTCAAGGACCTAACCTTTAGAAATTTCCAACTTGGTCACTAATATTTCCGAAAATTACAATCAAGTCCCAAAGTCACCAAAAATTTCAAATTAAGCCTCCAAACCACTTAACTTGATTTTTCAAGTCACTACACTCCAAAAACAAACTTTATAATTTAGTCCCCAAACTTTTCAAAATTTTCAAATTGGTCCCTAATGCCAAATTAATTAGGGATTTCACTCCAAACCATTTATATCATCATTCTAAACAATTCTTTCTTCTACAACACCTTCCAATTCAATTTTTATCAAAACCCCTAAAATTTCCTCTTTAAAAATCAAGACTTTTTTTCTTTAATCTAACAATACAAATATACTTGAATCACTTCCATTTCATCATTTCCGACCTCAAACCAAAATTTTGCCATAGTTTCCCCATAATTCTTCATCTAACCAATCCTCCAAACTCAACAAAAACACATGGAAACTAAGCAAAAATTATATCAATAGATAGAGAATTTCAAGAGGAAAATTTTTCTATCTAATAGCTCAAGCCAAAAATCAACCACATAAGCACCAAAATGAATTGAAATCCTTACCCCCTTTTAACTTGAAATTTCGGCAGCTTTCAATTGATAAGAATTGAAAAATTTTCAATCTCCTTTTTCTTTTCTTTCCTTTTTACACAATTATGCCATTTGGCATATTATTACCCATTAAATACAATATTAAATCATACTATGCCACTTGTCTTGAAATAAAAAAATGGAATATTAAATTTCCTTATCAACATCTAACTAGACTTTAAATACTAGTTAGCAATTTAGTTAGTTTCCAACTAACTAATTGAAATCCAACTAATTCACTTGAAATCCAACTAATTCACTTGAAATCCAACCAACCTCAAGAAATCAACAGAACATAATAAAATATTCAAAATGAATATTTTATAAATTTTCAACTCAATGGGGCCCATCTTTAAAATTTAGACTCGATTCAAAATACCGATAATTAATAAGGTATCGAATATGATCGAATCTAAACAGTCTCAGAAAATTCTCAAATTTCAGCACAAGGTTCCTTGAGTCTAACTAAGGCTCCAATTAAAATTTCATAATTTTTCGAGTTCGAATACTTACCCGAAAAATTTACCAAAACTTATACCTTTACTAGCTTTTTACACAATTCTCGTACCAAAAATCCGATTCCCACTGAATTTATTCTTCTTATCTAAACTATTCATTTTTTTACCATAAAATTTATTATTGGGAAAATTACCATTTTGGTCCTTATAATTTTCCCAACCTCACTTTTGTCACCAAACTTTGAAATCTTACGTTTTAGTCACCAAACTAAAACTATCAATTTTAAGAACTTTGCAAACTAATCACCAAGCACATATAAAGCAAATATAAATCAACTAACAAGCAAATTTTGGGGTATTACAATTCTTCCCCTTAAGAAAATTAGGTCCTCGAATTTTCGGAGCGTCTGGTTTAAAACAGATGTGGGTCTTTGCTTCTCCATCATTTCCTTCGTCTCCCATGTCGCTTCTTCAACTTTATGATTACGCCACAAGACTTTAACCAAAGGTATCCGCTTGTTTCTCAACTCTTTAGTACCATAAGCTAATATCCTGACTGGTTCTTCCTCGTACGTCAGGTCTGACTGTAATTCGATCTCATCGGGTGCAATCACATGGGATGGATCTGATCGGTACCTTCGAAGCATGAAGACATGAAAAACATCATGGATTTTACTCATTTCCATTCTGGAACAGAAATAGACTGCAGCTTCCCTGATGGCACTTGATGCTCTGTTTTCATCTTCTGACAGGTCAAACATTTAGCAACAAACTCTGAAATCATTCTCTTCATACCGCCACCAAGATCGACTTCTCAAATCTGATACATCTTGTTTCCACCGGATGTATAGTCAATGGACTATAGTGAGCTTCCATAAGCGCATCCCATTTCAACTTAGCATCTTCAGGATATACAACCCGTCTTTATAATAAAGACATCCATCGGTCTAATCTCATAATTCTTCACTTCACCCGATTCCACTTGTTTAATCTTTTCGGTACATTCTTTATCTTGCTGCTGACTTTCTTTAATCCGGTCAAACAATGCTGATTTTATTCTTAATTCTACCAAAATGAACCATCGATTGTCCTTTCAACTCGAGCATTCATAGCTCGTAATGTAGCAAATATCTTCCGCTCAAAGCATCTGCTACAACATTAGCTCACGGGATGATAATCAATAACCAGATCATAGTCTTTGATTAGCTCCAACCATCTTCGTTGCCTCAAATTCAATTCTTTCGAGTCATCGATACTTTAAACTTTTGTGATCGATGTAAACATGACAACGCTCACCGTATAGATAATGTCGCCAAACTTTCGTGAGCAAACACTACCGCAAAGCAAGCTCCAAATCATGTGTCGGATAATTCTTCTCATGTGTTTTCAGCTGTCGGGAAGCATAAGCAATCATCTTTCCTTCTTGCATCAAAGACGCAACCCAAACCAATATAAGATGCATCATTTATCTGAAATAAATTTCTTACCCGACTCAAAATGAACTAATACTGGAGCTTCTGTTAAAACTTTCTTCAAATGATCAAAACTCTCTTGGCATTTATCATTCCAAACAAATGGCACATCTTTTCTCAACAATTTGATAAGCGGAGCAGCTATCAAAGAAAAATCCTTGACAAACCTGTGATAGTATCCAGCCAATCCCAAGAAACTACGAACCTCGGTAATATTCTTGGGAACTTTCCATTCAAGGATGGACTGTACTTTCTTAGGATCAACTCGTATCCCCTCAACTGAAGCAGCGTGTCCTAAGAAAGCCACCTCGGACAGCCAAAACTCACATTTTGAGAGCTTGGCATATAACTTCTTTTCTCTCAAAATCTGCAATACTATTCGCAGGTGCACATCATGATCTTCTTTAGTCTTCGAATACACCAAAATATCATCAATGAATACCACTACAACTGATCAAGGTATGGTTGAAACACTCGATTCATCAAGTCCATAAATGCAGCTGGAGCATTAGTAAGGCCGAATGGCATAACCACAAACTCGTAATGACCATACCTTGTTTGAAAAGCTGTCTTCGGAACATCTTCCTCTTTGACTTTCAACTGATAATAGCCTGATCGAAGATCAATCTTGGAAAACGCTGCTGCTCCTTTTAGTTGATCAAACAAATCTTCAATTCTCGGTAGTGGATACTTATTTTTAATAGTCACTTTGTTCAAATTGTCGATAATCAATACACAATCATAACGAACCATCTTTCTTTTTAACAAACAACACCGGTGCTCCCCCGGTGAAATACTAGGACGAATAAACCCTTTATCCAGAGTTCTTGCAATTGTGACTTCAATTCTCTTAACTCTGCGGTGCCATTCTATATGGAGCCATCGATATTGGTTCAGTCCTGAATTACCTCAATTCCAAACTGAACTTCTCTTTCCGGTGCCAAACCTGGCAATTCCTCTGGAAACACATCCGGAAAGTCTCGTACTATCGGAATGGCACTGAGATCATTACCATCCTTTTAATTATCCACTACATGTGCCAGAAAAGCCTGGCAACCCTGTTCCAACAGCTTTTTAGCTTTTTAAGGGCTGAAATCACATTCTGCAAACACCGAGATCCTTCTCCCAAAACTATAATCTCTGATCCATCAGCTGCCCTCAAAATCAACTGTTGCTGACGACATCTCACCGTAGCATCATGGGCATGAAGCCAATCCATACCCAGAATAATCTCCAAATCATCAAAATATAACTCCAATAAATCAGCTGAAAACTCATATCCTCGAGCTATCGGTGAACAGTCCTTACACACCACAGTTACCCGAGCACTTTGACCAAGTGGATTGACAAATATCACATCACTCGAGTAGACACTACAGAATTCCTCTATCCCGTACCAATTTAGCACTAACATAGGAGTGTGTGGATCCAAAGTCTATCAAAACAAAAACACAGTTCACCATAAAGTAGAAAAGTACCTATGATGATGTCGATCCTCCCGATCATCTCGGTCATCACGAGTCCGAATATGATAGACTCGAGCGAAGCTCTGTCATCTTTCCGGAACCCGTCCGAGACGAACTGCGCAGATCCACGGCCTCTGCCTCCTTGCATACCCACCGATCTTTCTCGTCGGACCGATCTGTCTTCACGAGCCGGACAATCTCGAACAAAGTGTCCCATCTCTCCACAGGTTGAAACAGCACTGTAAACTTTTCGGCACTCTCCACGATGATACCGATTCACGGTGCTTACACCGTGGAGCTCCCGATCTGTTTCGCAATTCTTTGCCGGCACCCTTAGACTTTCCAGCTTGACCGGTCCGACCTCGAGACGCCGAATATCCAGTTTACCTTGATGAAAATTACCTTTACCTCGCTTAGCTGATCGCGAAGTAAAAGATGATTCAGCTCCTCTTTTCTGCCCAGACGCCTCTTTCTCGGCCTTGTCTCGAACATTCTTCATCGCTTTGGCTTTATTAACAGCATCCTAAAAATCTTGGATAGGGTTGGCCACTAACACCTCCTGATATCTCGAATCCAAACCACCAATGAAACTGTCTATAACAGTTCTCTTAGTAGGTAGCAGCTCAAAGAACAAATCGGCTCGAGCGGTTGAAATCACACTCATACTCATAAATCGACCGTCCTTCTTGCTTCGGATCGATGAACTACTCGCTCATCTCTCTAACAAAAATAGCTCGATATATTTCCTTCAAACTCTCGAAGGAAAAACGCCAGTGATCTCCTCGTGCACACGAGCTGTAATGGTGTTCCACCGATCGAGTGACCCTCTCAATAGAAAACTACACCATCAAGCTTTCCTCGATCATCGCATCCGATGCGAGCTAATATAGATTGTACATCATTAAGCCATGTATCGGCTGAGAGTGGATCACCATCTTCTTCTCCTTTAAAATTCGAAGCCTCAAGTGTCTTTAGCTCCTTTGGCACATTCAGTCGGGGAGGTCTATTCAATATAGCATTCAGAGTCTGCAAAAATGTGCCCGATCCTGAACCGCGTTCTCGGTGTACATGCCGGCCTTTGGACCTCTTCTCCGGCATCGAGAGCAATCTCAGGCCTTGCCTGCTCTGCAGTGTGTCGGGAACCCTCTCCTTCCGACATCTGTACTCATAACATTCACTAAACTCATAAGCAATTGCATCAACTAAACAAATATCATTTTCAAGTATAAACGACATCCTAGTGGCATGTACACTTTAAAACACTTTCATTAAAAATAAATAAATCCAGAATCGGCTAAACCTGTAGCTCTGATACCAATAAATGTAACACCCCCGACCCGTATCCGTACACGAATATGAATCGAGAATGTCACATAAAATATACAATATACTTACCATGCTAAATTTAGGCTAACAAATTTATTTATTTATTATTTTAACTCATAATACTAATATTGTCAATTTAAAAGATAAGTATAAAGTATTATAATTATATAAATCGTGTTTTAATTTCGAACTATTACAAGGCAAGTCGGATTTAAAATTTTACAAAACTGACAGGTTACTTAATTACATGCCACTAAATACAACAAAATAGGATGTCATAGATACAAGAAAATAACCTGTCTGCGTTGTAGGCCCTAATACCCGATCTGATGCAAAAGCTATCCCACTAGCTATTCCGGCAACCTACGCGTATCACCGAAATACACGCTGAGAATATACTCAGTGAGGCATAAGGTAAGTAACATGAAATAAACCATAAACAATTTATGATACTTGTAAAACCTATTAAATTTCATAATACTTTTCATAACATGCAGGAAAAAAAACATATCATATTATGTTGAAACATAATTTAATTCATCAATTAAAAATCGTATAGCCCAAGGTAATATTGAGTGACTAATATACGAGTCGTGTACTAAAAGTACTATTCTTTGCGAGCGCCATAATTAAATGACGAAAACAAGCGCCACCGAAGTGACGAAACGAGTGACACATTAGAGTATCGAACAAGCGACACAATAAAGTATCGAAACGAGCGACACCCGAAGGTATCGAAAACGAGCGACACCCGAAGATATCGAAAACAAGCGACATGTCGAAATCATGTGACTCTAATGGTATACCACAGTATTGTCAACTCATGACCAAGGGCAAATATAAAAATATTTCCTGCAATAACATAATGGCTAGCATGGCATTATAATTTAAATCATGTAACTCAATCGTAAAGGAACAGTTCATACTTTAAAAAAATAATTACCTTTTTAGGTCGACTTATCGCAAGTCTTCCTATCACATATTATAAAAACATGCATGCACTCACCTTTGCCTTGTATCAAAATGCCTCACTACTCGATTTCAAATCCGATTTTTTTTCTTTCCCCTTTCGATTATTATGTCCCCGATTTGACTGATTATCTACAAAAATCATAACATATACCATTTCAAAGTATATGTTAGAATATTCTCAATTCACCAATAATAATGGAAATAACCAATAATTATCTAAAATCAATAAAATTGATCCGATAAAAATTTCAATATTCGAACCAATTTTTTTCACACTTTTTATAAAAATTTCCAAACTTTGCATTTTAGTCCCTAAGGACATTTTCAAGCTTCTAACATCAATTTCAAACTAAATCCTTGCATTTTTCATCAAATACACTCAAGGACCTAAGCTTTAGAAATTTCCAACTTGGTCACTAATATTTCGAAAATTACAATCAAGTCCCAAAGTCACCAAAATTTCAAATTAAGCCTCCAAACCACTTACCTTGATTTTTCAAGCCACTACACTCCAAAAACAAACTTTATAATTTAGTCCCCAAACTTTTCAAAATTTTTAAATTGGTCCCTAATGCCAAATTAATTAGGGATTTCACTCCAAACCATTTATATCATCATTCTAAACAATTCTTTCTTCTACAACACCTTCCAATTCAATTTTTATCAAAACCCCTAAAATTTCCTCTTTAAAAATCAAGACTTTTTTTCTTTAATCTAACAACACAAATATACTTGAATCACTTCCATTTCATCATTTCCAACCTCAAACCAAAATTTTGCCATAGTTTCCCTATAATTCTTCATCTAACCAATCCTCCAAACTCAACAAAAACACATGGAAACTAAGCAAAAATTATATCAATAGATAGAGAATTTCAAGAGGAAAAATTTTCTATCTAATAGCTCAAGCCAAAAATCAACCACATAAGCACCAAAATTGAATTGAAATCCTTACCCCCTTTTAACTTGAAATTTCGGCAGCATTCAATTGATAAGAATTGAAAATTTTTTAATCTCCTTTTTCTTTTCTTTCCTTTTTACACAATTATGCCATTTGGCATATTATTACCCATTAAATACAATATTAAATCATACTATGCCACTTGTCTTGAAATAAAAAAATGGAATATTAAATTCCCTTATCAACATCTAACTAGACTTTAAATACTAGTTAGCAATTTAGTTAGTTTCCAACTAACTAATTGAAATCCAACTAATTCACTTAAAATCCAACCAACCTCAAGAAACCAACCAGAACATAATAAAATATTCAAAATGAATATTTTATAAATTTTCCAACTCCAATGGGGCCCATCTTTAAAATTTAGACTCGATTCGAAATACCGATAATTAATAAGGTATTGAATATGATCGAATCTAAACAGTCTCAGAAAATTCTCAAATTTCAGCACAAGGTTCCTTGAGTCTAACTAAGGCTCCAATTAAAATTTCATAATTTTCCGAGTTCGAATACTTACCCGAAAAATTTACCAAAACTTATACCTTTACTAGCTTTTTACACAATTCTCGTACCAAAAATCCGATTCCCACTGAATTTATTCTTCTTATCTAAACTATTCATTTTTTACCATAAAATTTATTATTGGGAAAATTACCATTTTGGTCCTTATAATTTTCCCAACCTCACTTTTGTCACCAAACTTTGAAATCTTCGTTTTAGTCACCAAACTAAAACTATCAATTTTAAGAACTTTGCAAACTAATCACCAAGCACATATAAAGCAAATATAAATCAACTAACAAGCAAATTTTGGGGTATTACACCGGTGACCCTCCGAAGATAAATTAACAATCCTCCCTTCTCTTTTGCTTTCACGTGCGGTACGTTTCATAGTCTCCAACAAAAGGTTTGTAAGAAGAAAATGACATGCAAAAATAGTTACTATATCATTAGATTTGACATTCAGGAAGACAAACATCAAAGCTAATTTTCTATTCAAATGAATCACAATAATTTACTCATTGTCAGCACACTATTACATATAACATAGTTACATGAAATATATTAACCTAAATGGTTGGTTGCAAACTGCAGTTCTACGTTGTCATGTGATAGCATGAATGGAGTTGCCATAACCCCTGCATTGTTACTATCAAGCAAAAAAGAAACTATTAGTCTTCACACGCGGAAGCATGAGCTCAAGGAAATAGTAATTGACAAAAGAAAACGAGAAAGGCAATAACAGCAACAACAATAAGTGCAAAAGATTGCTAGTTAATTCGGAAATGACTGTAAATGCACATGAACAAGTGTGCAGAAACTAGAAGAACGAGGCCATAAATGGTTGAACTTGCAGCAGTTTAATCCTTACATTAGGATGTTTAGGGGAAGATTAGAAGACTGGAATTCTGATGCAAATCTCCTTACTGATGCCATTGAGCTAAGATCTAATTCCATCACATCGATCTTAGCACCATTTATTTCTTTAAGTATTGTTTCTTTCACATTCCTACTTACATCCACATTCCTTACTGCCATAACCACATGGACACCACGCAATGCAAGAACACGTGCTGTCTCTACACCAATACCACTTGATGCTCCTGAAATGAATGAATATAAGCACTTGGGATATGTAACTAAGAATCAAAGCACCATTATAAAGACTGTAGTGGTAATAACTAATGAATACAAATTTGTCAAGCAAGAAGTTGGGCGCTTTCTTTTTGTTTCCCATTCTTCCTTCAAGAAAGTATTCTTCTCTAGGATGACAAACACTAAGGGTGTGCTAGGTTGAATGCAAAAGTGAAAGGATGGAAGAAGAGGTGGAAAAGTGGAAAGAAAATAAATAGTGTGTGATTGGTACGAAAGAAAAGTGAGAAGAGAGAAAATGAGATTATCACTATAAAAACAAATCGTTCCAAATTGAAATGTTAAGAGTAGAGAAAATGTGAGAGACATGTAAGTGTTTAAAATTATGTATTTTCAAAAAACTTTATTTTCTTAATTTCGTATTTCAATTCTACCAAGCAGGCAATGAATGAAAAGACTTCTTTCAATTTTTTTCATCTGTCCTACTAATACACCAAAGGAAAGAAAAAAAATCATCTTTTCCTTTCTCTACACCTTCAATTTTCTTTCCAATCTACCAAGCAAATCCTACAACTTTTATACAGAAGAATTTAACTGCATATACCCAAAACCCGGAAAAAATTATATACAACCTCTTTGCAATAAAGATCATCAACAAGTTCACTAAATATGGGAAGCTTACAATCGGGATTAAATTCATGAGGGGGCAAAAAAGTTCATTTGTTCTCTATCTACAGATCATCAACAAGTTCACTAAATATGGGAAGCTTACATTAGTAAAAAAACCTGTAACGATGGCAGTGAGACCAGTTCCATCAATCCCTTGAGTAACGTCCTCTGCTGTAGAATATGCAGAGAAACCGGATGCTCCTTTCCAGCTAAAAAGCCACATGCTTTCTTTTGCAGAACAGTTTCCAGCTACAATGAAGATCGATCGGTTTAGTAGGCGTTGAAGTTTGGATAAAAGAAGAAAAAGGGTCTACTGTTTTTTTTTTATAGCTTTACTATCCCAAAGGAGACGAGCTATTTATACAAAAGGAGGGATAGAAAATCATATGGGTTTTGTAACTAACAATAAGCCTACCCAATGCCCATACTCATTTCCAATCCAAAGAAACAGAAATATAACAGATTCTAGAACTATATGATAACAATCTCTAAAGACTCTTAATGATGCTAAAGACAATAATAACCTTAATAATATGATGGGTTAAATAAAAAATCAACCCCTAACTATACCCTTTGTTTGCTTTTAGTCCTGAAACTATTTTTTGGCCACTTTAAGTTCGATAGGTATCTAAGTCAAAAATAATTATTTCAGTCAATAAGATGTTGACAGGCCACAAAGATTTTTTGACCAAGAGATAGTTTAGGAACAAAAACAAAAAATGGCATAATTTAAGTACTTATTTTGACTAAAAAATAGATTAATTACTTAAAGTGACCAAAAATAACAATTTTTTTGGATAAGTTATTTTGTATTATATCCAAGAAGATAGCTAAAAAAGCACTACATCAAGACCCTATACATGCACTTGGGAATCCATCCCCTTAGGGAATTCCCCAAGATGCCCATAATTGTCTATTTACATCATCGATGTATACATCTTTGCATTATACTTTTATACACATTGTTTCTTTTATACAAGCAAGTAAACTAGTCCAATCTCTATAAGTATGTCTAAACTTCCTACGATTCCTCTCTTAACATATGTGATATACATACGAGTTCCATGTAAGCTTGAGCATATACACAATCAATGATTTTCCTTTCAGTTTAGAGTATAGCCATGTTAACTCTCCATCCCAATCCATCAACCCCCTTCGAAGGCCACAGAGAGCAAGAATGGCTAGCCATACCTGGCCTGAATATTGACGGACTGCAAATAAATGGTTCCTGAATTCAAATCTAGTGCCATATAGCAAGCAATAAGGTTTAACATTCATCCCCATAAGCTGCAATCTATCAAGGGTGGGCAGCCGATCTATTATGGCCATCCAATTATCACAGAATGCTTTGGAATATGCAGACCATACCACACAATCTTATGCCAGGCCATTTTAGGTCTACTACCCCTAATTTCAGACCATATATGTCGTACGCAAACAGCAGAGGAGCTTAGAGTCTGTCCCAAAGGCCTCAACTTCAACAGTTTTCTCAGGCACCAACTGAAATGAGTTTTACATTTCACGGTCCAATAATCTGCTTCTTTGAACACATACATTTTAATCCATGCTACCCACAAAGACCCCTCATCAGATAATATACTCCTGACCAGTCACATCATACAAGTCCTATTTCATATATAGAGGTCCTTAACCCCAAGACCCCCTTCACTTTTAGGCCTACAAATAGACTTCCATCCCAATCGAGCACCTGAAGCTGCCTTATCTTTACCCTTCCAAAAAAAAACTCATACAAAGCTGCTCAATCTTCTGAATCACACCCTTAGACAGAATCATTTGTCTACACCAAAAATTCACTATGCTAAAAATTACAACATTAATTAACTGTAATCGACCAACATAGCTAAGCATCTTACTAGACCACTGCCCCAACCTAGCTTTCACCTTCTCAATGAGTACAATTCAGTCCATCTCTGTCAATCTCCTTGTAACCAAAGGAATGCCTAGGTACCTCACAGGCAGAGTACCAACCTTAAAACTAGTCAAGCTCCCAAAATTTTCCTTTTGTTCTATAAACACACCTGCAACAAACAGTTCTGATTTCGCAGCATTAAGTCTAAGTTCAGATATTTCATAGAACTTTTTCAGATCACACTGAACCCCCATGAGTGAATCTAAGTTACCCTTGCAAAAGATGAGTAAATCATCTACTAAGCACATATGAATAATTTCCCCTTCCTATATTTTGGGTGAAACTGGAATATTCCATTGCTGGCAGCTACATCAAGAAGATGAGAATATATTCATAGCAATGACAAACGGTATGGGGAGAGGGGATCCCCCTGTCGAACCCCTCTTCTTCCCTTGAAAAACCCCACCAAACTACCATTCAAAACAATAGAGAATCTATTCCCGGTAAAACATACTTTAATCTAGTTTCTGAATCTCTCAAGTAACCCAATAGCTTCCAGTGTCTTTAGCAAAAAATCCCAACTCAGGGAATCAAAAGCTTTTTTGTAAATTTACTTTTAAAGCACATCTAGGAGAAATAGCTTTTCTTCTATAGCCACTAACTAGCTCCTCTGCAAGTAAAGTATTATCCACTATACTTCTACTCTTAATGAAAGCAGACTGATTCTTAGAAATAAAACTTGGCAACCAAACATTCAATCTATCAACTAAAATCTTAGTTATTGCTTTATAAACTACAGAGCAGCATGAAATTGACCTAAAATGTTTCGCCTGACATGCATTTGGCACCTTAGGCACTAGAGTAACATCAGTAGTATTGAATGTTGGCAGTAGAGTAGTGGAAGTAAAAAAATACCTTACAGCAGCAATGAAATCAACACCCACTATATTCTAAGCTTTTTTGGAAACCAAGATGTGTAACTGTTAGAATTATGATCCAAATTCTTTTGGGATTTGGTTTAAAGTTAGAATCCTACTTTTAGTATATCTTGTTTACTTTATATTAATTAAAGGTGGGAAGCTCAGTTTGAGTAGAATTTGTTTCTATGCAAGTTTCTTCTGTAAACAAGGAATCTATCCCTATAAATAGATACTAGGGATTAGGGGTTTAGATAGAACATCATAAATCAGTTGTAATCCTTTCCTTGATTAAAAATTGCAGCCTTGATTTCCTCAGCAGTGACCTCCCTTATCAATGATTCATGAGCCTCAGTAGGAATATGCATTTGAAGTAAATCCCTTAGATCACCAACATTACAACACTGTACTTTCCCATCAATAGTTCCAATCTGCTTAGTGAAGAACTGAACAAGTATATTAGCCATCCCCTCAAAAGTACCAACTCTTTCTCCCATTTTCCAGAAAGTGAATAGTACTTTTCTTCTTCTTCACAGCTACTGCAGAGTGGAAGAACTTGGTCCCCTGGTCACCCTCCTTTGACCAACATAGTTTAGCTTTTTGTTTATAATATTGAGTCTCAATTTCTTCCAGTTCAATGAGCTCAAGTAAAGTCTTATTCCCATCAACAACATTTTCAAACTGCACTGGCAGTGTTAAGTTGAGAATCTGTAAAGCTTCCAACTGCTGCCTCTTATCCTCTACTCTCTTAGAGATATCACCATAATGAACTTGATTTAAGCTTCGCAAGCAAGGCTTCATTCTCTTGAGTTTGACAAATAATACTTGCATAGGATTTAAACCCCAAAAGTTGTTTCAGACCAAGACTGGGTAACAATATTCTCAAAGTCTGTAGGCTGAGTCCAAAAATTGAAGAACTTAAAAGGTTTCGGCTTATGTATAGGAGCTTCCACTTAAAAGTCACCACTGCAGGACTGTGGTCAGATATTCTAGGAACCTGAAACTCCACACAGGAAAGAGGCAAACTAATGTGCCATTGTAAATTGGTTAACACCTTGTCCAGCTTCCTAGCTAAGAAGCTCCCCTCTTATTTGTTGGACCAAGTAAAGATAGGGCCTGAGAAGGGATGATCAATTAATCCCATATCATTTAAACAGGCCTGAAACTCTTCCATATCAGAAGTAATATGAGTCCCTACAGAGTTAAAGTCAGAGATTTCAAAAGCATGAGCAAGTACATTGAAATCACCTCCTACAATCCAAGGAAGAGATCCAACCAAAGCCTCCACATGCTAAGTTGTTGTCATAAATCCCTCCTTCTAAAATGTTTTCATTACTACCATACACAGCTGAAAGCATCACCTCCTTACCCTCAAGCTCTCTCTTAATTGTAACCACTTGAGTCCCAGAAAATACTAGAAAAAAGTTCAAATCCTTCTTGAATAGAACCCAGATTTTCCCTAATTCAATAGCAGAATAGTTATTATAACATTTCCACAAATCAGAATAGGGAGCAAAGATCTCAGCAAACTTTACTTCCCTCACATTTGTTTCACGTAGACACAGAACATCAACCTGCAATTTTTTCATACGCTGTAAAATTTTCCTTTGCTTCTGGAGGTGATTAAACCCTCTTACATTCCAGAATGCAATAGTCATTGAGATATAGAAGCTCCCTCCAGCAGGCCACTAGCCTCAGCCCCCTTAACTTTTACTTTATCTACCTTTCTAGCTTTCATCTCCTGCAAAAGCGTAGCTACACCAAGGAAAGCAATCCTTGGTTTCCTAGGCTCCTCAGAAACTTCAACATTCACATTATTCAGGATTTTAAACTTATTCTTAGAGCTGACAAAACTTACAGATTTTCTCTTTGCACCCTTCTTTCCTTTGCGCCTTTCAGAGCTCTTCAAAAGTGGAAAATCTTCCACTGAGACATCAGTATTAACTTCAACAGCCCCAACTAGAACACTAACCGTGCCCCCAGATTTAGCCTCTTCTATAGTCTTGACCTCACTCACGGCCCCTACCACAGACTATAGCACAGTCCCAACAATTGCTAAGTCAATCATAGAAACACCAATGGCCTCAGCTGCAGTAGTTAGTTCAACATTAGCAGCGTCTGCAGCAGTGCTACTAATGGCCTCAACTTCAGCGGCTAGCTCAACATCAGTGATGCTACCAGTAACAACTGCACTAATGACCTCAGCCGCAATAGCTAGCTCAACATTAGTGCCACTGTTTTCCCTAGAATGAACATGTCCTGCACCCCTTTTGACTCTCCATTCAACAACTTTATCAGATTTGTCCTCTTTGGCAACTGTGCACATAGTAGTTGAGTGCCCAAAAACCTTATAACCATTACAGCAAGGAGGCATCCAAGGAATTTTGACTCTAACATACACAATCGACTTATCCCTCAACCTTACAGGAATAACTTTTAGAATCATACTCCCTGCTTCTACTTCCACACACACCTTAGCAAATTCAAGCCTCTCCCTAAAAGCAATAATAGTATCCATATAGAGGGGAATGCCTAAAGCACTAGAGATATAACTAAGACCTTTCCTAGAAAACAACTCTAGGGGAACATTGTATAACTGAACCCAGACTGACATCTTTGCCAAGTCAAAATCTAATTTCTCCAAGCTAGGCTCCCACTTCATAAGCACCAAAGGCTTATGTTGAATATGCCAAGGTCCATTTTCAAAAACCCAATCACGAGCAGCTACATTCGCGAAAGAAAAAAACGTAGAGATTAGGGCCAGCAAGACTAACCTTCTTCAACGATGTTTTCCCCCACATCAAACCCACAACTCGCTTTAGAGCAACAAAATTGGGTGCTGCTCCGATGAATTGACCCACTAGAGCAAGCTTTCAATCCTCAATTCCGTCATTAAAAATCTCCGCCGGAGGATCTACAGTAAAAGAATCATCAGTAACCGCAGGGGGGAAAATCCAAGGTTTGCTCATCAGTTCCCCCAAAAAAAAACTTCCTCCAGTCCACCGTTGTCATGAACAAGAAGAAGAACAGATTTAGCAAGAAAATTCGATTAAAATGCACCAGAACCCAGTCCAAATCACTCGGGAAAATGCAAGAATGAAGAAACTCTCCTAGGCCGTTAAGCCCGCTAATGCGCCTACAGAGAGGGCCAATGATTTTGGATTTGTTTGGTTAAAATCAGAATGAAATAGCAGTTTAGGTACTTGTTTTTGATCAAAAAATAGTTTAAGGACTAAAAATAATCAAAATACACAGTTTAAGATTCTCATTGTTGAGGCATACAAAAAATGCATAGATGAAACGGAACATAGCAACCAAATAACCAATGCAAAACAGAGAAAACTAGTGAATCAAACAAAGAGTTGTTGACACACACAAATGCTTATTATAGAGGAACTTCCAAGACGCCAAGTTTAGATCGATACCTACAAAACATTGAAGTAGACAAAGGTTTTGTTAGTGTATCAGCAATTTGATCAAGTGTTGGAACCCCACCAATAACCCATTTTACCGCTGCAACTTCCTCTAACGAAGAAAAGGTCGAGTTCAAAATGCTTAAATTTCGAGTGCATGACTGGATTTGCAGAGACAACAACAACATTGCACCAAATAATTGGCTTATCATCAGCATTAATGCGCAACTCTCTTGAAAGAGAATCGATCCAAATTATTTCCGACGCAACATAAACTACACTGCGATACTCAATTTCGGCTACAGATCTTGAGGCTACTGTTATTGACCTCTTGCCATCCAAGTCAGGCATATGTATGTTCTACAATGGAGTCTTCACGATGGTTTAAACCGAATACCGATAACTCTCCAAACGAGATATCATTACTTTGTAAGTTGGATGTTTCTTATGCAATTAGTTTGTGTTTTATGAATGAATTTGGATCGAGGATGATGCCCATACTTTCTTGCTTAAGATAATAGAAATATGATTTTGAATAAGTTTGAGACTTTACTCTCCAAAGAAGTAAAATCACCTTAGATCATTCATTAAGAGAAGTCGATTAATATGTCCAAGCATTAACCCGTGCCATAATCTCCAATCCGTTGGTTGCTCATTTCCAGAGCACTGTTTTATTTTATTTCTTATTGCATCTAGTTTTTTTGTAAGTTGTTGGTTTACTCTTCCACTCAAATATTGTTCTCATTAGGAAGGTAAACCTACAAAGGCATTTCACAATTCATATGGATAGAATCTCGATATATTTATCACTTGTTATTTGCGGCTTGTATACTTGCACTGTTGTTGCAAACATTGCACGTACCAAATTTTCGACGTCGTCGGGGATTGTTTCAAATGCTTCAATCGATGAGTCAGTATGGTGGGTCACCCGTTGAGGCTGCTAAACTACATCTCAGGTTGTTCATGGAGGTGTGTCACTCTTTTAAACAGTAGGGTGTTCATGAAGACATTCTCTTCGCCTGAAGCTGTTTTCCTACTCTCTCCGAGATAAAGTTAGAAATTGGTTGAATTCATTACAATTTGGTCCAGTCTAATCTTGAGACGAGTTGGCTAAAAAAATTGGCGAATTCGACACCATGTCAAACTCGATCAAGTTTAGACTCAAGTCGATTTCAATCGGATCAGTTTTTTACACCCTAATCAAAATACAGCTCGTCACTCTATCACCACCTTATCTAATTGCATGAATTGCCCCGTGTGATATCCCCCTTCATTAATTCTCCATTAACTTCAAACCCAACATCAATCTTGAACCCACAAATGAACCCAAACTCACCTTGCCCTTAGCTTTATTAATTCCTTTCGACCCATATTTGGCATATTCCCTAGTATTTGACGCCTTTACATTAAAATAATCCCCACATTCAAGATTAGGTTAACATCCTTAAATAAATATCTGAATATCTGACATTGTTTCTTTCCATATTTTTCAGGCGACGCGAGGACCACTCGTCCACTCCCTTATCTTGGAAAAGTACAAGTTATCTGGTTAAAACAAATATCAAGTATCATTAAATTATATTTAATAAAATAAGAAAGATTTACAATGTTTCAATCCCACTTATCTAATATTCAAGCAAATAAAAGTATGATAATTGAACGATATTTGTAAAATTCACATGTATCTCAATTAGGCCTATAAACGAATCGAATGAACACGAACGATGATATGTACATGTTTGTTTATTTAATTTTAACTGAACACGAATAACTAAACAAACATAATTTATTGTTCATGTTCATTTATTAAAATAATAAACGAATACAAATGAACATTGAGTGATAGTTTATTTTTTTTCTTAAGAAGTCTGAAGTCTCGTACATTGAGTATTGTTTAATTTTCTTTTTTTCATATTTTTATTATATGCTTTTAATTTTTTTAAATATAATACTTCTTTACGAAAAATAATAAATATAAATAGACACATGTGAATAAATTTAAACAAACGGATTACCGAACGTTCATAAACGTAGATAAACGAACAAGTCATTTGTTCGTGTTCGTTCATGTAATTAAACGTACATAAAATCTTGTTCATGTTCTTTCGTTTAATAAATAAACGAACATAAGCAAACTTCTCGTCGAACGGTTCACTGAACTTTCAGTTCGTTTACAGCCCTAATCTCAATAAAAAATCATAAATTACATATAAAAATTAATTATTTTTTTGAAGAAAAATATTTTTAATTGAAAATTAAATGACACTATCAAAGCTTATAGCATCATCGACCATTTATTTAATTCATAAAAAAATCACAATAACGTAGAATTATATATTTAAAAGGTTAAGGCAATTTGATTAGTCTTCTATTATCACATAAAAATGTCTTAAATTCATAAGATAAATTTTGTTATCATATATTATGTCAATATTATGTATTTATTTTTGTACGTTAATTTAGTTACTTTAAGTTTTTTGTACTTTTTTTATTTTTGATCATGACACAAATGATAGTTGTTAATATGTTAAGTGAAATTTTGCTTTTAGTCTCTATGTTATACATAAGTTTTAGATTTATTTTTGTTCTTTAATTTGATCACTTTTCAGTCCTTGTAATTTAATCACATTCTCGTTGTATTGTTTGTATTATGATTGAAATTTTAAAATTTAAAAAGTATATGAACAAAAATTGATCAAATAATAAAAACTGAAACTAGTTTATGATCACTTCAATTTTAATAATTGTTATTATTGCTATTAGGAAAATTTTAGAATGGGCGACACACACTACTGAACACTACTAACGTAATACACCGTTGAACATCATTAAATTTTTTAAGACTTTTAAATAATTATTAAAAATTTCAAAGGCTTGAGATGCAATTAATCATATTTCAAAATAAACTTATAAGACATTATTTCATGAACCATTCTCACAATCTCATCTATAGTCCTACCCAATTAAATGAACCCACATCATCTTTATTATTCATACAATATTTTCTTATAAATCAAAATTTACAAATCATCATCTTCTTCCTCATATCTCATATATTAGGAATTAGTTTTTTTTCTCAATTCTAATATGTCAAGAGCATCCACACTGGATCACGACCATTTACCTCGTCATCTCGTTGTCGAAAATCAATCGGCGTCGTGTGAAACACCGACATCGTCGAATGGTTCATTCGAATAATTTGCGACGAACGATGATATAACGGACGATAAACGGAGTGTGGGTTGTTCGAAGGGGGGCTTCATTTCGTCGCCAGAAGCACAACCAATGCCGGTGGAAGTAGCCGAATTTAGGGGTTAGGGATTTGGGGACTATTTTGAGATTATTTGAAAATTTCAGCATATATTAAAAATTCTGATTTATTTTAAAAAAAAATAAAATTCAGGAAATGTTTAATACTGCCACGTGTCATGTTTTTGTTGGCTAACAGAATTTTTTTAACTGACAGTAATGGCGAGGTACCTATTTGAGTAACGTTGAAAACGTTAGACATCTGTTTGGCCCGGAAAATACTTTGGGCGCCAATCTGAAAAAAATGTATATTTTTGACACTTATTTGCCACTTAAGCCAAAAATTAATAGTGTTCAACGGTATATTACGTTAATGGTGTTCAGTGGTGTGCGTTACTCGTTCTAGACTCATCCTTACTATTATTATAAAAAAATAAATTTAGTATTTCGATAACATCTGATTTACATTATTTTTATTATTATAAAAAATAATCGAGGGATATGAATTATGAAGAACCTATCATAAATCAGCAGCACATTATTTTCGAAGATCTCAAACTAAAATCGATTCCAAGAGCAGCATTCACATTTAAATCTCAAAAATGTAGTCTCAAAAAAATAAGCGACCAAGTCGTTAAATGCAAAAACATTTAGAAAATAAGCTTGTTATCTAAACTACATTTTTTACCATCTAATATCTCAGCTTTTCACAAGTAAAAATTAAAGACAAAACTAGATAAAAACAAGTAAAAATAAGCTTGTCTTTTTTCTTGAGATTTCCACCCTTTTCTCAACTTATTTTTGTTTTTGTTTTTTTTCTAAAATGTTAGATTCTTATGTTCTAATTTATTAAAAAGTTTTACCGTTATAACGGAAAAGTTTCAAGATATCTTTAGTGAATTGACACCATATTCACGATTAGGAGATTAAAAAGAGGTGAACTAAAAATTTTGAGATCCAAAGATCATCGATAATAGTTCCAAAGGTGACTAACGGTGATCGGCGGTGGCGGTGAGTAGCTGCAAGTGGTAGGAGACTTTGGTCAAATTTAGGGTTAAATTGATATTTTACCTAAATTTTAATGCTCTAAATGATATTTCATCTAAAGTTAAAGGGTCGAATTAGTATTATAACATTTAACCCCTTTTATTAATATGTCGTCATCAAACTAATTAACGACCTTTGATGTTCAGTGATCAAAACTTTATAAATCGATAATGTAAGTGACCACAATGTTATTTTTTAAATTTGATGAGCAAAAATAAACACGTTAAGAAAGATAAGTAATCTACGATATAGTTTACCCATAAATATTTAAATAAATAATACAAATTTTAAATTTTAATACATAAAATAATTGGCGTAAAATCATTTTTTATCTTGTTTAGTAGTAGTAAAATTTTAATACTAAATCTTTTATCTTGTAGAGTGTAATAACAAAATATATTATTCCTTCAAAGAAAATTTTAAATTCAAATTTTAAAAATAATATTATTAAAAAATTATAAATTTCGAACATAAATAATAAAATTTTAACGTACCAAAAAAAAGTGGAGAATTACTACTAGTTACTTAAGAAAACCTTGAAATTACTATGTTTATCCAATTAACTATGCAGTACTGGCTAGCAAAAATTGAAAGCATGAAAGAACAATGGTAATGGAAAGAAGATTAGATGGATAGATAGACAGATCATAGATAAAAAAGGAGTGGTGATTGGACAAATGGAAAATAATTCCTGAAAATATATATAATGATATATTTTAATATACAAATTCTATAATAAAAATTTATATAATTTTTTATATTTAAATTATAAAATTTAAAATATAAATTTTTAGCTTTAATATTTTAAAATTTAAATTTTAAACTCTAAATTTTAACTATAAATCTTGAATTTTATATTTTATAACTTAAATTTATAAATTCTAAAATTAAAATATTTATGTAAATTATATATATATAATTTATGATGACAAGACAGTGATTTTTTCGGGCCGTACCTGAGAATCTGATGTGATCTTTCTTTCCCGACAATTTTCTTTATGTTATAATATTAATACAAATAGTAATTTATGTCTTCATGTTCAATCAATGCCATCATTCTCCAATTGCCTCTTCTTGTTCTCAGAACCCACCCTCTCTTGTCTCCGCCCAAAATTCCAAGCCTCCCCCACCTTACGTCTCGATTCTTTGTGGGAATGGGATTAACGGGAATGATAAAAATAAATAATAATAGTAATAAAAAGCATAAATATTCTTCAAGAATTCAAGAAGAAGTAGGGTTGTAAATGAGAAGATGTAGATTATAAATTAATTAAATTTGATCCGGGCAAAATTTTGTCAATAATTGATTTAGTTGGATTTATTTTAAACTTGAACTCGATTGAAGTTCTTAACGAACTGAGCTCAGTTACTCGAGAATATATTATTATTATTATAAATGAGAGGAGACAAATCGTAAGCTACTCAGTTCGTTTCAGTCAAGCTCAGTCAATACTTTACTTAATTTAAGTTCTTAACAAACCGAGTCGAACTCAACAATACTCGAACTCGTCTTGGCTCATTTATGCCCTTGGAAGAAGAAAACCATAAAATAACTTGTTTAGAATTTTAATATACATGGACTTCTATTGTTCTAATTATCAATAAATTTTATATAATTAAAATAATCCAAAAATGAATTGTAAAAAAATTACTCTTAATTGATGGGTTAAATTCAGCTTGAAATTCTCATTTGGTTGTTGTGATCCGCATCTTTAATACTTGTCAAAAGTTTCGCTTAGCCATTACACATTCCTAATTAAACTTAAATGTCAAATATTCTTCCCCATATGAATAAGTATAAAGTCAAAAATAATCCTAACATTTGACATTTTAATCATTTTAATCAATATTTTTTTTACAAATAATCATCTAACATTTTATTTTCATTTATAATTAAATCTATGATATAAATCAGCCGTGAATTTATGTCAATTAATTTTGTGTTTTTGTATGTAGCTATCAAAGCAGGTTTTAGCTCTGCCCCTAGATGCATGGAAACTAAATCCATCTTCTGCTCTTTAAGAATTTCCAGTAAAGTAAAATATTTCTGACACCTCTTTATCCACCCTTAGGGTTAGTCTCATCAGACACGTGTAACTTTAGTTTTGGCCTAAAGTACTGTTAAGGTTAAATTGAGTGTGTGCCTTCAACAGAGAGTTTTCCTCCTTAACAGTTTCCCCAACCTTCATTTTTAACTTTTTGTTGAGATAAAAGGGGTGTGAACAGGTTTAGCTAACAGTCCTGATTCTTCAGGTTTATAAGAATATCTTTCATGGTTATCAAGAATAATCGCGATAGTAGGAATCATACTTGCGTTCCCTGGTTGTATCTTGCCCGCACCTGATATTGTATTTGCAGTGCTTTCAGGGCTAGTCTCCTCAGCTTTCTTTGTCACGGCTTGCAAGATTTGCTTCAAATACCCTTGTGTGGCATCCATTCTAGTATCTAGCTTAGATACCCTCTAATCTGTAGTGTCCTGGTGTTTAGTCCATCATTTAAGAACAACATTCTCATGGTCCATGTCATTGAGTCAATTTTGAATGGTGGTTAGCTGATTTTGTATGGCTGACAGATCAAGATTTTTTTGCCATTTGCTGACTTTTTTTTTTTGCTTTTCTCAGTTTTACAAGCGGATAACAAACAGGCTCTGAATACCAATTTATCACAAATTGAACAAGAAATTGAAGAAGAAGAAGAAGAAGAAGAAGAAGAAGGAGAGATTTCAAAAACAGAGAGAAATAGATTATAGAAAAAGATCGAAACTTGTATTAATTCAAGCATAAAGAACAATTATAATATGGTCTGTAATATATTCTAAGGGCACTCAAATTATTTACTGACAAGTTTTAAGCTCTCCAACATTCTCTCTAACGGAATTACAGCTCATCATGTGCAACACATGTCTCACAAGCTGGCAATTCTTCAAGATCCTCAATAGTCGTTGTGATTGGGCCATTCCCTGTATTATTCATTTGGGCCAAGATAACAGATCCTTGTCCACTGGCTTGGCAGTCCCTTCCCAAAACGTTGTCGTCTTTAATTCCATGAGTGATACTGATAACATCTTCAATCAATTTATCCTCAGTTTTCCCTCCCTTTTACTCGAGAGTCAAAATCGAATGCCCTACTTTTTCAGATTTCCCCTTTTTTGCTTTGATCATAACATTTTGTTTCTCTTCCCCTCTATTTGTTCTTGTTCCTTAATGAAACCGACATTTTAATTAAAAAAAAAAAGAGAGGCTGATGATTCAACAATAGCTTTGTACCTTTGCTACAACAAAGTATTGCCTTGTATAATCAGGAAAACCCTAGCTATGGTTGTAGGTTTCCAGGAATCTTTTAGGGTTCCTATTGCAGTTTACTACCATCTTTTCAAGTTTCGCCTTAAGAATAAATTAAAGTCTCTATAGTGAATGTATAGTCTATTTAGAACCTAAACCTTTGCTTTATGTCAAATTGAAACATCAAGTTATGAACTAATGGATACGAATATGCACCCTTCATAGACCTACTCAAAATTCCCACCTTTTTCTTTTGGTTACAATATGAGAAGTGGAAATTAAGATGAGTAAAAAAAAGGGCTTGCTCGTTTCTTACATATTGGACAATCAATTTCCACCCACAAATTAAGACAATTTTTTTCTCAAGGTTTCAGTTTCATGGATAAATAGAGGTTAATTGCATAGAATTGAGCAAATTCTGTAAGAAAATAGCAAAGGCAAGTACATCAAATCAAATTCTATATAACATTATTAATTAAAAAAATGTAGGGCATATGGCAAAGCAGGAAAGTGATGGGCCTTCACAAAATCATATAATGCAAAAGATTTGTGGGATTCTGTCTATTTGGAACAAAATTCGTCTTTCCTTTTTTTATGCTCCTTTAATTTATATATCTCATAAATGATTTATGTCACTTATATTAACAAAATTTTTCAATGTTTTATTGATAATACATGTGATATAAAATACTTTGTGGAACATATAAAGGGTTAGGCAAATTCTATTCAGAGAGCATTCTACAAAGGGAATAAACAACAAAAGGAAAAGAATATGAATGTCTCTCCTCCTTTTGTTTTGTTTATAATTAGTAGGTGGCATTGTTATTGTTACATATTAAATGAAATATACTTGTTGTTTGAGCAATGCCCTTTCTTTTTTGGCTTATATAAAGCCATGCCCTTCCCCTTGCAGATCCATAAGATGCTTTGCGTTGAGCTTACTAGTGTGATTAGCTATGGAGGCACTCCTCAGTCTTCTCTTCTCCTTCGCAAGATCTTCCCTCCCTTTCCATTTCCACACACCTTCACACATGATCGATAGAGACATGTCACACTGGACAAGTTTCTCTGTCCTATTGCTTCTCATGATTTTTAGGACACCTAGCTGGCTTGTTCTTTTGTTTTAGTTTTTCTAGGGTTACATGGAGTTGTGTTTTCTTTGATGATGTAATAGGTAAGAGAGCTTCCTTCCGTCCACTCATGGGTGGTGGTGGGATTTAATTAGCTGCCGACTCATTCATTCAAATACTGAGTTGAAAAATATACTCAGTAAAAGAGTGAATGATGCGGGAGACAAATTAAATTCTGAACTTCTCGTGCTTGGACTGAAGGGAGCTCCCTCTTCTGTTATTTTATCTGTCTAAAACTTTTTCCTTTTCTTTTCGTTCTATCTTTTGCATCGTTCATATTCATATTCATTGGAATAAATAAATGTTAATTTCTTTTCTTAGAGATGAATGCGGACAACATCCTGACTAGGGTTGAGGTTTATTTTCTTAGAGAACTGTAATTTTCTTTTTAGTTACAAGACTCCCTTTCTTTGTAAGGTATGTATTAATGTTAATTTGCCAAACATATTAAATAAATTGATTGTATTTAAATGGCTTTGCTTAGTTTTGATTTGTTTTATCACGTTTATATGAGCAGATCTGGGAAATCTGGAGAGCTGAAATTTTAGGGTTTATTGTGAGAAGCTGCAGGTTATGAAAAGCTCCTTAAAAAGGCAACGCATGGCCGGAGAAGTTCTGCAAATCTCACGCTCTACGACAAAACCTTCTTGGGTCTTGCTCTCAAACTGTAACAAGTTCCTAGACATTGTCTCCAGTTCCCTGTGCACTTACCGATGTATCCTTTAAGTTGTTTTAAGATGGACCCTAGATTTTATACAACTGCCAAACACTTGTCTTTGCTCTAAGCTGTGTTTGGTGGTTTTAAGTCACCCCTTTGCTGTAATCCATCCCTAACTGCAAGTTAATCCAAAGCAGTGCTTGTTTCCATTTGTAGCTTGCCCTTAGGGTTGAGCATACGATCGAGTCAAGTCGAGTTAAAAAATTTCAGGTTAGTCAAGTTTACGAGTCATATTTTATAACTCAAATTTCATTTGAAATTTTTTAATCGAGTTATTGAAATTTGAGTCGGTCTATTTGTTTGATGTTCTATTTAAATTCAATTATAAATGTTTACTCTATAATATTATGATACTAATAAGTTCGAATTATTCTAATTCTCATTTTATAACTCAAATTTTATTACGGGTCATATTTCATAAATGATTGATTATTACCGATTGCAGTTATAAAAGGGACCATGTAAGAAAAGAATTTTATTAGGATATATCTGCCACTGAAATTTTGCTGTATGTGAAGTTTGGGAAATTTTTCTTATTTGTCATACGGAAATTTAAAAATGGAGATATAGTCCTTTTAAGTCGACATTTCCATGAAACCCTATTTTTAACACGAAAAACAAGAGACATCGGCGCATATAAAATAAGGTGGAAGTGGGGTTTCGTTCTTTTCATTGTTATTGGCTTCTTTAACAATCCCACCAAAGATGGTTGATACAAACTTTGCTTAGCTCAGTCATTTGTAATTTTTTTAATCTTTCTTTCTCATATATCACTCTCGTGTTTTCAGATGTGTTTATTGTGGTTGCGGATGCTATCTCATATACATGTAAGAGTTTTTTTCTCTGAGTCGGTCTGTTTTTGAAGGATTCCAGCGGCTGGTTCTCAGGGCCATGATTGAACGTTGCACCATCTTTAACAAACACAATTGCCATACTATTCTTGTCATTATTGATTCGTTGTTATAGTTTGATGGAATGAGAATCTTCCACGTGCCCATCCCACAGTGGTTGATTCTTGAGAAAAAATAAATAAAAATATTTTGATGCTTTAAGTCGGGATTTTTATGATGAGGATTTCTTTTGTATTTTAGTTTGCAAGATCTAAGCATTGTAAAGTTTGATCTTTTCTTTATTTTCTGGGGCCGGATGTTCCAATTCAAATCAGTGTGGACGAAATTGGTTAGTTTCTTCAACTTTGTTTAGCATTTTGGTTGGTATGGTTTTTGAATTTTGATAGAGATGAGGGACGGGGATAGGTCATCTCCATATCTATTCTATGTTTGAGTAGATACAGAAAATATCCATATCTACCGGTATCGGTTATGTTTAGGGGTGATAATTTGATCGAGTCGAGTTGAGTCATTTGAATTTATGTTTAAATTGAATGGTAAACATTTATAATATTATGATATTAATTAGTTTTAAATTAAACGGGTTTTTATAACCATATACAATACAAATATATATTTCTTCATATGTGATATATAAGACAAATTTGAGGGACTCGACTCGAACTTGAAAATCGATCCACTAATTGCTAGAAATTTCGAGTTATTCGAACTTTCATTTTAAACTCAAACTTTATTAAATTTTTTTCGAGTTGAGTCGAGTTTATGAAATTACAAGTCGAGTTTTTCTCATCTAGTCGAGTCAAAAAATTCAATTTTTTTCAAGTCGAGTCAAGTTTTGCTCACCTCTAGTTAGAAGGCCGCCCCATATTAAGTCTATGCAAAACTCCGAATTAGTCGAATAATGGGTTAGTTACCGATAGTTAAACAAAAAAATCATTTTCATTTTATAAAAATATTTATGATTTCTATATACATAATTATTTGTATACGTAAATATAAAACATATATAACAAGAATTACAATTTTATAATTTTAGCTTACATGTTAAAAATATCAGCAAAAAATATTTAATATTATACAGGAGTAAAAATTATAATATTAAAAATTAGAGGGAGATAGAACAAGTATTTACCACAATTGTTTTGTTCCATCTCATGAATCTATTTTTTTAATTCGTGCAAAATTGTTAGAACAATTTAAGTTTCGGTAAACTACATTCAATGTCTCTTAACTATAAGTTTAATAATAAATATGTCATTTTTCTTCTAATATGACATAGTATAATAATATTTTTAGTCCACAAACTTATACAGTCTATCAATTTAATCCTAATTTGAAACAATTCAATAAATAAAACTTAATATTTAAAATTTTTGTCATTTTAATCTTTATTCTTCTCATAAATTGTTTGTTCTTATTTTTTCAATATAATAACAATTTAACAATAATTTGTTGTTGTTTTATGGTAGAATACACTTTGACAGTATCACAAAAAAGAGCGAGATTAAATTGATGGAAATTTTAAATATAAAGGATTAAATTTATTGAATTGTTTCGAACTATGATTAAATTGACAGATTGTATAAGTTTGGGGACTAAAAATATTATTATACCCAAGAAAAATAACATTTTTGAAAGTGAGGTAATCTGTTTATAAAAATATGTTAATTGAGTAACTAGTTTGTAACGATACGTTAATTGAGTGACATATTTGTAATAGTATGTTAATTGGGTGACTTGTTTGTAACTTTCAAAAGAAAAATAATTTATTTGTTATAAAATCTATAATTAAGTAACCTTGGGTGTAGTTTACCCTTTAAATTTTGGCATCCCTAATTTTTAATATCAAAAATTATTTTTCACCGTAAACAACTAAATATCGATGGAATAATAATCTTCCAATATTTAAAAGTTTTTTTTTCACATGTACCCAAAAGAAAGGAAAATAAATTAATAAAAGCTGTTTTTTTATGAAATGATTTTGTTATTGTCGTATCTTTAAACTTTTATTATTTTAGAAATATTTTTTTATTTTGTCAAAAAGAAGAAATATTTTTATATTTATTTTCCTAACAACTTTGTCTTACTACGACTTACAATAAATGTCAAACATTTATAAAGGTTTAAACCATATTTTTTCATCATTTTTTAAATAAAAATTCTCAAACTTATACTTTCTATAAACTAAATTTTTAATAACTAGATTTTATTACATTTATAATATGGATGAATGAAATTACTTTATATAAAATTTTATTTGAAAAATTATAGGTTGAATGATAATAAATATATAAAAAGTTCAATTCTTCAGTTGACATCCTCCCGTTCTTCTAGGTTGAATGAAATTATATTTATAATATGTTGAATGAAATTACTTTATATAAAATTTTATTTGAAAAATTACAGGTTGAATGATAATAAATATATAAAAAAAAATTCAATTTTTAGTCAACAATCTCTAGACTAGGTGGTTAAAGCTCTCAGTTGACACTCTTCCCTTCCTCTAGGTTGTGAGTTTAAGACCCATTAGGAGCAAAATTCTCATTCCCCTCTCCTAGGTAGAAATTGTTTTAAAAAAATTCAATTCTTATATTTAAAAATTATATACAGTTTAATAAAAAATTAATTATTTAATAATTACTATAATTGTTCTCTTTTCTTTTCTCTCTATCGTCTTTTTTTAATTTTTTTACATTATCGGCAGCGATACTAAATTTTTTTTATTGTTGAACGCTGATGATTTTTCTTTTTTTTTTTTTAGTTCTCAATAAGAATCATTTGTCTTGGAATCTTATTTTTGTACATCTTGTTGCCTTTGTTTCATTTGCCTTTGTAACATGATTTTCTCTGTCTTGTGACACGATTCTCATCTAACTTTGTGGTAGTTTTACGTTCAAGTAGCGATCATCCTGGCACATATCTCTGATCAGAGAATATTGAGGGTCTTGTATGGTTAGATTTCCTTTTGTGAAAATTTGCCAACATAATCAGAACTATTAGCGAAATAGATCTAGAGGATTGATATTGTCTATCACCTCTCCTACATCACTACATAAGTTTATAGTTGGATAAGACAATTGAATTTTGATATTGGTTGTTGGGATTCTAAGGAAGTTGAAGGTCGTGATCAAGGGAAGTTTTTGTTTTTATTCACGCCCTTTAAATTTTTCATGTTTTATTTTTCTTTTGTATAAGTCTTTAGTGGACATAGTCTTTAAATTTCTCTTTATGTTTATGGTCTGTTTTGTTGCACATTTTCTTATAGTTAATAAAATTCGACTCTTGTTTTAAAAAGATAATAGTATCAAATTCTCTGACCCCATTTCCAAAAATTTTAGGGATATCTTCAAAGTTTTCCTTTTTTTTTTGACAAAGTTTGACTCTCCTTTTCTAATGGACATACATTAATTGGATTGATATGAAACTTTATGCTGAAAAAAAACATACTAAATAAATCTATATAAATCTTACTTGGTTCATTTAATAACTTTCAAAATATTCATGTACTAAGTTTAAACTTTTAAATCCTATATATATTATTTTGGAGCTGCAAATTTTCTGCTGGTAAACATGAATGATTTTGGCATTCACATGATTTACCATTGGATTAGAACTTAGAAGACATAAAATCAAAGAGATAAAATTGTAAACCAACCAGAATTAGGTGTAATGGTAAAGTACATTGCTTCTCAAAAAGAGTACTCGTGTTTAAACTTTAGAGATAAAATTATTGAGAGAGAAAATTACGAATTTCGAACATAGACTATAAAAAAGATAAAATTGTAAGAGACCAATATTTCTTTTCCCTCCTCTCAAAACCGTAGGTACATGGAATTGTTAGAAAAAATAACCATCATCTAGAACTTAATAATTTGGGGGTGGGTTCTTTTTATTTTTTGAAATTTACTCATCTTAGATTATGAGTATCCTTTAATCGTTAGTAAGCATCTTTGGAATCGTATTTTCATCTTAAATGTAGTTAAGATAGAATTTAATATTTATTTATTTTTATTTGACATAATTAACCACTAAAATTAATGATATGTACAAATTTTAATAGTCTGCATGCGATTATGTGAAGAAATTTAGTGGTCTAATGACATAATTGAAACTCAAACGTTTATTTTTAATACAGTACTATAATCGATATTAAATTTAAGATTTAGTGATATGGTACAATTTACCCTTTGAATTAGTGTAACAATAAAGGGGCCGCATCGAAAGTTTATTAATATTTTTTTGGGGAAAATTCCATTTCCCAGGACTATTATTTATTACAGAAATGGATTACTTTTTACGAAACAACCCCTAAAATCCTCTGGATCAGGAAAAAAAAGTATTACCAAGGAAACTGGAAAGTAGCCTCGGTCACCCTAAACTCAGAGACCCAAATTCACAAATTAGGGTTCGTAATTTACAGTTTTGCCTTTTAATGCTGCAAGCTGTTGGAGTTCTTCAAATTAGGGCCTCATGTTGAGCTCCTGTTGCTCTCACTGCCCTATTCTTGCAACTTCTTTCTCCAAGTTTCGGGTTCCGAACCGCCCCGCTACCTTTTCTTTAACCCGGAGTTCCCGGATCTTTGAATACAGTCCCAAGCTCACGAAGAACGTAAGTACAAAAGCACACGCTTTTATGTTCTTTTCGTTTTTATGTTAAATCTTGGCTTCGAGAATCTGAAGCTGAAATTTTGAAATGCGTTATGTTTTGTTGCGGAGGAAATGGAGGAAAAATTGATTGAAACAAAATTGAAAATTTGAATCCATTTAAGCCTGCCTTGGTTGGTTAAACTCTGACATATATGCAAATTTTGTTAATATTGATTTTGATCCTGAGCTGAATTATAGTTAGTTTGGTTCTGCTTGGTTGCTGAGGAAATGGAGGAATAAAGCTTGATTAGGCCATTTAAACCCAGAAAGTAGCTTTTATTAACTTGTTGGTTTATTTTTTGGGTTCAATTGGTATATCCGTATTTGGGTTATATTAATGAAATTATGTTAATTGTACTATTGGTTTCTAGTCATTTATGGTTAATGGTTTTGTTTTTAAATTGCAGAAATGGAAAATTTCATGCTTTAGGCGTGAAGGGTTTCCCCCAGAAAATCCAAAACCTGAATACATTGAGCATTTTCTGCCTGAAGAATCAGTGCAGACTGAGTTCGACAAGTCAAGTGCTCAGAAAAGTGATTGGAAATCTACTCTTAAAGAGGTGATGTTGTCCTTTAATCTGGTTCAGTTCAATATAATGGCCTACTTTCCGTTTAATCTGTATGTCCACTATTGCTCTTTTGTTGATCACTGATCCTATAGCAACCAGCCTCTTCTGATGCTGGACAGTGAATTTGTGGGAGAATTAAATGTCGGTTGTTTGTTATAGGTGGACTTATCGGCAACTGATTAGAATAAATTATTTGGCATATTTTACTAAATACCAACTGGGCTCTTAGCAAAATACAGTTTAGGTTGTTTTAGATCAAGGAGGTAGAAATAGATTCAAGGGATATAAAATTTGAGCGTAGTGCAGAATTCATCAATTGTGTCAACATGTTTGCTAATCTCTTTACATTTTCATTCTCCATTCTTTTTTAACTTTATAGGGAAAATGATGAAATAAGCTGGTTATGATGCAGGCTGCAGATGCAGTCTTGAGGGCCGTTGGTAGCAGGTGGACTGTACCATGGACAGCAGAGACTATTCTCCAGGTTAGCTTGTTTTACTTGGTATTCTGTAGAAATATATTTATATTCTGCAATTGCCTTCTTAGCTTTTATAGATGTTAAGCATGTTTTGTCGGTTAATTATACTGAAATAAGCAGCTAAGCTGCTAAGGTCCATGAACTCTAAGAATGAGCATTATGTGTGATACAGTTGCCAACTAGGCGCTGCACAAGATGACGTGTGGTTGACTCGAATCTCTTTTTTTAGCCCTTATAGTGTTTGGATGAGGGATTTCATTTATAGCAGGACTTAAAATTTAAAACAGAATTACCTTGTTTGGAAAATGAAAATTGGAATTGTGAAAATACTTTGCATGAGGGATTTTGGAGGGTTCATTTCTCTTTTCCAATTCCACCTTTTGATGTGGAATTCTTAGGTTTTATGGTAAAAAAATCAACATTTACTACGTTTCTTCAATTCTAATTAAAAAATCTCATTGTAAAATTTATTTTTTGTCACATCTAATAGTGTCTATAAACTTATATATATAATGATAGCCATAATACATAACTTTTTCAACATTTTACTTCATGTATCTCTAATATTGTTATTTCTGTATTATAATTTATAATTATTTTTATCTCATCAAATTCTGATATGAAAAATTTATTTCTGAATTTTTTTATCCAAACAATGGAATAGCCAATGCTGTTATTTGGAATTGATGCATCCCAAGGTTCTTCAAAATTTACAAAATTTTTCTTCCAAAACACACCCTAAACGAAGTTTGGAGAGGAGAAAATTTAGACTTTGTTTTACATACTCTGTCACTGGTGGTAGTTTCAATATTTTCTGGCAGAAAACATGAACAAATCTTTGTTTATTGTTTTATCTGATACTTGACAATTTTTTGTCTAGGAGATATGTATGGAAATGAATTTTAGTAAAATAAGTGTAACAATATATGCTAATAGGTTGAAATGATCATATCTGAAGCTAGATGTTAATAAATAATCATCCTTGTTATTATTTTAAGGAATGACATTTTTTGTATGACAATCTCATTGAAACTTGGATGAATTACAAATGTGTCAATAAGTTGCATGATAATGTATTATGTGCTTATGCAGGTTATGCTTCTATGGGTAGCTGCATTCTGGTTCATTGGGTGGTTCCTTTTGCTGCTCACATGGCAGGGTTCAGCAAGGAGTCTCTAACATTCCGAGGGCAAGCCTTGTTCAGCCTTGTGACTGACGTAACCGAAGGCCTTGCTGGGATAGCAATACTCCACCGGTGCCTGTCTCAATTTCACCCCCTACCATCAGATTGGTTTAAATTTAGCTTGAGAGGGAAGTGGCTTTTTGATGTTGCTCTAGGATGCCTCATGTTTCCTCTCGTCAACCGATTATCACAGCTCAACCTCAACTTGTTTCCCCTTATGCCTTCTACTCCTGTAACCCTTACAAGTGTTGAACAATCAATTTTAGCAAGAGATCCAGTAGCGATGGCACTATATGCGATAGTTGTTTCAATTTGTGCTCCTGTGTGGGAGGAGATAGTTTTCCGTGGTTTCCTTCTCCCATCCTTGACCAAATACATGCCTGTATGGTGTGCAATACTGGTAAGCTCGGTTGCCTTTGCTCTGGCACACTTTAATGTACAGAGAATGCTACCACTTATTTTCCTAGGAATGGTGATGGGTGTTGCTTTTGCATGGTCGAGCAATTTATTGCCATCTATGCTTCTGCACAGCCTCTGGAACGGCTTTGTGTTCTTGGATTTAATGAGATAATCATCTTGTCTTCTAATGTTTAAGTGAAGGCCATTTTTCTGGGGTATGATTTGAATGAATGCGTAGAGAATCTATACCGGTCTGCCATCTGAATGCTACCAAGTAACACGAATGCAGCATGCCCTTAGGCAATTCAGTTGATCCCTCATCGTTCATGAGAATTGCGCCACTGTTTCTGTTTGTCTATGACTAACCAGGGACAGTAAAAGAAGCAACCAAGGAATGAAGACTATATGTCCAGTCTTGAAACTGTAAAAATGCGTTTTAGCTTGTTAAATGAGGACTCTCTTTCATTATGGTAAATAATAATTCTTTCTTTTCCATTTGTTGCTGGGTGTTTTGAGTTTCATCCTGCCTGTGCGTAGGCCGAAGCCAGTAAACAATACAACTCTTGCAACAATGCATGCGAGTGATTTGAATTTGATGATATAACAAACCTATTTCAATTCCACATGAGCATCTTCATTTAATATCAAATATTATAGGATGCACGCCGGACATATGCTTGATATTGTTTTCTCGATATAAATAAATGCAATAACAGTCGAAACGATCAATTAATCAATCAAGATTTCAACATAAAGCAAAGTGAATCATTCAGAAATATACCGATACCGATAACAAGTCGAGAGAATCTTCAACCCAATGTACAACACACTAATCCACAACATACATTATGATAACATATTGCCACATACTATATAGGCCCATAGACGGCTACCATGTGTAGTAACAGTAACATTTTCACCAGCAACCTAATCTTCCTTCAACAAATTGTGAATGTACTGGATAAAATTTAACGCTACCTTCACAAACACAGCTAACAGATGTATGTCAAAACCTAGCAACAGCAACCTACCTAATCTTTCTTCTTCTCCTTCAATGGTCCCCTGGGAATCTTACTTAGGACTTTTGCATCAAACACAGCATACTTCTTCTTGATCTCATGCCATGCTTTCTCAGCAAATGGGTCCACCTTGTCTTCATACTTCTCATACAGCACAGGCACGGTGTGTAGTAGTACGAAGACTGTTGCAAAACCATTAAAATAAAATCAGGAAACAAAAATGATTTTGAGGAAATGAAAGCACAGCATTTGAAGGTAAGTCATATACCTATGTAGAACAGTGTCAAGAAGCTGCACCAATTTCCCACAATAGACAAGACCCATAAGCCAGCAACCACCTGAACAATCATGGTGCCAATCCAATACGATAGTCAAATGTCTGGTAAAATACTTGAGAAACTTCAAATAGATAAAATCATCAGGAGAAAACAATCCATATAACCATTGCATCACTATCTTAATTCAAGTTGGATGAATAATTCCAAATGATCAACAAGAAAACCATTCAGTGCACTAAAAATAAAAGAAGTAATAGAACATACAGAGAGGAACTTCTTAAGATCTCTTCCTGATGAAATATCCCGCAGGACAGCAAGAGCCCGGTTAATCTCAAACCTAAGTGCCTGGGCAAACTCTAAAACTGGGTCCTTGGGGATTTGGACTTCAGGAATGCGTGGTGGAGACCTATGCAAAACAATTCACTGTTATGTCCAGCCAAAAGAAACCAGAAGCTGAATGTAACCCCAAAGTTAGAGAATAAATTCAGCAGTTTACTTGTGAATGAAGGTAGTAGCATTTGACCACAAGAACAGTAGTGCAAGAGCAAGAATCAACAAGTGACACACTAGTGTGAGAAGGTGGTATTCAAACAATTCAAACAAAACCCATATCGCAGTTGCAACACTCAGAACTCCTGCCGAAACCTTTTTGTTCCTCCACAGGAAAATATCAGACTCTGTTACACATACACCCAATTATAAGCACGCATTATAAACAATTATTGACGGAAGGTAATATGACCAATTAAAAGTTATCAAATTATTATCAGAGAAGATGACTGATAATAAACGATAATAAACGATGATGCAGGGATTTAAATAGCGGCCGCCGGTATAGGCACCGTCTGAAACTACGATACCCGCAATCGTTAGGACCTCAATAACATTGACTGCATACACATAGTGACAGCAATAGCATCCATTATGTCCGCAACCACGATAAACTCAACACAGCCGCAACATCAACTGCTGCCGCAATTTAAATATTTAAATATCTTCGATTATGTTCTGAAACTAGTGATGCAATAAGATAATACAGACTCCATTCACTCTAATAAAGCAAAAAAGTAAACTTCAGAACAACTATTCACATCATTCGGTTAAAGATCTACAACTTCCCTAACTTACTTTCATACTAAAAAAATATTAACAGATCAAAAACCATAATTCAGCTCAAGCAACATCAATTAATCAAAACCAAAAGCTCGATCTAAATCATTGAGCAAGATCCATATCTTTAACGATCACCGATTTTTTTTTTAAAAAAAATGGGAATTCAACTGATTCAAAACTGAAAATCGGGAACTTCAAAAAATCCAGACTTGAAAAGAACTGAAAAAATTAAGTGAACAAATTTAAGGACCGAAGAAACGGGGATTTTGTAACATACGTTTGCCTCCACCGAAAACGTGGTGGACGGGCTTTTCTCTTCCAAAGAGACGGAAGACTTTCGCCTTCATCGATGATTCCGACGGCTTATCGTCATCGGAATCCGACGATGAATCACCTTTTATCTTCTCCGTTATCTTCTCCAACAACGATTCCTCGTGTTTCTCTTCGTGCTCAGCCATTTTTTTCAACCGGATTTCTAAATTCCTAACTAGTACTTTCGCAGCGTTCGAAGATCCAAAAGAAAACTCTAGAGCTTTTAGAGTGTTCTCTTCTATCTTTTTAAACCCTCTAATTTATATTGCGACTTAATAGAAAATCTACACGTTAGTGTTAATCTCAACCGTTGATAGGTTTGGGAATCTGAAGTTGTAGGCTTGGGGGAAACCCGAACCCGAAAGTGGAGCAAGCGTATGTTTTACAGATTCGAGGACCAACCTGACTGTTTTAAAAAAAAAATTGAACCCCAACCTGACTGTTTTAAAAAATTACTAACTAATTAAAATATGATAAGTGATTTTGATTTTTTATTTTTTTATTTAATTTTAAACAATTTCTAATTTTTCCAAAATTTTCAAAATAACCCAAAATCTTTTAGATTCTCAAATTTGGCCATTATCATCATCGTTCATCACACTGCAAGACTCGCACGCCATTCATTGTTTGATCGACCTTCGTTTGCCGCCCTTCCTTTCTTTTTTTCTCGCTGTTCGGCTCGTTTCGGCGTTAGGCACGCAAGTCGTCGACTTTCGCAGGCAAAAGAATGAGAAAATAACGTGAAGTTCGACGACGGAAGTGATGGGCACGTCGGTGGCAATTTACAGCAATAACGACTGAAATCGAGATTTGGTACTTAGTGATTTGGGGATTTAAGGACTAATTTGGGAATTTTTGAATTTTTAAGATATTTTTAAATTTTTTATTTTTTAAAAAATAAAATAAAATAAAGCATGCTACATACCATGTTTTTATTTGCTAGTAGATTTTTTAAACTGTCGTTAACGACAAGATACCTAAAATAGTAATGGTAAAAATGTTATACACCTACTTAAGTTGAAAAATATTTTAGGCACCTATATGAAAAATTGTATAGTTGGGCAATTTTTTTACTATTAGGATAAATTATAAAAATCATCACTGAACTTTACTCTCTGACCTATTTTGGTCACTGAACTTTCAAAACGATCAATTTGCTAACTGAACTTTATACATTGATCTATTTTGGTCGCTCAATATTATTTTTATTAATATTTTAGTTTGATTTGATATATTTTATTATTATTATTATTAAATATAAAAAATAATTTAAAACAAAAAATTATATTTTATTATTATTTAATACAAAAAAAATTAAAATCAAAAATTAAAACCCCAAATCATACCCAATCTCCAATCCGCAAACCCCAAAACTCTTCTCTTCAATTCCACCCCACACCCTCACCGGTCGTATTGCAGCAATCCAAAATTTGAACCAAAATAGTGGCGAATTCAATAGCAAATTTATCAAGAAGGGTTTACCCAATGCACCCTCATCGCAATCCTCAACGCCCTCTGACTCCACCGGACCACCACTCAGAGTCGTTTATACGACCGCCCACTTAAGAATGGCCTCGATACAGGCATTTACAAGGTGCATTCATTTTCACTCAAACGGCTCTGCATCTTTTCCTTTTTTTCAAAAGAGTGGAAGAGTTTTGGGTTTGTGGATTAGAGATTGGGTATGATTTAGGGTTTTATTTTAAATTATTTTTGTATTAATAATAATAAAATATATTTTTATTTTTATTTTAAATTATTTTTTATATTTAATAATAATAAAATATACCAAATCATACCAAAATATTAATAAAATAATTTTGAGTGACCAAAATAGGTCAATGTATAAAGTTCAGTGAGTGAATTAATCGTTTTGAAAGTTCAGTGATCAAAATAGGTCAGAGACCAAAGTTTAGTGATGATTTTTGTAATTTACCCTTATTATTAAGCCATAGTTTTTTAAGAAGTTACAATCAAGGAAAGAATCGGATCGAAAAATTGAATTTTTTTACTCGACGCGGAAAAAATTGACTCGACTTAATACGAATCGTAATTTCATAAATTTAACTTGCCTCGACTAAAAAAAAATCAAATAAAATTTGAGTTATAAAATAGGAATTCAAATAACTCAAAATTTTAGGTAATTAGTGGAATAATTTTTAAGTTTGAGTTGAGTTCCACAACTTTGCATGATATATATATATATATATATCACATATGAAAAATATGAAGAAATATATATGGTTATAGAGAGCCGTTTAAATTGAAACCAATTACTACCATAACAATATAAATATATAAAATTAAATTTGACATGAACTCGAACGACTCAAATCGAAAAATTTCAAATAAAATTTGAGTTATAAAATAGAATTTATAAACTCGACTAACTCAAAAAATTGTGACTCGACTCGATCGAACGTTCATCTTTAATTACAATAATATAAAGGCCTCTACGGTTACTTTTTTAATTAAATACTTCAAATATTTTTTAATAATTTATATAGTAAAGCTCTGATTTTTTATAAACATAAAACCCTAACCTTAAATTCTACGTCCTAAATTATAAGTTTTAAATTTTAAATTCTAAATACTACAACCTAAACCCCTAAACTAACCCCCTAACTCTTAAATTTAACAAGCACATGTAAATTTTAGTTTATACGAGCTGTGTATTAAAGTTTTGGGTAAACTACATAAATGCCCCCCAACTATGACCCAAATCTTTGTTGAGTCCCCTGACTATAAGAAGTTACAAATAGGTCCCCCGATTAATCCCGACTAACAAATCGGTCCAATTCCGTTAAAATAAACGACTAATGACGTTTTAATTAATAAAAGTGTCTAATAACATATTTAACCATCAACCTTTACATTTTTTATTTTAATTTGATCATAAATTTAAAATTTTAAGTCTCAACATTTAAATATTATAACATTTTAGTCCCTTAAATTATAAACTTCAACTTCTTCCCTTTTAAAAAACAAACCTCCATAGCTGTTAAAGCTGGGGTTTTGAACTAGATCTATTTCTAATTCCATGCTAATGTTAAGTGTGAAAACGTTGGTAAAATTTATGATTAGTAAACTTAATGGTGTGGTTTGCAAAGTGTTATACAAATGAGGTTGCAGATGGCTACTGTTACCGTTAATGGATTTTTTTTAAAAAGGAAGAAGATGAAGTTTAGGATTTAAGGGATTGAAATGTTGTAATATTTAAATGTTGAGAGCTAAAATTTTAAATTTAAGACTAAATTAACATAAAATGTAAAGGTTGAGGGTTAAATTTGTTATTATACATATTTTATTAACTGACAAGTCATCAGCCGTTTATTTTTTAACGGAATTAGACTGATTTGTTAGTTGTAATTAGTAGGAGACCTATTTGTAACTTCTCATAGTTAGGAGATTCAACAAAGAATTTGGTCATAGTCTGTGGACCATTTATGTAGTTTACCCTAAAGTTTTTGTCTCAAGGATATGGTAAGACTGTTCACACTATAATTTCCAGCTTTATAGCTTAAAAATACTTTTTTTAGTATTTGAATATCTTATTTTTTGTTGGAAATAAACAAATAAATTCTATAACATAAAGAACTCGTGCTTAAACAATAATAAAATACATACTTTTTTCTTATCAAGCATACACGGTGAGAGCTAGGCAGCTTCAGTAGGAAAAGTAATCACAAATCTGGTTATTGGAAATTGAGAGACGCTTTGTTTGACCGCATAAATTACATCGACAAGAGGACTTGGAAGTTTGGTTTTCTATGCATTTTTCCCTTCAAATTCCAACATAATTTCCATTTAGAATTTTGAATAGTTGTTGAGAAATTACAAGCTAATTTTTACACACGGAAAATTAGGTAAAATTGGTGGTTTGATTTTTTTTAGAAAATAAGATGTGTTGGAAAAAATTTAAGAATTTATGATATTTTTTACAGTGTTAAGATCGTTTTTGGTCCAAAAAGTATTAAAAGAATAGAGAACGCCTCTTACATGAGACGTTCTGCGGCTTTTTTGTTCATAAAATTTAAAAAAAATGGAGAACGCCTCCCGTTCTCAGCCGACACTATAAAAAATGCCATAGATTCTAAAATATCCTTTAACATACCTTATATATCAAATATTCATACCTAAATACCCTATTTATCCAAAGAAACCTTTTACACAGAATTGAGAAATCATTGTAAAAGAAAAACGATTTTAAAAATCAAGTTCAGGCATGCAAATCTCTCCAACAAACTCTCTCCCCGAGATCCTATAAGTCATGGTACAATTTAATCTAACCACAACAGTTTTCTTTATAATATTCAATATTTTAACCCGACCCGAAATCTGACTATAACTGCTTATGTTCAACTCCCCTGAATTAATATCGCTCGTAAAGCTCGGTACAGCCAGGATTTTCTCCGGAACTAATTCCACCGTCACATTCCTCCGCAGTGTACGCCGAGCCTTGGCCTCCCCTCGGAGATGGATGGCCTCGCCGATCACTGTCCCACCGTAATACACCAACGTGGTGCTGTTTTGGAACTTGAAGGATGCAACATTACGGTTCTTCACTGAAATGTCGGCTAAAAGTGTGACATTCACATCAGGCCTGAGAGCCCCGTTTACAAGCTCCAGGCGCTGGATTGTTACTGAATTTATCTTGATCCTAGGATCATGTATGTGAAAAACTGTGAAGAACAGGACCAAAATTACGACCGCGAGAATTAATGAAAGCGCGGTGACGCAACCGCAGCACTGGATATATATTCTCTTTCTCCGATTCACTTGCGTAAACAAGCTTCTTCGTCGTCACTCCGAGCTTGAAAGGTGGGTGGGGCTAAAGGCTTGACTTGCTCGTGCTCGGCCATGGCCAAGTTTTGAAAACTTTGGTGGTAGGCGACGCATATATATAGAATATAGCATATGCAATTAATTACTACATTCTGTTTTTTGTCTAAAGCAAGTGTCAAACGCGGTTGCAAACTTGGTACGTCTTGACTTGGACTAGTCATCCTTTGTTTAAGAAATTCTATATTGAATAAGAAAATACAGTTTGTGGTTCTTTTTTTCCTGCTTTCTTTTGTTTTGTTTAAAGTTTGGACATAACATCCTTCAAATTGAGAAGCTTCTGTGAGTTTTTTCCTTTGGAAATTTCGATTTTTTTATCATTTTTAATGTGTCAATGATAATATTTGTTCTTTCTTTAATATTTTTTATTGTTTATTTCGTTAGCATGATGACATTCGGCAGATAATTATCTTCCAAGACTCCGGTATCTGCCATCTGAACTCCATGTATCCTTTAGACCATTACTTTCTCAGTGGGAACATGCCAACATGGTAGTCCATCACTACTGGGACAAAGCATTTAAGGCAAGTGTTTATTCACATCTAAGAGAAAGTATAATTTCCCTGAATTTCAACTCACATGGGAGGTTAGGGACTCTTAATATTCGTAATAGGAGAAATCGTACAAGGTCATCAAGAGAAAAAAATAAAAAAATTAACACGAATGTTTGTAATAAAAATAAAATATTAGTTTGAAATATGATAAAGCGAATAGAAATCATTTATCTCTTTTTAGTGCTCCTATTTAAAGGTTAGAGTTATGGTTTAAGATTAGGATTTAGAGTTTATGATTTAAGGTTAAGGCGTAGAATTTAATTCTTTAGTGTTGAGACATAAAAAAGAACACCAAAAAGGGGCATATGGTTTTTGTTCGAATAAAGCACATAGGAATAAAATAACGACTTTCTTTGATAAACAACTGTTTGAGCCAAAATTAGAGATTTAAATTAAAATTAGAGGTTTGAATCAAAATTAACTGGCAAAAGAGTCCGAGACAACAACAAAAACAAGTTGAAGGATATGCAAGAAATTAGATTCTACCATTATTAGGAAAAGTTGTTAGAGTGTAGCCATCTTATTTATGATTAGGGGAGAGTAATTCTTTGTTCTAATCGAGAAATCGAAACAAATTAACCTTCTCGATTTTGTCGGATTTGTTGATTATAGATTTAGTTTTGACGGGTTAACGGTCGGATTTTAATTGATAAATTTCTAATATTGAACCGATCAAAAAATTGACTTGTATTTAATATTTTTCATTATTTTATAAAAAATAGAGTATATAATTTACATCAAGGCCAACAAACCTGAACCCCTTTAGTCCAATAAGCTTTTACCATAATAATTTTAGCGATTTTTTTCCGAGTGTCTTCGCTAAAAAATGAAGTTTTAAAATGTTTAAAGTTTTTTGGGTATTTTAAAAAATGTGTTTCATTAAGATTTTTAAAAAAATCGTATTATTTTAAAAATGGAGTCGTTACCGGCCACTAAGGTAGGTCGGGCACCATAAAAACCAGAGATTTTAAAAATGTCAGGTTATGGAGTCGGTTACGGATGGGGAAGGATTAACACCCCTACACCTCTCAAAATTGGTACTTTAATAATTATCGCTTTATTAATATTAAACTTTCTGGATTAAAGTGACGATTAAATTAAAATTTGGTTATAAGCGCGAGTAGATTTTAAAGGCTCTGTTATTCGAGAGTAAACCGAAAGACCACCATCACTACGCTTGATATTGGCCAAGTTTATGCTCGAATAAAAGGGCACCACATTGACAATAATATATCCGAAATGCAACTTAAAACATGACAAACATAAATAAATACAATACGACAAACATATAAATAAATACTAATCTAATAAAATATTAATCTGAAACATATATACATAAATATTAATCTAACACATAAATAAAAATAAACCTTGTGTGGTACTGGGTTCGTGCCCCACGATGGGCGATCTGTTTTCTTGTGGCAGACCCAAGAAAACAAACGTCACGTTAGCAGGCCTAATGAATCTTGAGATTTCCATCGTTTCGCCTGGGTTATCATCTCAATGTCTATCGATTTCTCTGAATTTCTTCTTGATTCAACACATCTCCATCTCAATTCATGGCTAAATCGACGATAGTTGACTGGAAACAATTGTTTGCGGGGGTGGAAGAGCACACATTAGAGTTTTACCCAGCAGCGTCTGCGACGGATACGCCGGCTATTGAACCTCCATCGGCGGTATTTGAGGAGGGAATTCTAGACTGGAAGTATGCGCTGGTGGGCCAATTCATCGGGAATGCGCCTAATTTTTCTTCTCTACAGAGGATTGTTGGGCTTTTTTGGGGAAAAATCTCCACCGTAAAGGTTAGCCTTGCCGGACAAAATCTCTATGTTTTTTCCTTTACAAACGCTACTGCTAGAGATTGGATACTAGAGAACGGGCCATGGAATATTCAAAACAAGCCATTGGTTCTTAGGAAATGGGAGCCGAACTTACATAAGCTTGAATTTGACTTGTGTAAGATGCCTGTTTGGGTTCAAATTTATAATATTCCATTAGAATTGTACTCCAGGAAGGGTTTGAGCTATATTGCAAGTGCCTTAGGGGTACCCCTCTATATGGATTCAATCACAGCTGCACGAGAACGGTTAGAATTTGCAAAGGTATGTATTGAAGTAGAAGCTGGCCAACAGATCCCGAAACTAGTTAATATAATTATGCGAGATAAATCTGTGATCCCTGTTAGAGTTATGGTGCCTTGGATGCCACAGAGCTGCAAAAGATGTCATTCGTTTGGGCATTCGGACAAAACTTATTTAGAGTCAATTAAAACTGCTGAGATACCTGCTCAAGTTTGGAAAGTCAAAGAAAGACCCTCCTCAAGTAATAGTGAATCCCCTCCAGTCTCAAGTGAGGGGAGAACGCCGATCGAGGGTGCTGCGATTGCCAAGCCCGCCGAGGAACCTGCTGCGCAGAGTGAGGTGATAAAGCAAGTTGAAGGGATCGTTGTAGAGACTTCTGAGCATATTGTAGTTACTGATGAGGGTGTTGCGACCATACAGAGTGTTAAGGCTACTGTTCTAGTGCAGATGATCAAGGAAAAACTGATAATGCTAGGCAAGATAATTCATTTCCAGGGAAGCAAGTCACTGTCCGCTGTAATTCTGTTGAGTTCCCTTCGTTGCAAGATTCTATTAAGAAAAAATGAAAGGGAAAGGGGAAGGGAGACAAGAATAAAAAATTTGCTGGCTCAACAAGTAAACTAGCAGATCTAACTGTACTTGATAATGGAGAGGTTGGAAGACAACCTAGAGTAGCAGCTCAAGGTGTGGCCAATCTACTTCAAGAAATGAGGTGTAAAAAGAATGATCATTTTGAAAAAGTCAAAGTCAGTAATGAGGTCTCCGCGGATGCGGCAAGAGGAGGTAATCTGACTGTTTCTTCTTCATGGTTGTATGCTTTTGGAATGTGCGGGGGTTCAATAACCCTCTAAACAAAAAAAGAGTGATGGCTAGATTAAATAAATTGAATGTGGAAGTTGCTTGATTGTTAGAAACTAGAGTGAGATTTTGTAATGCTGCTAGTATTGCTTCCTGTTTCTCTCAGGACTGGAATATTTATTACAATGATGATCTTATAGACAACGGTCGTATTTGGTTGTTTTGGAGGAATGACCTCTCTTTTTCTGTTATTCACTATGCAGATCAAGCTATAACAATCAAAGGAAGACTGGATTATTCGGATGTTGTGATCACTGCTGTGTATGGAAATAATGATGGTGTGACTCGAAGATATCTTTGGAATCATCCTAAAAATGTTAAAAGTTCTATTGGTGCTCATCCATGGGTAATAGGTGGAGATTTTAACACTTTTCTCACTGTAAATGAAAGTTCTGCCATAGAGCTTCAGGGAATTACTACAGACATGGCGGACTTGCAGAACTGTTTGGATGATTTGTCAAATATGGACCACCCTTACTCTGGCCCATTGTATACCTTGTCTAATAATCAAGATGATGGTTACCTAGCTAGGAAGCTAGATAGAGTCTTAATAAATCAAGCTTGGCTTCAAATCCTGCCGGACTCTTATGTAGAATTTCTTGCTAAAGGGGAGTCTGACCACTGCCCAGGGATTATTTGGCTTACTAAAGATAACCCAACCAATCATCCCAAGCCATTCAAGTTCTTCAACTTCTGGACTCAACAGCCTTCTTACAGAGACATTGTCTAGCAATCTTGGCATGAGGAAGTAGTAGGGGACCCAATGAGGAGGCTGTTCAATAAGCTTAAAAGATTAAAGCCAAAGCTTAAGGAACTCAATAGGAACCATTTTGATAATATCTCTCGAAAAGTTTTAGAAAAGAGGGCTCAGCTTGAGGAGAAGCAATTGAGGAATATGGAGTTGCCTAGTCAGAGAAACATTCATGGGGAAAGAGCTATTCTGTTAGAACTGGCTGAACTTGAGCAAGCTGAGACCAATTTCTATAAGCAAAAAGCAAAGGTCCAATGGCTTATGAAGGGAGATTTTGGCACTCGTTTTTTTTCACTCTACAGTGGCGGTACATAAAAAGAAAAATACAATCAGATTGCTCATTGATGAAGATGGTAATAGACTGGATAGCTTTGAGTCCATGTCTAATGAAATGGTAAATTTCTTTAAAAGCCTCGTAGGTGAGATTGATGAGGGTGTGAAAGGGTGCTCAATGTCCATGCTTAAGGAGTTACTGCATATTTCCATACTTGCAGGGGCTGACGCCGAACTGTGCAGACTTGTCACTGAGCAAGAGATCCAGGAGGCTCTCTTTGGGCAAGGGAATGAAAAGAGCCCAGGACCTGATGGGTATACAGCTTGGTTCTTCAAGAATTCTTGGGACATTGTAAAAGACGATTTTATTGCTGTTGTGAGACATTTTTTTCAAACATCAAGCATACTGCCTGCTTTTAATGCCACAGTCATCACTTTGGTCCCTAAATTGCCAAACTCCTGTAGAGCAAAAGAGTTCAAGCCAATATCCTGCTGCAACGTATTTTATAAAACCATAACTAAGATTCTAGTAACCAGCCTTGCTGTATATTTCCCTGACATGATCTTGCCAAATCAGTCTGCCTTCATTAAAGGGAGGAATATTGTGGATAACACTTTACTCGCGCAAGAGATAGTTAAGGGACATGCTAAGAAATCCTTATCTCCTAGGTGTGCTCTGAAGATTGATCTACAGAAAGCATTTGACTCTGTGAATTGGAACTTCATGCTAAGTGTGCTGGAGGCTATGAGGCTACCATTGTTGTTCATTGACTGGATTAAAGCTTGTGTCATCGTGCCTTGGTTCTCGGTGTGCTTCAATGGAAGTCTGGTGGGATTTTTCCAGGGGAAGAGGGGCGTGAGACAGGGTGACCCACTCTCCCCCTATCTTTTTGTCCTGACCATGAATATCCTATCCGCTATGCTGAACCTAACTGATGTCAACAAGATCTTCACGTATCATCCTAAGTGTAAGAGGATTCCATTGACTCATTTGAGCTTTGTTGATGATTTACTAATTTTTTGCAATGGAGATATCGGCTCAGTGGTAGGAGTAAAAGTTGTACTTGAGCAGTTCTATAGCATGTCTAGCTTAAAGTTGAATGTGGCCAAGATTGAGTTCTATGCTAGTGGTGTAAGCGAGACAAACTTGATAGATATTCAATGAGTAACTCATTTCAAGGTGGAAAAGTTACTAGTACGATACCTAGGGGTTCCTCTGGTCCCAAGGAAACTCAGTGAAAAAGACTGCCATGCTCTCTTGACAAAGATTAAGGACAAATTGAACTTGTGGGCAAACATGAAGCTTAGCTATGGGAGAAAGCTTCAACTCATTCAGGCAGTTCTCTTTAGTGTTTGTAATTATTGGTGCAGACAACTGGTTATGCCTAAAGTTGTCATTTCTAAGATCGACCAATTGTGCATGAGATTTTTCTGAAAGGGAACTGATGTTCCTGCTCACGGGGCACAAGTAAGTTGGGAATAGATCTACCACTTGTGCTCTGAGGGGGGCTTAGGCCTAAGGAATTTGAGTTGCTGGAACAAGTCTTGTCTCCTCTATTTGATTAGAAACATTCTTGCCGGAGAAAGATCTCTCTGAGTGGCCTGGCTTAATGTATATGTCTTTAAAAGAGAGAGTTTTTGGGAAATGGAAAGCAAATGTTACTTTAGCTGGGTTGTGAAGAAGCTGTTGAAGCTCAGAAATAAAGCAGGAATGATCTTTAGTGCCTCGGTGAACCTGACAGATGTGAGCGCAACTTAGATCTAGGAACGGACTAGAGATGAAATAGCGAAGACTGCATGGCAAAAATTGGTATGGTACCCTATGCACATCCCTAAGCACTCTTTGGTGAGTTGGATGACCATTTTGAATAGATTGCCTACGCGTGATAGGCTATCTCATCTGGGGATAACTGGTGACACTTCCTGCCTCCTTTGTGAGCAAGGTATGGAGAGTAGAAACCATATTTTCTTTGAGTGCCCCTATGCTGCTACTGTCTGGAGTACTATCTTAGCGAATTGTAAGGTTTGTCGAAACGTTCTGCATTAGGACAATGAGTTGGCCATTACTCATCTAAAGGGTAAGTCTCTGGTTGTCCATATTTTGAAGTTGGCTTGGAATGCTTTTATATATGGCATTTGGGAAAAAAGGAATCACATGTTCTATAGGGGTATATCTCGAACCCCTGAGGATATTGTTGGCATGGTGAAAGAGGTTGTTAGTATAAAACTGCACAAAAATGTATATATAGAGAGGATAACACTAACATTCAGTTATGTGCAAATTTGGGTATACTTGTATAGGGGTATAAATAAGTTTTTATTCTTGTAACAACGTTTTGCTGTTCTTTTTGGGCAATACAAATCGCAACTTATCTAAAAAAATGAACCTAACATAAATAAAATACTACTCTAAAGCAATCATAAATATTAATCTAACTTAAAAAATAATAATTAAGGTAAAATATTTAATATTGATATCTATAAAAAAATATCTAGATATATTTAAAGTTAATAGTTTATGTATGTTATTATTTATTTTTAAAAAAAGGTATTTATTTATATTATATATATAGTAATTAAAAAAATACTATACATATTTTACAAATGTGCATAAAAACTTATATATATAATATATGAAAGTATAGAAAATATAAAAAGTTCTACATAAAATTTGGGCCGTAGAAAAACTTATATATACATAATAATAAAAAATGTAATATTAACATATATATAAAAAATAGATTATTTTGTATAAATATATTATATACACATAATAACAATAATAATAATAATAATAATAATAATAATAATAATGATGATGATGATGATGCATGATTCAAACTAAAACATATACAACATCATGGAGTTAAATATTAAGGGGTAAAATGCATGAAAACTAAATTACAAGGCAAGAAATATAAATAAAATAAAATAAAAGTGCTAGAATTAAATTTAATATAACAACTGTGACTGAATTGAACTAAAACAGAAATAAAAAGCCACAAAAAAACATGAAGTGACGATTTTAAATGCGCATAAAAACTCCAAGGGACTAAACACATAATTATACCATGACTAGTAGTTAAAACGGGAAGAAAGTTTGATGACTTAAAATATAATTAGACCCTGGGTTAAAATAAATGCGGGAACAAAAGGGGAAGGACCGATATAGTAAATAGATCGTTGACAGAAACGAAGGAGGGAGGAAAGTTCAAGGACCTGGTGTATAATTTGCCCATTACGGACACGCAGATCCTTCCCCGGGTTCGGGTCATCGTGTCGGGTTGGAGCCTAAAACGACACCGTTTTGATGGCTGAGTTTAAAACAATATCTGGGTTATTTGGTTTCGAAATGGATTTAATAACCCTAAAAAAACAAAACCCTAACCTAAACTTTATTTCATCCTCCTCTCTCTCAACTTAGACCGACGACCGCCCTCATTCTTTCTATTCATGCCATTCACCGGCTAGTAAGGCCTCACAACAGTGGTCACGACAACACTCGGCTGACCAGGTTCCAGTTCTTTTGTATATCCGGTCTCCCTCAGGACTGAAGGTCGGCCATCGTATAATTGATCCCCATGTTGAGGAAGTTTTATCTATTCTTCGAACCTGTTTGTATATACAAGAAAAAAATAAATGCATCTTCAATCCATGAGTCTATTCTAAATGTGTGGTGACTTTGGCGTATGTACTAAATCTAAATACATGATGGTTTTCAATGTGGCCCAAAAAATGATTTACAAGATGAATGCCGCTAAATGTATGAATACGACATTTTTTGTGGCCCTCAAAGGGATGCCCTTGACTTTCCACCGGTCCTGTTGAGCAATTGGCTTTGTTAGCAAGGATGCCCCAGTCTCACTTAGGTCCAATCTTCTTCCTTGAAGTCAATCTCTTCGAGAGAATGCCCCCAAAATTCCCATATAGAACATTACTTGAAAATCTTAACATAATGCCCCCATATTTGGTTCTTTTTTTCGCTTCTGGTTATGTAGGAGTACGATCGAAATATTTTTCTGAAAAAAATGCATATTTCATTGAAACTTGTAGTTTTTGGCCCTTACAAAAGATTCTCACTACCTTTGGGCTTAGGATAGCGAGGCTGGTCCTTAAAGTATTGATTTGAAAGAGGTAAAAACTACAAGGGACCTATTGGTCATGGTCAAAATAATTTGACAACTAGCTTGGCCAAAAAGAGTCATAACAAGGCATGCCCCTATATCTGGTCATCGAGAATCTTAATTGGTACCTTCATGCTTCGGTAAGGGATTCCCGATAGTAGATGGCCCTGTAGGATTTTCAATACTTACAACACCAAGCTTGATGTACCTCTCTATTAGCCTCTTAAAGCCCTAACAATTCTCAATTGTGTGGCCAACTTGTCCCGCGTGATAATCACATCTTGCGTTGGGATCATACCATTTCAGGAATAGAGGTTGTAATAGGGCCTGATGGAAAGGTGTCACTACGTGAGCATTGAGCAGCTCTTTGTACAAATCCCCGTACGAAATTGGTAGTGGAGTAAACTCAATCTTCTCAGTGTTCTTTTTCTAACTTGGATCCTGGCTTGAAGAACCTTGAGCATTTGCAACCTTGGGAGGGACCACCGTCATTGGCTTTGAATAACCGACATTATAAACTCCTGACAAGTTTACCTCATTATCTTTCTTTCCATACGAAGGCTTCTTGTGAGACGAACTTCCACCAACATCGATCTTTCCACTTTTAACGACATTTTCAATGAGCTCACCAGACAACACTAGATCGAAAAAGTTGGTAGTTGCATTACCTATAAGGCGGTCTAAGATAGGACCCTCTAAAGTCTGGATGAATATGACTACTGTTTCTTTCTCACCAAGAGGGGGTTGGACTTGTACAGCTATGTCTCTCCAACGTTGTGCGTACTGTCTGAAGCTTTCATTAGACCTCTGCTTCATGTGTTGCAGAGTCCAACGACCAGTTACCATATCACTAACGTGTCGGTACTGCTTCAGAAAGGTTCTAGCCAAGTCTTTCCATGATTTTATCTTATGGCGGTTCAACTAATTATACCATCGGCCGACAGATCTTGATAGACTGTCCTAAAAACAATGTATTAATAGCTTGTCGTCTCTTCCGTGTCCTGTCATCCTCTTACAGAACATAGTGAGGTGAGCGAGAGGGTAACTTGTTCCATCATACTTTTCAAACTCTGAGATCTTAAATTTTAGAGGTAATACCAAATTTGGGACAAGACTGAGTTCACTGGCATCGAATCCATTGAAGGTATCCAATATCTCCATGGATTGTATTGTTTCTTCGAGTCGTTTGCAACACTCATCGATCTCTTTTGACGGTTCATTTATTAATTTGTTAGATTCAATCAACTAATCCATCTCGGAGACAAAATTTTCAGCCTGATTGCCCCCTGGCTTAGCATCTGATGTGGTGGGCAAATTTGTCGGGATAGGGGTGCTGGATTGAAGTGGTTGAGATTTTTCCATAGAAATTACCACTCGAATATTGGTTTGATTTTTAGCTTGAGTAGGGGTGAACCCTGGAGGATATATAATATCTTCATTTTCTTCATCGGGACCTGCCCCAAGGCCAATAGCAGAGGCCTCTCATTGTTAAGGAAACTTGCATATGAGTATCTGTGCCAATTTACCGAGTATGTATTGTTGAGATTTCGCAAACTGATCCCTTATCTCTTACTGGGCTTTGGCTAACTGGTCCTCCAGTATTTGGGTTAAATATGCCTACAAAGTCTTCTGGTTCTGCTAAATCCTATCCAGTCTATCTTTATTTGCCATATTTGTCTTACTTCTTGTTCTGTGTGGATGTTGAATCGATTGATTTTTTGTCTTTCCCAGTATTGCTATCATAGGGCATCCTGAGGATCAGTCTTAAAATGAATACATGTAAAAAACAAAGCATATGTCCTATATGCGAATGCACCAATGCAAAAAATCAAAATGTCATGATATGCAATGCAGTGAATGCCAAAATGAACAGATATGATGTGATCACAAAAATGGGTCAGTTTGAAATTAAAATAATCAAATGAATCAATTAAAGTAAATAAGGTAAAAATGAAAGATTTATGCTCAGGCAAACCACTTGAACCAACGCCTTTATGTCATGCAACGCTAATGCAACAAAAGTATGTGTAAGGTAAAAATAAAACGAAAAAAGAAATGAGTTAGTACCGAATAAACTCAATAGATACATAAATAAAAAGCGAAATAGATAAGGCAACAAGCAGAGCAATCATATTTATCCCATCTAAAACTCCTAAGTTATCTGCATGGCTCTAAAAGGGTGGGCTTTCTATATTCTCTACATGCAGTTTTGTTGCTAAGAGGTACCCGAATTGTCCTTGCTGTCCCCTACTAAGAGTAGCAAGGCCCCCGGTCATCACCCATTATAGGATCCTTTCAATCGGGTTCAACTCAGGGGGACCCATTCGCTTATACCCATACGAAGGAACAATATCCTCACGAAATCATAAGGTACTCGAGCCCCGAAGGTACTTGCTAGGCCCATACGGAGGAACGATATCCACACGAAAGCACTAGCGTTTTCCCCCCACTTAAAAGGACAGGTTTATATGCCAAATTTTAAATGCGTTAAAATAAACATGCAATTATAACCAAATGTTAATTTAATAGTCACTTTAGTCCAGAATTTCCAATATTAGTAAAGCGATAATTATTTAAAAAGCTTGACTCTCTTTTATTTTTGAAAACCAAAAAAATGTCCCTAACGGAGTCGTCATCTGTAGCGATCCTTTTTCGAGTGTCTTCGCTAAAAAATGAGGTTTTAAGGTGTTTGGGGTCTTTTGGGTATTTTAAAAAATGTGTTCCATTGGGGTTTTAGAAAAAACTGTATTATTTTAAAAATGGAGTCGCCACCGGCCACTAAGGTAGGCCGGGCACCATAAAAACAAAGATTTTACAAATGTCGGGTTCAGGAGTCGGTTACAGATGGGGAAGGATTAGCACCCCTATACCTCCCAAAATTGGTACTTTAATAATTACCGTTTTTTTAATATTAAACTTTCCGGATTAAAGTGACGATTGAATTAAAATTTGATTATAAGCGCGAGTAGATTTTAAAGGCCCTATTATTCGAGAGTAAACCGAAAGACCACCATCACTACGCTTGATACTGGCCACGTTTACGCTCGAATAAAAGGGCACCGCATTGACAATAATATATCTGAAATGCAACTTAAAACATGACAAACATAAATAAATACAATACGATAAACATATAAATAAATACTAACATAATAAAATACTAATCTGAAACATACATACATACATACATACATAAATATTAATCTAACACACAAATAAAAATGAACCTAACATAAATAAAATACTACTCTAAAGCAATCATAAATATTAATCTAACTTAAAAAAAATAATTAAGGCAAAATATTTAATACTTATACCTATAAAAAAATATCTAGATATATTTAAAGTTAATAGTTTATGTATGTTATTATTTAAAAAAAAGATATTTATTTATATTATATATGTAATAATTAAAAAAAATACTATACATATTTTACAAATGTGCATAAAAACTTATATATATAATATGAAAGTATAGAAAATATAAAAAGTTCTACATAAAATTTGGGCCGTAGAAAAACTTATATATACATAATAATAAAAAATGTAATATTAACATATACATAATATATAAAAATAGATTATTTTGTATAAATATATTATATACACATAATAATAATAATGATGATAATAATAATAATATTGCATGATTCAAACTAAAACATATAAAATATCATGGAATTAAATATTAAGGGTTAAAATGCATGAAAACTAAATTACAAGGCAAGAAATATAAATAAAATAAAATAAAATAAAAGTGCTAGAATTAAATTTAATATAACAACGGTGACTGAATTGAACTAAAACATAAATAAAAAGCCACAAAAAACATGAAGGGATGATTTTAAATGCGCATAAAAACTCCAAGGGACTAAACACATAATTATACCATGACTAGTAGTTAAAACGGGATGAAAGTTTAAGGACTTAAAATATAATTAGACCTTGGGTTAAAATAAATGCGGGAACAAAAGGGGAATGACCGATATGGTAAGTAGACCGTGGACAGAAACGAAGGTGGGAGGAAAGTTCAAGGACCCGGTGTATAATTTGCCCATTATGGACACACGGATTTAATGGTTGAGTTTAAAACGGCACCGTTTTAATGGCTGGGTTTAAAACAATATCTGGGTCACTTGGTTTCGAAATGGATTTAATAACCCTAAAAAAGAAAAACCCTAACCTAAACTTTATTTCATCCTCTCTCTCTCTCAACTTAGACCGACGACCGCCCTCATTCTTTCCATTCATGCTGTTCACTGGCTGATAAGGCCTCACGGCAGTGGTCACGGCAACACTCGACCGACCAGGTAAGATCGAAACTCCCTTTTTTGAGTTCGGTTTGAAATAGAGACAAACAAGATTTGAAACAAAAAAAATTGATTTTTGAAAGAAAGAAGAAATAATTTACCCTCAACTTCTTGTATTAACTTCGAGATTCTTACAATTTTTTTCCTCTTTTACAGATATTTTGTTTGAATTTTCCCTTTTCAGATCTCTCCCTTTTAAATATTTTTTTGATCCCCCATCTTTTACATTTTCTTCGGGTTATATAACCCTATTCTTTCAATCTAATAACTACTCCTCATTTTTTAATCTGATGTTGCAGATCTGAGTGGATGCAATCCGGGTTTTGTGGGATATGGTAGTGGGTTTGATTGTGGTAGGGGTATGGGTTATCTGCCAAGTGGTTGACAAGGTGTCGGTTAGGGTTGGTTCGAGTGAGATTTGGGGTTTTAAGGGTTGGTTTATGGGTTTATAGATTTAAAGTTATTAGTTTTGAGGTTTATTTTTAGGGATGATAGATTTAGGGATTTTGGGGACTGGTTTAGTTTAGGGTTTGGTGGCCGGCGATGGGAGAGGACGGTGGCTATGGCAAGGGCGGCGACGGCGGTTATAGAGATATTAGAGTTAGGGTTTTTAGTTTAAGGTTTTTTGGTTATGGGTCAAGTCGGGTTTAAAATCCGGGTACGGGTTTTAGGTTAGTGGGTTGGTTTGGGGCCCGGGTTAGAACGGGTAATTACAATAATAACCCATTGACTCTAAAATTAATCCATTTAAAAACCCTAATAAACTAAAGCCCAATTAAAAAGAACCCAAAATCTAAAAGAAAAACTCACTGCAATCATTGTTAAAAGTGGAGCCTCCTTCAAAATCGTATAATAATATTTTTAATTCTCAAAATTAATACAATTTATTAATTTGGTCCTAATTTGAAACAATAAAATAAATTTAACTCTTATTATTTGAAAATTTCATAATCTTAATTTTTATTCTTTTCTTAAATTGTTTGTTCTTGTCCCAAAAATATTATATTATTTTTCTGATATAATAACTATTTAATCATAACTTGTTGCTTTATGACAAAATGCAATTATCGAACTACTTATTTGATTTGATGTGCTCGCTTGCTTTGTCAGTATCAAAAAAGACTAAATTGATGAATTTTAAGTATGAAGGATTTAGTTTATTGAATTATTTTGAATTAGAACAAAATTAATAGAACGTATAAGTTTTATGACTAAAAATATTATTATACCAAATCAAAAGGACATGTTTGTAAGTATAGTGACATGTTTGTAACAATATAGTAATCGAAGTGATCTACTTGTAACTTTTATAAGGAAAAAGTGATATATTTATTACAAAATCTATAATTAAGCAGCTTTGAGTGTAATTTACCCTGAAAGAATCGCATAATTGGTATTCGCTTCCTCATGTCTTAGAGTTCGACCCTCGTCTAATAATAATATGGATAAATTACATAAATTATCAATGAATTTTGCTTTCTGACCTATTTTGGTCACTCAACTTTTAAAATGTTTAATTTATTTCTTGAACATTTTTTTGTCACTCTGCCGTTAAATAGTTCACAGTGTTATAACATAGTGTACAGAGCCAAAACGACGTCGTTTTAGAGAAGGTTAATTTACATCAGAATGTTAATTTACATCAAAATGACGTCGTTTTGTATCCTTATAAAACTTTTTTTTTTCCATTTTTCCTTCATTTTCTCTATCATTCTCCTTTCTTCTTTCTTGCTTTTTTCTTTTCATATGTTCAGATTCCGGCCACCACTCACCAAAATCGACCACAGCGTCGGCCGTCGTCGACGGTGGATGATGAGTCTCAAAATTTTGCTTCAAACTCGTTTTGCCCTTTTAAACTCGAATCTAATATCCGTTTAACAAGAAAACACCTTAAACATTTATTTTTTTCTCCATTTTTGTTTTCCAATTTTTTCATGAAATTTCCTAAAATCAATATAAATACTCAAATACTCCACACTTGTTCTAAGTTTTCTGCAAACAAATTCATTTAGGGGTATTGCCTTGAATTTTTAGAATCATTTAAAGAGAAACGGTGAAACTAAATACCATATCAAAATTTCATCTCTGGTTGCATAGATGGTAGGGATGTTCTTGCTTGGAGTTTAAATTTGGAAACTTGAAGAATTATAAGATAAAAAGACTAGCTCTTTTTTTACTTAATTAAGTTTGAATTTCTTTGTCGATGAGCAAGCTTTAAATTTTAATGGTGGGGCGGTGAGGGTTTGGGGGAGGGGATGGTAAAGTTAGGGTTTGGGTAGAATTTAGAGATTTTATTTTTAATTTTAAACTTTACATGTAAACCAAATATTAATACTCCACGTCACAATCAAATATTAATAAAATATGTCACATCATGGGACTGTTAATGAGAAAATGAATGATTGACTAAAAACGTTCAATGTTTGAAGTTCAGTGAGTAAATTGAAAGTTTTAAAATTTGAGTGACTAAAATAAGTTAGAGAGCAAAGTTCAGTTGTAATTTGTGTAATTTACCCTAATAATAATAAATAATCACTCGGAGTCTTTGTGTAAAGCTTATGCCCAATCCGCAGGGATTTCATGTAGGGTTCTCGTTTATGCATTTTTTCTAACGTATCATTATAATTATTATTTAATTATATTTAAAACACTTGTCAATATTTATTTTAAAGTTCTTTAATTGTTTTTATTTTATTGTTAATGTGGTATATTTTATTATTCGAGTCATATTTTATTATTTAAATTTTATTTAAAATTTAAGTCGAATCAATCAATTTGAGTTTAAAAAATAAATTAAATTTATTAAAAAAACAAATTAAATAGACATTAATTTTTAAGTGGAATCGAATTTTATTAATCCTAAATCTCATAATGTAACAAATGCAAACCATGTAAATAGAACTGTCGAAGCTTTGTCTACAGCAAATCCAGGTGATGATGGTTCACAGCCTGGAAGATCATAAAACAATCTATTTCAACCAGGAAACTTGCACGTGGTTTGACATTACGTAATTTTTTTATTATTTGAATTTGATTTCAAATTTTAATTTGATAACTATGTTTTTTATTTAATTAGATATCTGAATTTAGATTTGAAGTTCTATTTTACACTTATTTTTTATTTAAATTTATTAAAAGTCGCATGTAGAAAATTGAATAAAATAAATAAAGTCTTAGATACTAATTAAAATTAAAAAACTTCAAATATGTAATTAACAAAAATTTCAGGTACTAAATTAAATCTTAAAACAACATTAACAAATCAAAAAATATATATTTATAAAAAAAGAGTTGTCTTTTTTTTTTGTTTTTTTTAAGCCTATTGAGTGGCCTTAATGATAAATAATAACATTGTTCTTCTTTCTATGCAAAGACGAAGATATGTGAGGGTGAGAGACGCCTATGTCTCACACCCAAATTTGTTTTAACTTTATTATATATATAAAAATGGATTAACTATAAACTTGTCCTCGCAACCTCCAATTCTGACAGTCTTTGTTTTAATATAGTCTGAATTTGAGCAGCTTAATATGTATGTATATGTAAATTTATTTAAATTTAAAAGTAAACTAATATACTATCTCGTAACTGAATTAGAATGATAAGGAATCACTCGAGGTCCCAAAGTGTCATCCATCTGGAACATATATGAGGGCGTGTCAAGAGGATTGGTGTGCACGTCCACAAATTCTAGTCCAGGCATTATTTGTTGTAATAACTCTTTGATAGTTACATTGAAATCCCGAAAGGAAGAAGAGAAGATGGCTTCAACTTCAATCTCTATCTAATTAAAGGAAAGACGTGTTTGAAGAGAATATGACTAATGGTTAGGCTTATGCTATTAATATTAATTATTAGACGGCTTTCCAGTTAAGACATAACAGTCTTCCCATACAAAGACAATATGACAATTTTGGAATAACCGGTCTCCACCATTCCCTAAGTTTACCTGGAATCTTTGGATTTTCCAACGTTAACAATGTGTCTAGACAACATGTGATGAATTTACAGCATATTTTTTAATCCCATCAAAATTGCCTCCAGTAGAAGAGGTTTAATAGTTGCCTCCTTTGTAATTTTCACAAGATAACTATAGCTTAGTCTTTCTATATAGAGAGTCTATAAATATATATATTTTCCCGTAACCTTTTCAAAAGCATAAGAGCAAATAAAATGTTTCTTTCCCAGAAATCTTTGTCAAGATCAGTCCATGATGAACATCAAGAACATCCAGAGTTATCCAAAACCGAAGGTGACGATCTGTGCACATCGCTAACGGCGTGGAGAAAATCTCTTATAGTTAGCTGTAGAGGGTTTACTGTGATGGATTCGAATGGAACTCTAGTTTACCGAGTTGATAGTTACAAGGGAGGACGCACCAAGGAACTCATTCTTATGGACGGATTAGGGAAACCGATCTTCTCAATGCATCGTTGCAAGGTACAGTATGTGTATGTATATATATTATCTTATATAATTCTCTCAAGATTTCATGTATGTTTGCATAAATGGATATATATATGTTGTTTTTATGGACAGAATCTTAGGCTAGTAGATACTTGGCTTGTCTACGGAGGGAAAGTTGGTGAATTGTGTACATCAGGACAGCCGATTTTCTATGTAAAGAAGAGCATTAACATTTTACAAGCCGAACCTAATGTACTCGCATATGTTTATCGCCGGTCGACGGATAAAAGGTATGCGTATATGATTGAAGGATCGTATTCACAGAGATCATGTAAAGTGGTAGATGAGACAAAGAGAGTGGTGGCAGAGATAAGGCTGAAGGGTGCATTAAATGGAAGCATTTCCAAGTTTCTCAGGACTTACTCACCATGCTCGAGTCAAACATATTAAGATTGACGTTCATTTTGTATGCGAAAGAGCTATTGTATGTAAACTATATTCCTTCAGTTGAACAGATTGTTCCCATTCTCACTAAATCTATCTCCCAACAGTACTTGATAATATGTGTTGTAGACTTAGAGTTATGTCTTGTAAAGAAATTTAAAAAAGAACTGGGAGGATACTAGAGTAGTTTAGTGAAGAAACAAAATGGTAAAGTACACAAATGGCCACTAAACTATCTCAAAAATATAAAATGGTCATCAAATTTTCAAAAGTTACATAATGGGTATTAAGCTTTAGTTTTTGTTACAAAATGATCACTGAGCTTTAAACTGGGTGACATGCAGTTACGAAATTTTGTATAACGACACATTTAATCCTTAATATTTACACATTCAATCAATTTAGACATCAATAACGAGGGTTAAATTAGGACTAAATTGATTGAATGTGTAAATATAGATGATTAAATATGTTATTATTCAAATTTTCGTAACTGTCACGTCATTCACTTAACGATAGTTAACGACTTAGTGACCATTTTATATATTTTTTGAGATAATCTATTAATTCGAATTAGATATTGTAGATGTTAAAATAAAAAGAAATTAAAATAGTGATAAATGAACAATGAACTCAAAGATGCTCTGATCTGCCACACATATTATTCATAGACCAAAGCTTTAAATAAGCAAAGAAAAAACAACAATGTACTAAAAATAGAAGCACAAATATTTAAAAGTGGAACTAACTAATATCACTAACAACGCAATCCCTAAAAACAAGGTCACCAAACCCCACAAATCACTCACAGAAACTCAACAAATCCTCTCTTTAACCAAATATTTTGTAAATGTTGGTTTAAAAGGAATATCAAAGTCAAACTAGTAGATCTTCTAAAGCGCAAATTCCAAGCAACTTTCTTAGCTTCTAAAATGTAGCTCTCTGCAGAGATTTGGTGAAGATATTAGCAACTTGGTCTTCACTTCTACAGAAAACCAGATCAATGACTCCATTATCTTTGAGGTCTCTCAAATAATGAAATTTTACATCTATATGTTTGCTTCTTCCATGTAAGACTGATTTTTTAGGAAGTTTAATTGTTGAATTATTATCACAAAAAATAGTTGTTGCTCCTTGCTGTAAAAAGTGTAGTTCTTCAAGAATATTTCTCAACCAAATGGCTTGAGAGGCGCAAGCTGTAGCAGCTACAAATTCAACTTCAGTAGTAGACAAAGTGACTATTGGTTGCTTCTTTGAGGACCATGAAATAATCCCTGTACCCATCATAAAGGCATAACCCGAAGTACTCTATCATCAAGATCGTCAGCATAATCACTGTCTGTGAAGCCAATCGAATCTGTCTTTTCGCCCCTCTTGTAGAATAATCCGTAGCTGACAGTGCCTTTTAAATACCGAAATATTTTTTTTGCAGCTAAGAGATGCATCTCCTTTGGGCATTCCATAAACCTACTAATGAGATTTCCAGCATGCATAATATCTGGTCTTGTTGCAGTCAAATACATCAAGCTTCCCACTATTTGTTTGTAAGAGGTGGTCTTAATCTCCTTTCCTTCAGGATTTTGAACAGGCTTTAAACCAACTTCAGTCGGTGTGCAAACAAAATTATAGTTCTTCATTCCAAACTTGTCCAAAATCTCTTGCACATATTTTTTTTTGAGAAATGAAAATTCCAGCAGCAGATTGTATCACTTCAATACTCAAAAAATAAGGTAACATGCCAAGGTCAGTCATATCAAACTCAACCATCATGGAATTCTTAAATTCATCAAACATGACAACGTCACTCCAGTAAATATAAGATCGTCAACATAAAGGCAAACAATAATCATCTTACCTCCTTCACTAACCTTGGAAAAAAGTGTATGCTCGTATGGACATTTCTGGAAACCTTCTTTTAAAAAATAAGCTTCGATGCGACTATACCAAATTCTCAGAGCTTGTTTCAATCCGTACAAAGCCTTTTTTAACCTGTACACCTTGTTTTCATTTCCATGTTTCACATATCCAGGAGGTTGATTAACAATAACTTGGCTCTTTCAAATCACCATGTAAAAACGCCGATTTCACATTTAATTGGAAAATAGGCCATGAATTTTGGGTAGCAAGAGAAATCACCAACCTGATTGTATCATGCAAAGCAACAGGAGCAAAAACTTCTTTATAGTCGACGCCGAACTTTTGGTTGTAGCCTTTAGCAACTAATCGCGCCTTGTACTTGTCAACTTCACCGTTCTCTTTCAGCTTTGTCTTGTACACCCACTTCACACCAATGGTCTTTTGTCCTTGTGGAAGATCTGTCAATTCCCAAGTGTTGTTTCTTTCAATAAAAACGATTTCATCATCCATGGCCTTCCGCCATTTTGAATCTTTGACAGCATCTTCAAAGACTGTAGGATCACAGTCTGAAAATAGAGAAAAATGAGTGAGAATATCTTCACTTTGATCAATGCCTTGTACCTCATAATCTTTCATCCATGCAGGTCGTCTTCGAATTTGTTCAGGTCATTCATCTCCTATGACAGAGACTGTAAATCGTTGAGTGTCTGTTGGTTGTGCACATTTTCTAAAGGTTGTGCATTCTCCAAGGGCTGCGCTCTTGTTCTCCATTTTCACCATCAAAATCTGCTTGGATTTGACCTTGGTCATTGTTTTCATCACCAAACTAAAATTGTTCTTCATCAAAAATAACGTCACGACTAGTGACAATTTTCTTGGTGATAGGATTGTACAATTTGTATGCTTTTGACTGCTCACTAACACCAAGAAAAATGCACTTCTCAGCTTTGTCATTGAGTTTGGTTCTTTTTGGATCTGGTATGTGGGCAAATGCAATGCAGCCAAAGATTCTGAAATGGTCAACACTTGGTCTTTCTCCATTCCATGCTTCTTCAGGCGTCACGTTTTGAACAACAAATGTAGGACTTCTGTTCAACACATAAATACTCTAATTGATAGCTTAGGGCCAAAAATTTCTTGGAATACCACTTTTTGTTAAAATGATTCGTACCATGTTTAATATTGTACGATTTTTTCTCTCCGAGACACCATTTTGTTGCGGGGTGTAAGCTGTTGTAAGCTGTTTTTGAATTCCATGCTCTTCACAAAAATCAATAAATTCTTGTGAGTTGTACTCTCCACCACGATCACTGCGGAGAGTCTTAATAGGCATTCCTACTTCTTTTTCAACGGTAAATGTCTTTATAGCATGGTAACTGGTCTTCCTAAAATACCACATATTTTGGTGAATTTATTCCTTCACGTGACATGCCATCAAGAGAGAAATTTTTTCTTCCTTTTCTTTTTCTGCAAAATTAGATTTCGCACCAGGATTTTTGTTAAGATTAGCTCTACACTCTGATTTGTAATGACCATACCTGTGACACCTGTAACATTCAATATTTGACTTGTCTATAGACTTTTGCCTGTAACCATTTAAATAGTTATTGTCACAGCCTTTTGTTTTCCTCTGGAATGAGTAGAATAATTCTCATCTGCACTGTGGTGCTCCTTTCTTTTCATCTCCATTTCCCACTCCCAGGACCTTTGGGGTTGATTGCTGCCTTCAACGCTGCTCTTCTTTGTCTTGCTGGACAATCTTTTGTTCATGAACCAACAAAGTGCTTTGTAGTTCATCAAGTGTAAGGGAACCAACATCTCTTGATTCTTCTATTGATCAAACAACAAGATTGAATTTTGCTGTCATCGATCTAAGAATCTTCTCAATAATGACAATATCTTTCATTTTTTCTCCATGGATTCTCATCTTGTTGGCGATCACCATCGTTCTTGATAAAAAAATAGTAACCAACTCACTGGACTTCATTCTTAAGTTTTTGAATTCGATCCGAAAACTTTGCAGCTGCACACGCTTTGACCTTGCATTTCCTTGATGCTTTCTCTTCATCGAGTCCCATATCTGTTTGGACGTATCTTTGCAAAGAAACGTCTCCAAAGTGGCTCAATCAATGGCTTGAAAGAGATAGTTCTTGGCTTTGAGATTCTTCAACTTCAATGCTTCCAATTCTGCTTTCTGTGTATCTATCATTGCAACACCTTGCTCTGGTTCTGTCACTCCAGATTCAACAACATACCAATACTCCTTAGACCTCAAGAAGTTCTCCATTAGCATGCTCCAATGGTCATAGTGACCATCAAAACGAGGAATAGCGGGCTGGACGAAGTTTTCTGCTGCCATCATATGCTATGAATTTGGCTCTAATACCACTGTTAAAATAGAAAGAAATTAAAATAGTGATAGACGAACAATGAACTCAAAGATGCTGTGATCTGTCATACATATTATTCATAGACCAAAGCTTTAAATAAGCTAAGAAAAAACAACAATGTGCTAAAAATAGAAGCACAAATATTTAAAAGTATAACTAACTAATATCACTAACAACACAATCCCTAAAATCAAGGTTTGCAAACCCCACAAATCACACGCACAAACTCAACAGTAAATTATGTTATATATGATTTTCCTAACTCAAATTGTTTTTTCATTTTTGAGAAAACCTAACTTAAATTGGTCCATTTAAAACGTTGATGGTTTAAAAATTTAACACCTCATCTCACAAAATCAACCGACAGTTCGTAACTATGGCATTATACTTTGAAATAACACATCTACCACCTATAAGAATGCCTTATAGGAAAAGAGGTGTCAAATTCTGGTTTTGGTCCTTCAAGCTAGAATTTGATATTTGGCATGTTTACTTTTATTCTAATTTTTAATGTCAATAGATGGTCCAAATAAAAAATAATAATATTAACTAAAACTATTAAAATGTTAAATTGAATATTTCTTAAAAACATTTCTTCTGACTCATAATGTTAAAAACAAATTCATGTCACCAAGGTTAATGGCATTTTTTCCCTTAATTTTTTGAAAATAATATTATATCCCTTAATTTTTAAACTCTTTTAGCCATCGAACTTTTAATTATTTGTCAAATTAAACTAATTAACCAATAAAGTAATAGGCCAGCTATTGTCTTTTTCTAATTTTTTTTATAAATATTAAAATTTTAATAATTTATTTACATTTGATCATTTTAAATATTTTATTTTCTTAAAAATTTTACATAAAAAGATAAAGTTAGGGATGGAAAAAATACTTGGCCCCCGACCCGACTCGGTGTGTCCCAACCCGATTCGATTAGGTTTTTTTTGATAAATTTGGAGGATCGGGGCGGGGCAGGTATTGAAAAGCTTTGAATTGGGTCGGGCGGGTTCGGGCATGAGGTAAAAATTCCCCGCCCCGCCTTGCCCCGGTATATTTTTAATTTTATTTTTTATTATATTTGTAAAAATGCCACTATATGTAAATACTTTTAGGGATTTTAAGCTATTTGATTAGTTTGTGTTTGTCATAATTTTTTGTTAAATATTGTTCGAGCTTTAATATATCTGATTCTGATAATCATTGGTTCTAGTTTATTCTTTTAAAGATATATTTTTTCATGTGGGTAATTTAATTGATCTTATTTTATTTTTTTATATAGTTTTAAAGGTCACTTGAAACTTATATTTTATGATTATGATGATGGATCGATCGAATCTAACATTTATCGTCGACGAAAATTAATATATATATTTTAAATTTTCAAGTCGGGTCAAAGTCGAGTTTTTAAGTTAATACATCATGGCGGGACGGAACGAATAAATTAATATTTTTACTCGAAACGGGTTAGATTTAAAAGTTTATAAGTCGGGCGATTCGAGGCGGCCAAAAATCCCGCCCCGCGATCTTGCCATCCCTAGATAAAGTTACCAAAAATTATTTCATATTTCATATTTACCTTTTTAGTAGACCTCATCAAGAGAAAAAAGTAATGACGACGGTCCCCCCCGACGGCGTCGGGACTAGGTGTGGACCAGCAGATATCGGCGTTGGCGGTGAACTCGTTCCGCGTGGCTGAGCGGTTGGCTTCTCATACTCAGCCTGGTAGACAGCCTCAAAGCTCGGAGTTCTTCAGCCGCTGCCTCTCTCTGGCCAGGCACTTTTCTTATTTATTATAATATATATCCATTTCTGTTGTACCAGAAAAGCATATATCCATATCTTTAGATTGTTATCTTTTGCTTGGTCTTGTTCCTTATTTGCCCCTTTTTAAATATTTTTTATGAAAGTATCATGTATGTGTCTAACATGAGTAACTTAGATTTTAATTTGTGCAATTTAGTGAAGTTTGGTTAGGTATTCAACTATTTCAGTTTTGAAATTGCTTGTTTTCTTGAACGAACGTGGACAGTAATTTCACATTCATCTCTGTTTCCGATCTTAAATTCAACTATTTTGGTTTTGAAGTTGCTTGTTTTCTTGAACGAACGTGGACAGTAATTTCTTAGATTTTATTTCCCGTGAGAATTGTGTTTTTACATTCGGTTTGCAAGTTATGCATGAAGAGTGGTGATTGTGGAGCCTCTGATAAATCTCTTTACTTCTTCCATCTGATGAAAACTGTTCTCATATCAACTAACAAATGGAATTATAGTAGAATGTCCTTGTCTATGCAAACAATATATATCACCTATGTGTTTCTCTTCTTTATAGATATGCCAACACAGAAATGACCTCTCTTTACAAGCAGCTATTATGGTGTTGATGATATCAGTAAAGGTACTTCTGAATACTTTAATCCATATAGAACATTGTTTCTAGTTGTGTGATCACTTGAATCTTCAGCGGCACCTTAAAAATTGTGGTAATCTGTGTTGCACATTCTGAAGTTGATTCCTTTAATAGTTTTAGTTAACATTGTTCCTGACCAAAGATATAGTATAATATCCTCTGTATTCTATTTTTCTTTCCATATCATTGGTTTTTTTATTTAAATAAAATAGGATGCCTGGTTTATGAGACTTGTTTGGTTTTGAAATTCTCTTTCTCAGAACTCAGGTCTGCATCTATTATAGATTTAGTCTTTTTAGGTGTTCACATCAATTCAACTTTCTTCTTTTAAACATTTATGTTGCCTGTGCATGATTGGCTGCAGGCCTGTATTTGTTCTACATAGTACATAGATTTAGTGGAATATTATTTACTTAATTTTCCTTCAACCTGTGCATGATTGGCTGCAGGCCTGTATTTGTTCTACATAGTACATAGATTTAGTGGAATGTTATTTACTTAATTTTCCTTCAACCATGTATTAAGTATTTTTTCATGTCTTTTAACATGCCTTTGGTTTTTAAACGCCAAGTGATATATTAGCATGTCTTGAACTAATGATTATGTGTTTAAAAATGATGATAACTTCTTGATGACTTTTTGTGTACATGATAGAATGCCTCTAAAATGAACTGGTTCTCAGATAGAGTGACTCAAGAACTTTTTACTTTTGCTAATGAGGTTTGATTCCTAGCTTACACTTCTATTCTTGTTTACTATTTTCTGTCTACTCTTAATTTTTAAATTTTGCTGCATGATATGTGGTTTCTGCCTGAGCCATTATAGAGGTCTGAGCCTCTCACCTTGGAGTCATAAACACTTCTTTAACAAGTTGGTGGATACTTCCTTTATTGATATCAATGTTAAAAATGGCGCACTAAGGCGATGGGGTTCCTATAGCCTAGGCGCAGGCTTGAGGCGCGCGCCTTATTCAAGTGAGATGTAGTTTTTGAAAGTGAAAGATTTATTTACTGATCACCATTGTACATGAAACCATATGTGTGTGTGTGTGTGTATATATATATATATATATAACTTCAAAATGATTTTTCATGTGCTACAAACTCATCTAGATATAATGAAGGAAGAAAGATTGTGTTTTATTTTTATTTGTGAGTTTCCAGACTCTACATTCTCTTCATTATTGCTTTACTTGTTTTCTTCCTTCTCCTAAGCTTTAGCTTTAATTTGCTTCGGGTTCTTATTCTCTTCTGTTGTTGTACAGCTGGTTGTCTTCATAACAGCTGGTGTTTCATTTACTGTGCTTGAGTTTCCAGGCTCTTCATTATTGTTTTACTTGTTTTCTTCCTTTTCCTAGGCTTTAGCTTTAATTTGCTTCGTATTCCTATGTTCATTTATCATTTTACAACTTGTTGTATTCGAAACAGCTGGTGTTTCATTTACTGTGCATTAATAAGAATCAGCTTTATTGGTAAAATCACTTCATCTCAGATAACCTACAGTCTGAGTGGACTGTCTTTTATAAATGGTTCATAAAATTTGTTTTTCTTGAGGATTAAGAGTTTGGTAATTCATTGAATTTTTGTTGATTGACTGACTCTTTCTTCAAACAGCCGGACACGCATTGGAACTCTTGTCAAAGGGAATGCATGCAAGCATCTTCAGGTGAGTCTTTCTTGAGATAATTGCTCACTAAATGCTGAATTCCTTATGGCGAATTTTGATCCTCTTAAGCCTTTATCACTAAATCCTTCTTTCTTTTCGAAAAGCCTGATTTAAAATCTGTACTTGTAATATAAAGTTGGTTCGTAGTTTTTATTTTATTATTTTTGAAGTTACCTGTTGAGATGAATTAAATAATTACCCGAGTACTTCAAGGAACAGTTTCTTACTTGCATCGTGCTGCAATTCACATGGTGATCTGGCTCTTGTTTTTATAAAACTTCCTTGATTTGCTATAGTGCTTTGATTTCAAAAACTATGTTGACATAAACTCTAGAAGACCATCGTGGCGCTGCCCACATTGCAATCAACATATATGCTACACTAACATTCACGTTGATCAAAATATGTTGCAATTCATTAAAGTTTTGGTCAGCCATCAGGTGCTGAAAGAGGTGGCAGAGGATGTGTCCGATGTGATTATCTCTGGAGATGGATCATGGAACGCTGTGATGAAAAATGATGATGATGTAGATGAGTTGCATGATAAGATTCGTAATTATTATCGTTATATATGTGGGAAAGGAAAGGTGTTTTTTTTCTTCTTTTGAATATAGAATTTATTTTGATTTCCTATAAGCCATTTTTATAAATTATTATCGTTATATATGTTTCATTAATACACTTTTTATTTGTGTAGGAAATTCAATTTGTTGAAGGGAAGAATTTAATTAAAATTTTAGAGAAAAATTCTGATCTGTTTGTACATTTTGTTCGGCTTCTTAATTGTCAAGTAAGTTTATTTTATTTAATTTTAATTAGTTACACCTTCAAGTATTTCTTAGCTATTTAGTTATTGTAATAAACTTAGATGATAATTAGTAATTTTTTTTAAATTGTTTAGCTATTTAGTTAGTAATATAACTTAGATGACAATGCTAGTAAATTTTTTCTATTTAGTGTCACTAAATTTTTTAATTATTTAGCTAGTTAGTAAGTTATATATAACTTAGTATTAGTAAATTTTTAAAATTATTTAGCTATTAATAATAATGTTTAACATGACATTATCTATTTTAAATAGTAATAGTTAATTTTTTTTAAAATTGTTTAGCTATTTAATTAGTAATATAACTTAGATGATGATAGTGTCAGTAAACTTTTTAAATTATTTCTCTATTTAGTAGAAAGAAAGAAATTTGTATAATAAATTTTAGATAGTAATTGTCACGGCCCAAATCTTTTGGTCCGAGACAGTTGCGCAAGGATCCACCCAAGAGGTTTAAAGCGGATCATCGGACTTGCTAAGACCACCAGACTTGGCCCAACACTTGGAGAATGTTAGAGAGCCCGATCACACTAGTTCTTCGGAAATGGCAAGAGACAAGAAGTTAAACGAAGAATCTTGCCATATCGACTGTGGCAATGACGAGGCTAAGTCTGTGCCAAAGAAGAAGGCGAGCAGGAAGATGAAGTGCTACTTCTGCGATGGCCCACATGTGATAAGGAGCTGTCCCGAGAAGAATCGCCTTGCTGCACTCATCAAGAGAGAAGATGAGCCAGAAGGGGGAGTAGCGCAACTTGGCGCAATTGCGAGTGTCAATGAGCCAAGGGAAATCCAAGGTGCGACTACGAGTGCCAAAGTAGTCAAGCCAAGGTCAAGCCACGGTGCAACAGCAAATGAGAAAGCCGTCAAGCCGAGGGTGAAGAAGAAGCAATTGGAGTGCTACCAGTGTAAGGGGTCTCACGAGTTGCGGAGATGCCCAGTTCGAGCCAAGGAGTCCAAGATGAGGGACAAGCCCGAGGGAAGCTGTAATACCCATTTTTATCCGGGCCCCAAAATTATATTCGAGTCATTTACCATATTTGAACCAAGTTCAAAAAAAATAATAACAAAAAAGGCATGCCGCCCATACCCTGCCAATTAAACACCCATACCCTGCCAATTATTCCCCATGCCCACACTCCACGCCACCACTATCACCCTTCTTTCACTTTTAAATCCCCAAAACCCAATCACAGGGGGAAAAGCCAGCAAAAATTGGAAACAAATTGGGAGAATTGAGAGAAGAAAGCACAACACAATTGGAACAGAGGGGGCTGGCCATTTTGAATTAAAAGGGGGAGAGAATTAAAAGGAGGAGGGAATTAAAAGGGAGAGCGGCAATTGGAAGCAAATTGAAAAAATAGGGGCTCTCGGCATTGAAGAAAAAAGGAGAGCTCTCTATCATATTTAAGTTTGGGTATTTATTTTTTATGTATGTTTATGGTATAATCTTTTTATAATCTAATGACGTTTTATTAGTAATCTCTTATTTATTTTTAGTTATCACGTTTTATATGCTTTTATGTTCATATCTTTCTATATGTTGTTAGGATGTTAGATTAGTTCTTGATGGTTGTTTAATATTTGTTTTTTAAATTTTCTCATATGTAAATATGTGTGTTACTTTTATCATGATGTGTATTTGTTTATGGCTTTTATTTGTGTATATGTACGTATGTATATATGTTTTTAGTATGCATCTATGTACATTACGTTATATATATGTGTATTAAGTTGTGTATTATCTATATGTTAAGTAATATATGAGAGTATATGCTATGTTTCTTTTTAGTATATGTTTATATAATACTATATTTATATTTATTTATTTATTTTGCCATATTTTTGTATACGTATGTGTTATATATTTTAGTATGTGTTATTTTAGATTCCTTGTTATATTAGTTTTTTATTATTATTATATATATGCAAAATAATCTATTTTTTATATGTTATATATTAAAATTATATTATTATTATGTGTATATACGTATAGTATTCTAATATGTATTTATTACGTATCTATATATATATATATTATTTTTTGTATGTGAAATATGCTTTATATATTATGTATATATAATCTTTTTCTACAACCCATATTTTACGTATAAATTTTTATATTTTCTATGTTTTTATGTTAGATATATATATATATGTGATTTCATGTATATATTGTTGTTTGTACATATTGTTATGTTATTACGTTAATTAATATTTGTGAATAAGTTAGATTAGTATTTATGTATGTATGTTTTGAATATGTTGCATTGTGGTTTTTATTTAGGTTTTATTATATGTATATATGTGGTTAATTATTTCTTGAAGTATGTTTTTCTCCTTTTTCACATGTTTTTTTATGCTTTGTTATTGTGATATTTCGTGTTTATGTTTTTTTATTTGGGTTTAATGTCGTGATAGTGTTATATGTATATCATGCATTTGTATTTTTTTTGTGTGTGTTTAAGCATGTTAGAATTAATTAGTTTAGTTTTGGAAGCATGTCTTTTGTATGTTTATATTTATATTTTATCTTATTATTGTAACATGTCATGTTATTTTCGATCATGCATTTCATTTAATATTATTTATTTATTTACGTTAGATTAGTATGTTATAATGTTAGTATTTATCTTGATTATCGCATCGTATTTATTTATGTTTGTCGTGTTTTTTTAAGTTTGCATTACGGATATATAATTGTCAATGTGGTGCCCTTTTATTCGAGCGTAAACGGGGCCAGTATCAGGCGTAGTGATAGTGGTTGGGCGTTTACTCTCGAATAACGGGGCCTTTAAAATTTACTTGCACATATAATCGAATTTTAATTTAATCGTCACTTTAATCCGGAAAGTTTAATATTAATAAAATGGTAATTATTAAAGTACCAATTTTGGGCGGTGTGGGGGTGCTAATCCTTCCCCATCCGTAACCGACTCCCGAACCCGATATTTTGAAATCTCTGGTTTTCTACGGTGTCCAGTCCACCTTGAGTGGCCGGTGGCGACTCCATTTTTAAATAAAATGCGGGTTTTCTTAAACTCCACGCGGAAAAAATTCCCCAAACAAACAAAAAATACATCTTTTTTTAGCGAGAAAAAAACATCGCTACAGATGGCGACTTTGCTGGGGAATTTTTTTGTTTTTTAAAATCAAATAGAGTTGAGCTTTTTCAATTAATTACCGCTTTATTAATATCAGAAATTTCGGATTTAAGTGACTGTTAAACTAACATTCGGTTATAATTGCGCGTTTATTTTAACGCATTTAAAATTTGGCATATAAACCCGTACTTTTTAAGTGGGGGGAAAACGCTAATGCTTTCGTGGAGATATCGTTCTCCCGTGTAGGCCTAGCAAGTACCTTCGGGGCTCGAGTACCTTATGCTTTCGTAAGGATATCGTTCCTTTGTGCAGGCATAAGCGAATGGGTCCCCCTGAATTGAACTCAGTTGAAAGGAGCCTATAATGGGTGATGATCGGGGGCCTTGCTACTCTTAGTAGAGGACAGCGAGGACAATTCAGGTACCTCTTAGCACCAAAACTGCATATAGTGAGCCGTATGAGCCAACCCCTTTATAGCCATATGAAACTCTGCCCGATTAGTTGTCACCCTATTTAGGCTATAGTGCCTTATTTCTTGTTTATGTATAGTTTATTACTCTATTTTTGTTATATTTATCATTTGTTTTATTTAATCATTTTATTTGGTACTAACTCATTTCATTTTATTCTTATCGCATTGATTTCACCTGCACCATTGCACAACATCATCACAATCTTAATTTTGCATTGCATCGATTTAAGACACATTTTGCATGCATTCTTTTTTAGAATAATAAAACTAATCCTCGGGTTGCCCCATTAAATACAACAAAGATGGTCGATCTAGCACCTTACAAAGCCTCTTACAAAAGTTTGGTCTTGGGGCATGTCCAAAAGCACCCCCACATCTTTTACAAACATTATGCCTATAACAAGGCCTCAGTCCGGGGGCATTCTTTGCCAAGGTCCAACCTTCATTGCCGAGTCAAACTCTTGCATCTTTGACCACAGTCTGCAAAAATGCACCTAATCCAAAATAATAATAGTAACGAGCTGCCATGAACACACAATTTATAAACCCAACCTAGGGGGCAACAGAATCAGCACTCAAAGTATCAACTTCAAGAGCAATTTCAGACGATGGCATAAGAACGAATAAAATGTTGGGGCATGCGCCCAGATGGATGATCAAACCCAAGAAGAGGTTAAGGCACCGACATATGCAAAAGACCAAGATCCTGATAGGACCAGTCGAGAGTTAGGGGCATCCCTTTGAAGACAAAAAAAAATCACATTCATGCATTTAGATTGCATTCATCTTGCATTAAACCATTTTTGCATACGTCATACATTTAGATTAAGTGCATACACCAAAGTCACCATGCATTTAGGGTAGACACACGCATTAGATACATTCATGCAATCTTGCTTGTACATAACAGGTCTAGGAAAAGACCGAGTACCCTCGACATGGGGGCAATGACAAGAAGGCCAACTCTAGTCTTGAAGGAGGCCAAACACGAAGAAGATGGAAACACCTAAAATAAAAGGTATCAGTGACAAAATCTTTGACAATTACTGACCAATGTTTTTTCTTTTGTAGGATTTGATTCCTCCGACGATGGTGTGACGGATGCTAACAAAAATACTTTCTAGATCATGCCCTCTGTCGATAGAAAAGTCGGGCAAAATTTTTCCAAAAAAATTTCGCTGTCAGTGGCGCAGTCACCCAACATCTTGCAAACCATGCCTCCATCAGTGGTGGTACGCCAACTTAATGTAGATCTTGCCTCCATTGGTGGTGTTGCAAGTTAAAATTTCCATCTGGATCCTGTCTCTCCGTCAGTGGTGTAGCAGGTCTCACATTTTGCTGATCTAGTCTCTCCGGCAGTGGTGTAGCAGATCAAATCCTATCCAGATCTTGCCTCCATCGACGGTGTTGCAGATCAAAGTTTCCATTCGGTCATACCTCTCCGTCGGTGGTGTAGTGGGTCCTACATTTTGCTGATCTAGTCTCTCCGTCAGTGGTGTGACTGATCAAATCCTCTCCGGTCTTGCCTCTTCGACGGTGTTGCAGCTAGACCTAAATTTTACTCAGAATTTACCTGTTTATCAATCAAAAAGAAAAAATAAAATGAGAAAAAGAGAAAAAAGAAAAATCAAAAAAATGAGAAAAAGAGAGAGAAGAAAAAATCAAAAAAGAAAAAGAAAAAATTGAAAAAAAAAGAAAAAAAATGAAATGAAAAAAAATCAAAAATGAAGGAAAAATAAAAAATGAAGGAAAAAGAAGAAGAAGAAAACTATCCGATCCTGCCTCTTCGTCGGTGTCGTAGTTGGATCAAATTTTCAGACCTTGCCTCCTCGTCTTTGTTGTAGCTGAACCAAATTCACTAAACTCCGGTCTTGCCTTTTCGTCGGTGTTGTAGCTAGACCAAATTTACTAACTCTTGATTCTGCCTCTTCGTCGGTGTTGTAGCTGGATCAACATTACTAACTTTAGATCATGCCTCCTCGTCGATGTTGTAGCTTGATCAAAATTTACTAACTTTCTAGTTGTATCAATGTTGTATCTAAAAAAGAAAAAAAGAAAAAGAAAAAAAGCAAGAAAAAAAAGAATAAGAAAAATAAAAAGAAAAAGAAAAAGAAAAATAGAAAAAAAATGATGAAAATGAAAAAGAGCAAAAAATGAAAATGAAGAAAAGAAGAAGAAGAAAACTATTCGATCCTGCCTCTTCGTCAGAGTTGTAGCTAGATCAAATCCCCGGACCTTGTCTCTTCGTCGGTGTTGTAGCTGAACCAAATTCACTAACTTCTGGTCTTGCCTCTTCGTCGGTGTTGTAGTTAGACCAAATTCACTAACTCTTGATCCTGCCTCTTCGTCGGTGTTGTAGCTGGATCAACATTATTAACTTTAGACCATGCCTCTTCGTCGGTGTTGTAGCTTGGTCAAAATTCACCAACTTTCAAGTTTTATCATTGTTCTAAAAAAAAGAGAAAAAAATAAAAAAAGAAACAAAAAAGAGAAAAAGAAAAAAGAAAAAAATATGAAAAAAGAAACAAAAGCAGAGAAAAAGAAACAAAAAAGAGAGAAAAAAGAGAAAAATTGTCAGTTTTCTGATCTTGCCTCTTCGTCGGAGTTGTAGCTGGATCAGACATCAGAACTTTTACCTATCGGTCTTGCCTCCTCGTCAGTGTTGCAGCTGGATCGAATTTTGTAGACCATGTCTCTTCGTCGGTGTTGCAGCCGGGTCGAACTCTCCTTAAGTATTAGCTTATTACCAATAATGTAGCAAGTAGAACTCGGTATGGCTTCCCTAATAGACCACCTCCCGTTTTGAAGATTTTGCTTCCTCTAAGAGTGACAAAGTAGATCCGTCAAGTCTAGAAAGAAGACATGCGCCAAAGAGAAAGAAGATCTACCGAGGAAAGAAGACACGCGTCAAAAGGAGAGAAGTTCAGCCAGACCGGACAAAAATGGTTATTCTTTTGTCTTTGCTCTATTCCTGTTACACATCAATGAGCAAAGAGAGGCAGCTGTAATACCCATTTTTATCCGGGCCCCAAAATTATATTCGAGTCATTTACCCTATTTGAACCAAATTCAAAAAATAATAATAATAACAAAAAGGGCATGCCGCCCATACCCTGCCAATTAAACACCCATACCCTGCCAATTATTCCCCATGCCCACACTCCACGCCACCACCATCACCCTACCTCACCCTTCTTTCACTTTTAAATCCCCAAAACCCAATCACAGGGGGAAGAGCCAGCAAAAATTGGAAACAAATTGGGAGAATTGAGAGAAGAAAGCACAGCACAATTGGAACAGAGGGGGCCGACCATTTTGAATTAAAAGGGGGAGAGAATTAAAAGGAGGAGAGAATTAAAAGGGAGAGCCGACAATTGGAAGCAAATTGAAAAAATAGGGGCTCTCGGCATTGAAGAAAAAAGGAGAGCTCTCTATCATATTTAAGTTTGAGTATTTATTTTTTATGTATGTTTATGGTATAATCTTTTTATAATCTAATGACGTTTTATTAGTAATCTCTTATTTATTTTTAGTTATCACGTTTTATATGCTTTTATGTTCATATCTTTCTATATGTTGTTAGGATGTTAGATTAGTTCTTGATGGTTGTTTAATATTTGTTTTTTAAATTTTCTCATATGTAAATATTTGTGTTTACTTTTATCATGTTGTGTATTTGTTTATGGCTTTTATTTGTGTATATGTACGTATGTATATATGTTTTTAGTATGCATCTATGTACATTACGTTATATATATGTGTATTAAGTTGTGTATTATCTATATGTTAAGTAATATATGAGAGTATATGCTATGTTTCTTTTTAGTATATGTTTATATAATACTATATTTATATTTATTTATTTATTTTGCCATATTTTTGTATACGTATGTGTTATATATTTTAGTATGTGTTATTTTAGATTCCTTGTTATATTAGTTTTTTATTATTATTATATATATGCAAAATAATCTATTTTCTATATGTTATATATTAAAATTATATTATTATTATGTGTATATACGTATAGTATTCTAATATGTATTTATTACGTATCTATATATATATTATTTTTTGTATGTGAAATATGCTTTATATATTATGTATATATAATCTTTTTTCTACAACCCATATTTTACGTATAAATTTTTATATTTTCTATGTTTTTATATTAGATATATATATATATATATATATAAGATTTCATGTATATATTGTTGTTTTTACATATTGTTATGTTATTACGTTAATTAATATTTGTGAATAAGTTAGATTAGTATTTATGTATGTATGTTTTGAATATGTTGCATTGTGGTTTTTATTTAGGTTTTATTATATGTATATATGTGGTTAATTATTTCTTGAAGTATGTTTTTCTCTTTTTTCACATGTTTTTTTATGCTTTGTTATTGTGATATTTCGTGTTTATGTTTTTTTATTTGGGTTTAATGTCGTGATAGTGTTATATGTATATCATGCATTTGTATTTTTTTTTTGTGTGTTTAAGCATGTTAGAATTAATTAGTTTAGTTTTGGAAGCATGTCTTTTGTATGTTTATATTTATATTTTATCTTATTATTGTAACATGTCATGTTATTTTCGATCATGCATTTCATTTAATATTATTTATTTATTTACGTTAGATTAGTATGTTATAATGTTAGTATTTATCTTGATTATCGCATCATATTTATTTATGTTTGCCGTGTTTTTTTTAAGTTTGCATTACGGATATATAATTGTCAATGCGGTGCCCTTTTATTCGAGCGTAAACGGGGCCAGTATCAGGCGTAGTGATAGTGGTTGGGCGTTTACTCTCGAATAACGGGGCCTTTAAAATTTACTCGCACATATAACCGAATTTTAATTTAATCGTCACTTTAATTCGGAAAGTTTAATATTAATAAAACGGTAATTATTAAAGTACCAATTTTGGGCGGTGTGGGGGTGCTAATCCTTCCCCATCCGTAATCGACTCTCGAACCCGATATTTTGAAATCTCTGGTTTTCTACGGTGTCAGGTCCACCTTGAGTGGCCGGTGGCGACTCCATTTTTAAATAAAATGCGGGTTTTCTAAAATTCCACGCGGAAGAAAATATTTTCAAAAAAAAACAACAAAAACCACACCATTTTTTTGCGAAAAAAAAGACCGCTACAAAAGCGAGGCTACAGAGCTTGGTTCGAAGCCGTCTAGTTCTGCCAAGGCCAAGGGAGACCGAAAGTAGAAAAAGGTGAACATGTCCAGTAAGGTTAGGGGAGTGCTTACCGATGATGTTCGGGGAAAGAACATCGCTTTTGAGACCAATAGAGCGTCGAAGGGGGTCAAGCCGAGGGACATTGCAACGGGGAGAAACCACCCATGGGCAAGGTGGGGAACGAGCGAAAGACTTCGGGTAAGAAGTGCCAACGCAAGAGGAAGCACCGAACTTCGAGGAAGAAGGGTCGATGCAAGAAGAGTGCACCAAACTTCAAGTCAGAGGGGCGAGTGCAACGAGGGGCAACGGACCTTAGGCAAAAGGTGCCAATGCGTGCAAAGAACTTCAATGAGAGAGGTTCGATGCAAAGGGGGGCATACTTCGTGAAGACAGAAGGGCTGACCCATTTTAGAGTAAATGCGACCGAGAGAAAGGTACATCTCAAACACAACTCTAGTGTTTTTGAGTTTGATTTGCCGAGTTTGATGAGCGTAGGTCGAGTTGGACCTAACCATCGGAGCGGGGGAGACAAAGCTTGGAAGGGACCTTTCAGAGTTCTAAGGAGCCAAACTGATGGGCTAACGAGTCTGAGAGTTCGTCCGGTGTTCAATGTGGTGACACCCAAGACTTTGCCGCGGGATCAAGGCAAACCAAGGCTTGTAGGATAAAGCTCCTACATCGGTGATGTATCCGAAGGCGTCATAGCACGCGACATCATTTGGCGGGAAGAGTCGAAGCGAACAGTCCTTATGGGGGACATGAGCAAGCCGAGACATCGAGAAGCCGCCAAGACGATGTGAGTAATGGTGCAGAGGATCGAGGAATTCCATGGCGGCAGGAGCCGAGGCGAGCAGTTCATATGGGGGAACAGCACCAAACCGAGGCAACAAGTAGCAGCATCCAAGGAGGCCCTACCCAGGATCGTTCTAGTGCAGCGACGAGGGCGTCGCCAAGTTCAGTGGGGGAGAATGTCACGGCCCAAATCTTTTGGTCCGAGACAGTTGCGCAAGAATCCGCCCAAGAGGTTCAAAGCGGATCATCAGACTTGCCAAGACCACCAGACTTGGCCCAACACTTGGAGAATGCTAGAGAGCCCGATCACACTAGCTCTTCGGAAATGGCAAGAGACAAGAAGTCAAACGAAGAATCTTGCCATATCGGGTGTGATCAACTATCTGAGGAAAGAAACCTACTAATTGATGTAATTAGGTAGGATTTGATATTCTTTCCTAGATTAGAGATTCTTGTAAGGATTTGGGCTAATCCTGGCCATCCATGTAAATCGATCCGGACCATTGATTGAGTGAGAGCTCAACTATAAATAGAGAGCCTCCCACTCTCATTTGTATCATCCAATCCATTCCATTCATTCTCTCATTTGAGAAGAGTAATAAGACTTTGAGGCATTTACTCTAGTTTTCCTCTCGTTCCTTTCAATTGTCTTCGTTTCCAAAGCTCTTCGAGCTAGTTGCCTCTCGAGTGGCCAAGAGTAGCCACCATAGTGCTTAAAGTGCTTCCGCATCCATCGAAGCCTGGAGGGCTTGTCCGAGCCGTTGCCGAGCAGGAGTACTCGCAAGGCTGGTTGAAGGCTTACTTGGGCGCGGGAATCGACCGATTTGCGTCAAGGGCGTCTAAGGCCGCACGGATCACTAGGGTTGAGCCCTAGCCCTGTGACATAATGTTTAACATATCTATTTTAAATAATAATAATTAATTTATTAAATTGTTTAGCTATTTAGTTAGTAATATAACTTAGATGATAGTGTTGTCAAAATTTTTAACTTTTTAGCTAGTTAGTAAGTTATATATAACTTACATAGATGATAGTGTTATTAAAAATTTTAAATCATTTAACTATTTAGTAATCAATAATATAACGTAGAAAGAAACAAATTTGTATTATAAATTTTAAATAATAATGTTGGTTTAAAATATCTATTTTAAATAGTAATAATAATATTTTAAATTGTAATATAATTTAAGCGAAATTAGTGGCAGTGTACAAAATCATCATTTAAATAGTAATATAATTTATTATATTAATTTCAAAAATAATAATATTTTATAGTATTAGTAAAAATGTTCTAAAAATAAATTATATTTTTAGTGTAAAATTAAAGAAAATAGGCGTGCAAAATAAAACTATCATGTATAAAATAATAATAAGTTAGGGGTAGTAATAGGTTATACAAATATTAATATTATTGTTTTTTGAAAACAATAATAATTAACAAATTATATTCAAAAATATAATTATTTTTGAAAAATAATTAGAAATAATATTTAGTGTGAAATAGTAATAAAATAGAAATTAATGTGTGAAGTAAGATACAATTATAATAATGTATACAACAGAGTAGTTATTTTAAATAAATATATATATATAAGGACTAAGTCGAAAAAATTTTAAAATAATTTTATTTTATTATTAATAATATTTATTATTATATTAACAACAATAATAATAACAAATTTTTATAATATTAAAATTGTTGCTTTTCAAAAAATAATAATATTTTGTAATATTAGTAAAAATGTTCTAATCAGTTACTTTGCAGATTATTTTAAAATGACATCTGAACTAGTTTTGTTGCAACTTGACCTTGTTCACATCTCCCCTTTGATGAATTCATAATGTCATTTATTTCAGTAATCAACTTATTTTAACAAATTAAATGCAAGACAATCGTACCTCCCGCCTTTGATGAACGAAGTCGAAAACACCATCTAATCGCATAGTTATTTACTTATAGACAATTGGATTTTATAATGCAACATTCCTTCGTAGATATAAGTTGATCCCTGAGTTGATAATTGCGTTGATCGAACGGTCGAGACAATAAACTTACACATTTTATTTTCCAGTCGGAGAATGCACGACAACTATACAAGACGTAGATATACAACTTGGTGTCTTAATAAATGGGAATGCAGGGGTGGGACATGATAGCTATGATGTAATTCAATTGTGTGATCGGTTACTTAAAAAAATACTTTCTACGTTAGATGTGAAAGAGTTACGTATCAAATTGTGATGGTTGGAGAGCAAATTCAAGGTAACCAAGAGCTCTATTGACTAAGAAGTCAGATTTGTCGCGCGGGCATATATGTTGCACATCATTGGAGGGTTATTGATGCCAAATAAATCTGGTAATTTCAAGCACCCAATATATGCCATTGTTGATAGATTTTTGAGAAAGCCATCGATATAACTTTGCAATCACTAATTTTGTCCGAATTCTAATTTGATAACTTAGGCTTAATTACTATAATTACTATTAATTTTTCTTATTATATTGTATAGTATTAGTAATATAATATTATATGTTATTGTTAATTATTATATTATTATTAACAAAACCCAAAATACTATTAAGTATTGTTGTTTATTATTTTATTTTTTATTGTCTTTTATTACTATTATTTTCGTTTTGATGGCATAGATTAATTATTATTATTATTATTTTGTTTTTTATTGTCTTTTATTACTATTATATCAAACAAAATAATAATAATATAATATAAATTAACTAAATAAAGCCCAAGTGCAATTTTATAGAGTCCATTTACATGCTCTCATACAACCCAAAGAATAAATAAATACATGCGGCCCGTTTAAAGCCCAACAATTAAACCCTACAGCCTGATATCCTAACCCTACATTTGTTTATTGCGCAGCTGGTTGCCCACCGTCAGATCAGATCAGATCTGACAGTTCAAAATCAAGGCAGAAGCAGCTTCTGGAAGCATTACGCCCCCACGCGCTCGGCCAGATCAACACCCTGGCTCTTCAGTAGCCATCCACGCGCGCGTGGGAGCCACCTCCCATACGTTTCAGTTGCCGCGTCACGATCACGCGCTCCTCTTCGGCTCTTCAGTGGCCACATCGGCGTACGGCAGCCACCACATTGCACTGGTCCCCTCCCCTCCTTCATTAATCACCTGCAAAAAAGGACAACAAGAACAGAGCAGACATGCAAGGACCACAACACAACAGCAACAACAGAGGCTCTTTTTATTTTGTTCTTATCTTATGTAACTCGGCTATAAAGCCAGAGCCTGAACCATGTAATCCCCAGACGGGAAATATTGCAAAAATCAATTCAAGAAGCAACCATTTTTAAAGATTTCTTTTCTTTATGAACTTCGAATATATTTTTTAAAAGGAAAGAAGAAAAGCGTTTGAAAGTTTACCCTAGAAGTCGGTTCGACTACCCGTCGGCGATACTGGTTCCTTCGCCGTCTCCGGACAGTCTTCCTAGCCCATCGTCCCGAGTTTTCAAACTCTTTTAAAACATATACCCAAAAAAAGAGGTTTTGCCTTCGGGTTTTCGGCAGATCTGAAGGAAAGGGGAGTTGGTTTCGTAAATCAGGGCTTGTTGTTGGTTTTAAAAAAGAGGATTTTTGGTGTTTTTTGAAGTCGCCGGCGGCGCATGGCAGTTAAACTCGCCGGATTATGCAAATAAAGGGCGCCATTGTTGTGCTTCAGTCGAAAGGGGAGGGGTTTTGAAATGTTTTGGTTTCAAGCAGGGTGAAAGGGAGGGAAACCCTTTAATTTTTGATCTGAAAATCAAATGAGTTAACTTCGGTTTTTCCATTCTCTTACTTTTTGAAAACAACATTTTTATTTAGAGTAAAATTAATGTGTAAAATTAATTTTACACAAATATATGTATTTATGTTATAAAAATTTAAAATTTTAATTTTAACTCTAATAATTAAATTTTAAACATTAACATTAAATTCTAAATTATACAACTTAAATTCTTAAACTTTAAATCCTAACTTTTAAAATTAAAATGCATATATAAAATAAAATTTACCGTCATTTCTATCAAATTTTTTTTTTTTATTAATGTCGTGCTCCCCTTTTATCTTTTATCTTTTATCAATATTTTTATTTTTTAAATTTTAATTTTCCCTATTAAGCTTAACGCATTTTTTGGGGTTGCGTGCCATGGATTTCAAAACTTTTCACCCATATTCCCGCTGCCATTGCTTCACTGTTTTCCCCTTTTTATAATATATATATATATATATTATATTTTTATTATCACTCCTCCTGTCATTGTGCATTTTGGGGTGCGTGCACCTTGAATTTTTTTTTCACTTTAATATATACATAGTATATTTATAGTTCATGACACGTATATTCTATCATATTCGAATATATACATATGTTTATAGTTATATATGTTAATATTTTGTCATTTATGGTCGTTTAATCTAACACTTAACTTCTAATATTTAATTTGTCGCATTTAATTTCCGCTCTTTATTTTATTTTATTCGATCCAATTTTTTTTTCGGATCGTTTTAATTTCTGCTTTTTTATATTCGATCTGGTCCTTCTTTCGAATTGTTTTATTTTCCGTATTTTATTTAAACCTTTGATATTCGATCCGGCCCTTCTTCCAGATTGCTTTAATTTTTGCTTTTATTTTATTGTTCGATCCGGTCCTTTTTCGGATTTATTTTTTATTTGATCCAGTCCCTTTTCCGGATTCTTTATTTTTTTTATTTATTTACTTTGTTCGTATTTATTTTCCCGCATTTATATTTATTAATTTATTTGCTTATTTTGTGACATGCATTAACTTGTCATTCATTTAAATTTTAATCTATTTTATTTTCACATTGTTAAATAATTAATTTAACTTTTAAAAATGAGGTATTTATTAATTTCAGTATTTGTGTCGTAACAGTCCTGTTTCATTAGATGTTGACCAAATATTTGAATTAATTTTTACCGTCTGAAGGTAAACCTTAACTTGAAATAAAATTTTGATAATTCATGACATCATTAATAATTGTTTGCATCATGCATAAAGGTGACGTACTTGAGTCGAACTGTAAATTAACACGACAGTAGGCTTATTCGATGTCAGTTTAATCTACAGTCCGATGTACAGTCAGCCTTATTAATTAAATGGATAATTAATTCGAACCCGCTAAATTGTTAAAGCTAGTTCAAATTAAAGTTCATATTCGACCAAGAACAGTCGATTAAAGTCAATTTTTAATTTCAATGATCTCCATCGATCAAAAGCAACGTCTGTTTTGGTACCGATTTTCGGGCGTGATGGGGGTGCTAATCTTTCCCTACACGTAACCAACTTCCGAACCTGTTTTTAAAGAATCTCTGGTTTTTATGGTGGCCGGCCTACCTTAGTGGCCGGTGGTGACTCCAACTCTTCGTTTTCAAAATAAAAACACGTTTAAAAAAAACAAATCCTTAAAATCAATTCTTCCCCGGTTTTTACAAAATTTTCCTTTTCCTTTTTAGCGATCCCGAAATCGAAACTTTAAACATTTTGAATTTTTATTTTAAAAAAGGGTCGCTACAAACTGGGAGTCTGTTATATTGATGTTATTGTACCATGAAATGTGCAAGGCGACAATTCTTAAAGACAACAATAAAAACTCTTATATTGGTGAATGTCTATACCTCGCTTCAGTCTTGGGCATGGTATAAATTTCTGTATTCAACGCTGATTATCAAAGAACCCATTAAATTTCTACTTGCAGAAAGGTAATACTATGATTAAAATTATTGAGAATATGTTATCGATATTAAATTTATCTAAAATTACTTAAAAGTAAAGATTTAATTTCTATGTAGATGGAGGTATGATTTGAAAAATACGGGAATGGTGCACAGTAATGTTATAAATATACGACTGAAGATCGAATCTAAAAGAAAAAATCAGGTATTATAGTTTTTTAAATTACTCTTTTGGCTTATTATTTTTTTAATTTAATATATATATATATATAATTTTTTACAGTTTATTTGGATGTCGTACGAAGATCAAGAAGTAAGGTCTTGTATACCACAAAATGTGTGGGAATGTTCTTCGTTTTGGGTGCGATTGTGCCATTGATCTATTTTTCTATTGTTGAGTTTCAGTGTGCTGATAGAGTATTGCGATAATTCAACTTTCACCAGCCCATTCCTAAACCTCCGATTGATATTGAGCATATCCATACTAGAGCTTTAAGCGATGAGGAAGAAACCTATTTCACTACTTTTTGGAATGATAGATTCGACTGGTTGTCAGAAAATTGTACTGCAGTTGAAGATGATGACTTTGATTGTAGTACAGAGTACTTGTAGTGGTTTAATAATAATGGAAAACCGTTCTTGGCAGCCTACGAAGTGAGTCAAAATGGCATACAGAGCAGAGGTGTTCGATCAATATGTAGGCAGATCATCTGAACCTTATCAGAGCTCCTAACAACCACCAAACGATATAACAATGGACTGACCTACATGAGTGTCAGAAGGAGAGCTTACAAGACCTGTAGGGATATCATTTAAACCCAGTAATCCTTGGGGATAACCAATTCATAGATATCCAACAATTGGTGGGACATCATATCAACACACTAAAATCAGCTCATCTGAACTAAGTAATGTGTTGGAACAACCATCTGTTCATACAACATTTGTTGGTAGCTCATCATCTTATCCAAATTATGACGATAATGTATACAAACCATAGTTTGAGTATCCTCATCCATCCATATATGGGCAGGGCATGAGTGTTGATAGTATGACATCTTGGTTATCGACTACGACCATTTCTAGCCCATTATTTGCACAAGATATGTAACTTACACTGTCTTTTATGCAAACGATGGATGATCTGCATAATCAAGATGAGTAGACTCTCGGTCATCCGCAATGTTCATGAAGAATGGTACAAGTCTATCGACGGTACGATCAAACGACATCTTTACATCGACAAGAATTGCCAAGAAAGAGGAGATAAGAAATAATTTTATGTTATTTTTTGAGAAACAATTTTATTTTATTTAGAATATACTTATAATTTCATGTTGTTTGTTTGAGAAACAAATTTGTTTTATTTAGAATATAGTTTATATTTCATGTTTTTTTTATAAACAATTTTATTTAGAATATATTTTATATTTCATGTTCTTTGTTTGATAAGTACATTTATTTAATTTAGAATATATTCCAAAACCCCACCTACAACTGACGTTCCTCATGAATCAAGAATTATTGTAGATATTGCCGTAGATTTCAAAATAACCAAAGCCCCTACTTCCCTAAATATTATTCATACCTGTAATAAAACCCTAAAATTGCCGGTTTTCTTGGTCTTCAGTGTCTGCATTTTGTGTACTTGTGGCAGTGTTGATGGCATTTTTTATACAACGGTTATTTAGGGCCAGCAAATCTGTGCCCTGGGTTGGCATTCCTTTCTTTAAGAGGTTAATCAATATGAGGTCCATTAGAACCAGCCCAGTTGCAGCATTTGTTGGCCGAACAAAGAAAACGCCAAAAACCCCTAATTTATACAGACATAAAGGGAAGATTAAAAACACGAAGAAATTGAAACATTAAGAAAAGAAAATTAATTTATAAGAAATAATAAAAACCCTTACAGACGAAGCTGATGAAAATGATTATGTTGGCTTTGGAATTATAGTGATGAATCTAAGAAAGAAGTAGAAGAGTTGGGGGGGGGGGGAATCATACAAGAATCGAAAATAAAAGAGGAGAAGGTGTGGAACGGCACAAGCAAAAAGAAATGGAAAATTTAGAACCCTAAATAAGTATATATAGAGGGTGACAGTTTCCTAAATACGATGAAACACGGATCTAAAAATTTAAACTTAATAGTTCACCTACCGATAATAAATATAGTTGTATGTAAGATAAAGAGTAAATTGAATAAAACATCAAAAAATATTTAAGATATTTTATAACTGACATAAGAAAGGTCATTCAATCACACCTAAATATATATGTAAGAGGTCCACTATGATTTAGTTACTAACTCACTTTAAGAAAACACATGTATAGAGGAATTTACATTAGTCTATACAAATTTTCTCCCTACTCAAATCATTCCAAAACATCATTTTTACAACTAATGCTTTGAACACAACTTTTTATATTACTTGTGAGTAACTGAAATCATCTAAAATAGCTTTCAACGCTTCTATATGAATGATCACTAATTTATATCACTAAATCTTTGTAAGTAAATTAGCGACAAAACCTTTGATTTTCATTGGTTAAAAGAGTTCTTTACTTTTTTACAAGTGCAGGCAAGAGAGGATAGGAAGATTTTGAATGATATTTTTTATATAATTATCATAATAATAAAAAATGCTTACCAATTAGTAAATTTGAAAAAAAATCAAAAAGTTAAAATTATACAACATTTTTTTTATGAAAATACACATACTTGCTTAATTATTAGTTTATTTTAAAATAAAAGGGAAATAATGAAGTCATTCAAAAATATGAAATTACTAAGAAAATTGTATAAAAATACGAAAACCTTGAATTTTGTAGAAAATTGCGGGGTAGCAATAACTAAAACTGAAGGTTCATAAATAATTTTAAATAGATTTTAATGAGCTTAATTTTAACGTAGATACTAATTATATATCTAATATTAAAAATAATTATAAATATTTACATTTATAAATTTATGTATTAGATTAATTAACAATTTTAAATGAGTGTTAATGAGGGTATACATGCGATTTGGAGAAGAAAATAACTAAATTGATGTATTTTTTAAATATTAAGGGTTAAATTTATTGAATTATTTTTAATTAGAACTAAATTGGTAGAATATATAAACTTTGAGGACTAAAACAATTATTAAACCAAATCTTGTTAGATGTTCGTTTGTATTTTAATGGAGAAGTGACCCGAACGTAACTAAAACTTTAATTGAGTGACCTAACTGTAACTTTTAATAATTGAATGACTCAATCATAATTTTATTAATAATTGAGTGACCTCCAATATAATTTATCCAAATTTTTATGATAGGTCACTTGACCTATGGTAGATACGCCCTTGTATATATATAATTAAAATATTTGGGTCGTGTCGCGACCATTTTTTGAAAATCGGGAATGTGAAAATAGCCTGACGATCGATCTTTTAGAAAATTAGGGTTTTCTGGTCAGTCTTAATTTAATCTTAAAACTTAGAGTTTTTTATATTAAATCGAAATTTCCATTATTTATCTTTAAAAACACTTTGGAGTCGCCACCGATCACTTCGAGGTAGATCGGACACCGAAAAACAAACCAGAGATTCTGTCTTTAAAAATTGGGTTCGGGAGTCAGTTACGTGTAGGGAAGGATTAACACCCCTACGAACGCCTGTTATCGGTACCTTTAATTTTACGTGGCATTTTGAATAATAATTTGAATTTAATTTATCCCATAATTATTAATTAAATTTAAATTCCGAATGCATATATCCTTTTATAAGGAAATTCATTTTGTTCGAATACGAGATTAAAGGCACCCCGTTAGGTGGCACCCTCATTCGTATTTTAAAAATGAATTTCCAACATAAAAGGTTTTTAATGAATGATATTTTATTATCTTGTCAATTTTAAGTTCTATTCCTAAAAAGGCTTTATTTAATTGATTATTTAAATCTATGAATGTTAATTAATTTAATGGCTTTTATGAGAAAATGCCATTTTCATGAACAACTTCCATATATTTAAAGCCTTTAAATTAATCACATTACTAATTAATTAATTTGTCTACTTAGTTAAAGTTCTAGCCCTAATTACGGCTCTAACAAATTATTTAATCAATTTTATAAGTGAAAATGTATATCGAATATACACCTTTATGACCAAGGCTGAGATAACAGCCCATTGTAAACAATGGAACAACATCCAGATTTGAACCTCAAAGATTCTATTCGATATATATTTAATTAACTACAATGTATTAATTATTAATTATTTGATTTCTGTTAAAAATTTAAATTAATAATCAATTTTAAGGAAGAAATATATTAAATATAATTTAAAGAAATCCATGTGATAACAGCCCATTGTAAACAATGGAACACCATCCATATTTGGATTCTAAAATCATATTCAATATATTTTTAATATTTACAATTATCTACCCTATTTAATTATTCAACCCTAATTAAGTAAACCTAGGCTAAAGGCTCTAATTAAGTAATTAAACTAAGTAATTAAGTTATCTAACATGCAAAACTACATGCTTAATTTAAAACATGCATCAAACAAATAATTTAATTACATTAAATAAAATAATTAAATAATACTAAATTAAAAGAAATTGAAAACTAAAACTGATTTTTATTGAAATGGTGACTAAAAAGAGAGATAGCAAAATTAAATGCCCAATTACAAAATGCTTAGTGACCCAATTGAAACAATGTAAACCTTAGGGGTACAATTAAAGGGAATGAGGGACTAAAATGAGAAAAAGCAAAGTTTGGATGCCAAAATCGTGAAACTTGGAAAGAAGGGCGCAGATCCCTTCTGCCCGACCCGGATTAAGCCCGCGGGTCGAGTTAACCCGGCACCAAAACGGTGCCGTTTTGACCGGCCTTTATAAAGCCTTCAACGAGTTAAACTGGTCATTTAACACAAACCCCCTTTTTACTCGCAAATTCTCTCTGTCCCCTCTCTCTTACAAACATAAATTTTCCAGAAAACCCCATCGCCCAAGATCAAAATACTCAGTTTTCCTTTGGTGTTCTTCATGTTCTTCGAAGAACACCAAGTACCCCGGTCACCAAACGCCGCAAGCACTGCCCTCTGATCCACCGCCGCCATACTCTGGCCATACTCGGATGTTATCCGGCCACCATCCCAGACTCTGACCACGTTCCTTCTCCGACCGGAACCCCAAAAAACCCAAATTCAATTTTCGAACCTAAAAAAACCTAAATCTAACCCTAATCCAATAGGATTCCCAACTTCACCCAACCTAGATCTAACTACTCGTACCAAAACCCTCTTTAACTCCGTCATTATCAACACTCTTGGAGACCGAAGATAAGTCCCAACCGATCTAGATTTTTTGTTTTGTCACTATTTTTTTATATTCGAAACCCTAAACTAACACTTTTTGTTTTGCAGGTATTAAAGAAATGAGGAAGGATATACCTTTGTAATGACGGCCTTGGTGTCTCCGGCGACCTTCTCAAGCGACCTCTGATCTCCTTCGACGGTGCTTCTTCAGTTTCCCATGACGGTTCGGTTGCTGAGGAAGCAAGTTTTCTCTCTCCTCTTAATTATTATTATTAATTATAGTTTATTAATGCTCATTATTAATTCTGACAAGATTCTCTCTTCATATTTATAGGGTCAGATCTGAAGATGTCATCAAAACCACTATCCGAGTGAAATGGGTTTGGACCAATATGGAGTTGCCACGTTGCACGGTTTGGACGAAAAAAATGGGCTTTTATTCGATTTGTGTTTGTTTGGTGGGTTGTAACCAAAAATGGGCGGGAATTATTGTAAATTGGGCCTGGTTTGGGCTTTTGATGTTTTTGTGTAATTTGGACATTTATGGACTATTTTGGGTTCTATTTATTTAATATTTAGTATTTATTATTTATTTATTATTGTTAAGCTTGGTCAAAATTCGGGTATGATAGTTGCCCCTCTTTGCTCATTGTTGTGGAACAGGGATAGAGCAAAGACTGAAAATACTCGAATTTTGTCCATACCTCTTGGTCATCCTCTGAAATGTAGGTCTTTCATTACGAACAATGCTGAAGTTTGAAGCTGTTATTCTCATTATGAAATTCTTCAAACTTCTACCGAACTGTGGAATCTGAAGCTAATCTTCTTATTATGAAATTCTTCATCTTCCGAGGTTTGAATTTGTTCTTCTTCTTATTATGAAATTCTTCAAACTTCTGTCGAACTGTGGAATTTGAAGCTGTTCTTCTCATTATGAAATTCTTCATCTTCAGAGGTTTGAAGTTGTTCTTCTTATTATGAAATTCTTCATTCCCCTGTCGAACTATGGAATATGAAGCTGTTCTTCTCATTATGAAAATTTTCATCTTCCAAAAGGGCTAACTCTTATTATTATGAGTTATTCTTTCTTCATCAGGCGAGTTCTTCTCATTAGGAACTCTATGGCGAATTCTTCTCATTAGGAATTTTGGAGCGAACTCTTCTCATTAGGAGTTCTGGAACGAACTCTTCTCATTAGGAGTTATTCATTCTTTGCTGGGCAAATTCTTCTCATTATGAATTCTGGAGCGAACTCTTCTAATTAGGAGTTCAGGAGCGAACTCTTCTCATTAGGAGTTCTTCATTATTTGCTGGGCAAATTCTTCTCATTATGAATTCTTTGTTGGGCGAATTCTTCTCATTATGAATTCTGGAGTGAACTCTTCTCATTAGGAGTTCTAGAACAAACTCTTCTCATTGGGAGTTATTCATTCTTTGCTGGGTGAATTCTTCCCATTATGAATTCTGGAGCGAACTCTTCTCATTAGGAGCTCTTCATTCTTTGCTGGGCGAGTTCTTCTTATTATCAACCTTGAATTCTAGAAATGTTGATTCTTCTCTCCTTTGGGGAACAATTGATTCTCTGGGGGAACAATTGATCCCACAAAAAGAAACATCATCAATTAATTCATTCTTGAAGTAACATGAAATATTTTTAATTTCTCGCTTGAAGCACTGAGTTCTTTGATGTCATTGCTTTTCTGTCTAAGGTATCTTGATCTTTCTATCTGAAACTCATATGTGATCTCATCTCATGTTTCTCTTTCTCTGTTGATCAACCTCCTTATATGCAAATCTTCCTCGTTTGAGCTTGAAGTTGGTATATCTTGCGTTTCAATTAGGCAATTTGAATCCTCATTATTCTTCTTCTTTTTCTTTTTTTTTCTTCTCTTTTTTATCTCATTCTTTTTTTCTTTTTTTGCTCTATTTTTTTTATTTTTCCCTTTCTTGTTTTTTTTTCTTCTTCCTCCTTTGTTGCCATTTTTATTTTCACTTTTTCTTTTCCTCGTTCTTTTTCCTCTTTTTCTTTTTTCTTTTTTACTTATTTTGTTTTTGTTCTTTTTTCTCTTTTTCTTTTTCACTTCTTTCTTGAAAGGACAACCCAAAAACTTGATGTCTTCCAATAACATGCCCCACCATCTTATTTTGACAACCCTCAAAAAGTTCTCATCATTTTCGGAGGTATCAATCCAAAGGTCTTAACATCTTGCCTCCAAAACTTGTTGATGACCCAAAGAATTTAGAATCGTGGATCTTTTGCTGAAATCTACTCTTCACATCTTGCTAAATACAACTCTTCAAATAGCATGTTTTATTGAAATCTGCTTCTCTGTAAGCAAAATACTTGTTGGAATCCATCTCTACAAATGGAGTTTCATGCTGAAATTCGTTCAAAATGTTTTGCTGAAATCCACTTCTGTAGCGGAATATTGCTGACATTCGTTTTTGCAAACGAAACCTCTTGTTGAAATCTGCTCATGTAAGCGGGATATTTATAGAAATCTACCTACACAAATGGAGCCCCTTATTAACATCTGCCTCCACAAACAGAATGTCTTGTAAAAATCCACTTTTGTAAGCGAGATATTTGTTGAAATTCATCTTTGCAAATGGACTATCTTGAGATCTGTCTCTATAAGCGGAATATCTTGAGCTCTGACTTTGTAAACAGAATATCTTGAGATCCGCCACTGCAAACAAAGTTTTTTTTGTGTGGAGAAATTTGCCTTTGCACCCGGAGTATTTTGCTATTCGCCTCTACAAATAGATTATTTTGAAAAAGTCCACCTCTGTAAATGGAACATCCTTGCTAATATGTATCTGCAAACAGAAAATCATGAATTAATACATTTGTTTTCAATAAACACAACTGTAATTTTCGCTAGATCTATTTCTCAAAGATCTATTCTCGCTTGTTGTCAGATTTTCTCCTCCGTGATTTCTGTTCATTCATTGCTGGATCTTCCTATTCGAGATTTTTATTCACTCTCAACTGGATATTTCCTGAAATCTCTGCTCATTCCTGTTTGGATATTTTTCTAAAATTCGAAGCTATAAATTGACTTTCACCTTTCCTTGATTGAATCTGCAAATTTCTGCCAAAGTATGCAAAAATGCTTTGAATGTATGAATCAGCGTGCTCCTACTTATGGATGCCTAACTATATGATGGATGAATGTTGTCAATTGATGACCATTTGGGCAAACTTCTATCTGCCGATGAGCTCCAAATTTCTTTGTTTCATCTTTCATTGAAACTTCTTCTACTGACAGCGTAACCCATCTTACACTCAGGTTCAATCTTCAGGATCTCTGCATCTTTTCTCTAAAGCGCCTTTTCAGGTTTTCATTTTAGATTTTTTTTCTTCTTAAGGCACCCTTTCGGGTTTTCACCTCGATTTTTTTTTGAAACAATGTTTCCTTTTGTTCATTCTGATGATACTTTTCCTGCCTTTCATGGATAGCACATGGACCCTTTTTGCCACACCTCACCATGTATTTCTCACAATTTGAACACTGTGGATCGCTCTTTTCTTAGAAAGCCGCTCCTGCTACATCTTCATTCAGCTTCTTTGACAAAAATTTTTCTCATAGTTCTAAAAGAGATTATGATTCATTGTTGTTCTAACTTACAGATCTTGTTTACATTCATGTGATGTTCTTCCGTAATGTTCTTTTTGCAACATTACCCCACTCTGGCTTGACTTTGACTACCATCTTTGCCCACATTCGCTTTGCTTCCTTACTTTTGATTAACAAAACCCCAACGGATTGATCTGAATGCATCTTTTCTCCAAAAAAGATGGCTCTTGCTCTCTCTTTTTGCCCCAGAATCACTTGTGTCATTTCTTGCAGCTTTTGTTTGAATGTTTCTAGCACCCAGAATCATACATTTTCCTCAGCATACTTTCCATCATTAAACAAGTATCGAGGCCACCTCTTATTCTGCCTGCACTTAAAGGATTAGTACATTATAATAATACCCACGAAATCATTTGCTTTTCTTGTATCTAATCAATTTATCTACAAGATGCTTATTGAAAAGATAAGTGAATGGCTCAAAATATTATTTACTAGATTTGAGAGACTGGAATAGTTTGATAAGTCATGGCAAATATGAGAACAAAAATCAAGATTAGGCCCCTAAAAATCAAGTGCAACAGAGCCTTCGAATCAAACTGAAAAGATCAACTCCAATGTGACCCCTTCTAAATTATTAGGTTTCTGGGAGAAACATTTCCCGTATACCTAATTCTATCTCAGCACTCTTCACCTCACTAACTCACCATACCCAATTCTTCCCTCTTTTCTAATCTCGATCAAGCATTAAAAGTCTAAAAGTCTTTGAAAAAAGGTTAACCCTGATAAGCGAGGTGTATTCTGAAGACAAACTCATCCTGCTCCAATACCCGTATATGGTCAAAATGGTTTTTTGAGGCTTGTAATGTAGGCTATGGTTCACGGCTGCCAAAGAAATGATATATATGCTCAAATAAATACTTAAGGGCGATAAAACCAATGATCATTTCTTTCAAGTGAAATATCATTTTTGCACTCCTTAATCTAAATATGCTCGGATGAAATCTTTTCTTTTTCTTTCTTTTTTTGTGTGTGTGGATCGCTCTAGACTGCCCATTTCTGGGGTTTCACCCTAAAGTTCATTTCCTTTCCTTGGAAACGATCTTCTACTGCTCCTTTAGATAGAGACTTGTTTGAATGGAAGATCTCACATGTATGCACTGCTTTACTTTTGCACCTTTTATCTTTAGTGCTTTCTTTGCTTCAACTTGATTCAGTTGACTTTTTTTAACACAAACTTCCACTGTTTCTTTTTCTTTATTTTTCTTTTGCTTCTTCTTTTTTACTGAATTCAGAGCATTCATTTTCATTCATCATGCCTTTCTGACTTTTGTTCTTGATATGTTCACTTTTGTTTTTTTGCCCATGATTCACAAGGTATTATTATAATAGAATGATCAAAACCGAATAGTTTCTACTTGCTAACGAACTTTCATCCTCTTTGCCCTCAGTTTATAGGTGATCCTTGGTTTGGGTTGAATCGAAAAAAAATCTTCAGGCTCAAATGGGACAAGAAATGATATTTTTCTTATTTTATTTCTTTGTGAAGGTAAATGAAGGAATGCCAAATGTCCTCTCATACTTGGATATCTTCAAAGAAAAACCGTCTTCAGGTGGAAGATGTTTTGGGTTATAGCTTCATTCAAAGACCTTAGCCAACAATGCTTGAGAGGCAATTCACTCAGAATTTGTATTTGGGATTTCCCGTGATTCCTGAACACTCATTAATGTCTTCCCATTGGCCTAAATAAAATCGAAGATAGTCACATTTTGAAGTCCATCTCTGAATTTAATTCAAGGCCACTCTTACAATTAATATCCAGGGACCTTAGAAAAATGTTAGTGAATATATATACATATATGTATAGGAGAACAAAAACTAACCCATAACAAAGAATGGATGAAGTATTAAAAGAATCAAAGAATGTGAAATGTTTGCCATTTAAGAAACATATATAGGAAACAAGCATCATAAACAAATAAATTGAAATAGCCTCCATTACAAAGGACCCTCAATGCTCGCGGGCAAAAACGATTGGGATGATTCAGGGTATTACTCCGCAACGGTCCTAAAATTGCAGATAGATCCCCGTGGTTCGTTGCTGACCATTAATCAAGGAAAACTTGGGTGAATTTTGGTCACTTCGCTTCTATCTTTGATTTTTTATTTTTCTTCACCATTACAAGGACATGCCCATTCGTGTTCATACTCTGATGCCCTTATTTTTTTTTCTAAACAGATTTTTATTTCTTCAGTGATCAAATTCCTCAATATCGCTCCACTGGTCACTCACCATATTAAGTTTGCCAAACCTTTATTGTTTAAGGCGAACAAATGCCCTAAGTACCTGAACTTTCATCAAGTTTATCTTTAATTTTGTAGAAACACCGTGGCAAAACCAGCTAAGTCCCTAAACTAGCTGATATATGTATCTCATCATCATCGTCATCATGACCTCGATAGGCAACTTTCCTGAATAAAGAAATACCAACTGAAGATGATTGCCCCATACTCATTATATTAACCTCGGTCGAACATTTGCAACCATGGCCCTACATGTTAAAATCGTCTCTGAAGCAACATAAGAGAATCTTTGGGCTGGAAGTTACAAAGTTGACTTCATATACTACTTCATAGATAATTCTTGCAAACTGTGCCCCATAAACATGAACGGGACAAACTTCAAAACTCTAGACAATCTTGGAAGCATTCATTATGGATCTCTGACTAACCAACTTCTTGATTTCCTCGATTAAGGACCTACATTTCTTGGTAGCTCATTCTGGTGTCCCATGTGAAATTTGCAAATACAATGGGGATCATAACTACGGGCAAACGGGCTTGCCATCTTTTTCACCACCCTAGGGGTAAAATACGTCTGAAATGGGCATTCAAAATTTGCATTTATCTAAGGAATCGTCCATGATAAACTTGGTGAGTCAGTTAACCTTTTTCTCTTACAACGATCATTGAATTTATTCACTTCTTTCTTTTTTACTTGACGTTCTCAGCACTTGTTTTCTGAGCAATCCAATTATATTTTCTCTAATCTGGGGACTACTTTTAAGTTATATATCTTAATGGTTGATCTTCAATATCAACTTCCAAAATCTCTCACTTCAAAAAATTTTGAACTTGCAGCTTGAAAATGTAGCAACCTTCAATGTCTCAATCATGGCTCATAATAATCTTGATACTATAACAACTTAATTAATAGGGCTATGATAATTTCTCATGATACTGTAAAGCTTCGAGCAATTTGAAATGTATCTCACAATAACAACATGAATGAGATCTGGTTTGAATTTTTGACTTCCACTAATAGGAGCATCTAATCTTGGTGCATTCTTTGGTACATAAAATATTGTAGGAAAAATGCTAAAATATTACTCTGAATCTAGCAAACCCCTGACTATAACAAGTTATTCACGAAAGTTTGTCATAACTTCCATCATTTCTCTTTTGTCTTAACAGCTTTAGCAAATGGTAGTCTCTGATTGAACCAGAATCTTTACCTTCATAACATAAATACCCAACCCTGATGAGACCAAAAACTTCCATAAGACCATTATCTGAGAGCAATTTTGTATAGAGAAGGGCCACAAATCTAAATACGACATTGGATAGGAATGATTGTCTTATTTTCTAACTGATCTCTTCTATCTCTTTGTCTTATATCTGTATTTTGCTCCTTTTGCAATCAATTTTTTTGTGAGCAAACTTCAATCTTCAATTGACCTTAGCGTTCATCCCTTTAGAGAAAGACCTTTCTGTTGCCTATTGTCTCTGTTGGGATCATTATATCCTCAGACTGTTGTTGAACCATCGATCATCAATACTTTCGGCTAGACTCCAGGATTTGAATTCATTCAGTTTCTGTGGCTGCCCACTGAGCTTCCTTCATTTTAACATTTTCAACATCCACCAGTGCATCTAAGTCAAGCATTCCACTGTTCTCTTCATGATCCAAACTCGGGTCTTCTAAATTCTTCACAGATGCCTCCGGCTATATTGATCCGAACTTGCTCACCTTTTTATTTGGCTTTTTATTTCTATCTCTCTTTTTTTAATTTTTTTTACTTCTTTTTTTCTTTTTCTTTGACTTTTCTCTTTTTTTTTTGCTTTTTTTGACCTCTTTTTTTGCATACAGAGTCTTTTCAAACTAAACCTTCATGTGATATAAGTTTTCTCATTGGTCATCAATGTTGCTATTTTGTCTGAAATATTTCCTTCTCAATTTATTCGACTCCAAGCAATGTGGTAGCTCGTGTTTCCATCTTGTTCTCGAACTGATCAGCCTCTTCCTTCATTTGATCCAAGTGGTCCTCATCAGCCTTTGTAACTGTTCAACCTTAATAAATATGTTGCCCATGCTTTTGAACATAAATTTTAACTAATGCAATGTTACTTTTTAAACAAGATACAATATTTTAATCAAAATACAATGCTTTAAACAAAAGTGCAATGTTTTTATTTTTACATAATATTTTAAATGTTGTAATGCATGAATGCACGAGGTATCGGTTTCAAGAGCTAGTCATTAGAACAACACCCATCTAACTGAAAGTTCGAATACAAAGCAAAGGCAATATGTTCACTAGCTCCAGCTCCTTTGGTTGATCACTTGTTCAGCCTCTGAGTCAACGTCTGTACTGGCTCGGTGTCGATATCAGAATATTATTGCAGACTCATGACTTTATCGGATGAAATCTGCACATGCTAGGCAACCCCCGGCACTTGGCTTTTAAAGTTTATCATTTCATAACTCTGTTTCTGGATAGCCTGGATTACTGCCCCGGTTTGATTTTTGGTATCATGTCTTTCATTGTGGTACCTCTTCGAAACTATCGAGCTGATCTTTCAATTGTTGTACTATGTTTTTTTTCTAATTATGCCACTTCCTCAGCTCCTCATTGTGGTATTCTTCGATAAATTTCATCGTTTGTGACACTGGGATATCGCCTCTGAATTTAAAGTCTTCTATTCTTCCTCGAGTGATTTTTTTGTCAATAATAACCCTTGAATGCCCCTACAATTTGTTCGTCTTGAATGCCCCTTCAATTTATCTATTATCTATCTTCTTTCTGGTTATCACAATTATTCGAATATCGTGTCTTGTTTATCTCTGTTACTGCCACTACCCCTATCTTGAACCCTGAACTATTGTTGAACCTTGTATAGACCTTGTCATTCGACCACTGAAGCAGTGTAATAATGCCTCGTATTTCTATATTATTGGTGTTACATCTATTCTTCTGGAAAGTAAACAATTATACCGGCTTCATAAACAGGTTACAACTCTTGATCTACTTGACTGTCTAGCAGCAATACTATAATCCACAAATCTTTCTGAAAATGATTATTCATATTCCCCATCTTATGGTTCTCAAATTAGACTGGTTCTGGCAAAACTTCATCATGTGCAGAAATTTTCGGTACAACCTTGCATTAATGGCACATGGTCTCTATGGATATTGTCTTCACTATTGTATTGAATCTTCTCGAATCGAATCCATAGTGACATATTATCCCCTACTTGTTTATCGGACCCTTCAGCTCTTATGGCCACTGCCTATTCGACTAATTCTCAAACCGATACCTCACATGAATGCAATGTAATAAAACACAGAAAAACAAAACAAAAAAACTGTGTCAGTATGGTGAATTAAAATTATAAGCAAAAATAATTATTACTAGGAAAAAATTTATTGCATAAAATTAACCAGAGAACAATTTATTTTGCACACAGAATAACCAGAGAAATAAATATAAATCAGCAGCACCCTGTCCTAGGTCCCTGTCTGGCTCTAGTGGGGTAGGCTTCTATTACAGCATGTGGGTTTCGATCTAGACTCTGGGTACCCGAACTGTCGTTACTGGAATAGTAAGACATCGATTCGGGAGTATACGACCCCTTATAGCGGAGGTGTAACCTCACAGTGTATAAGGTTGGTATAACGGAAGGAGAACAAAATCCGATCACAGAGCTGAATAACTCATGTAGGATTATGCCTCACTCCCAATTAAGGGTGAAAAGCCCGAGTATAAGGCTTATGCATGAATGACAATTTACATCACACAATAAAAAGCTACCTGCATTTTTCCAAAAAATTCATCCAATAATTATAGGAAAAATTAAATTCAAATTACTGTCCAAAATGCCACGTAAAATTAATTAGGCCTGACTCTCGGTTTTTAAACTCTCCAGCGGAGTCGCGACCATTTTTTTGAAAATCGAGAATGTGGAAATAACCTAACGATCGATCTTTTGGAAAATTAGGGTTTTTTGGCTAGTTTTAATTTAATCTTGAAAGTTAGGGTTTTTTATATTAAATCAAATTTTCCATTATTTATCTTTAAAAACACTTTGGAGTCGCCACTGATCACTTCGAGGTAGACCGGACACCGAAAAACAAACCAGAGATTCTGTCTTTAAAAATTGGGTTCGAGAGTCGGTTACGTGTAGGAAAGGATTAGCACCCCTACGAACGCCCATTATCGGTACCTTTAATTTTACGTGGCATTTTGAATAATAATTTGAATTTAATTTATCCTTTAATTATTAATTGAATTTAAATTCCAAATGCAGATATCCTTTTATAAGGAAATTCATTTTGTTCGAATACGAGATTAAAGAAACCCCGTTAGGTGGCACCCCCATTCGTATTTTAAAAATGAATTTCCAACATAAAAGGTTTTTAATGAATGATATTTTATTATCTTGTCAATTTTAAGTTCTATTCCTAAAAAGGCTTTATTTAATTGATTATTTAAATCTATGAATGTTAATTAATTTAATGGCTTTTATGAGAAAATGACATTTTCATGAGCACCTTCCATATATTTAAAGCCTTTAAATTAATCACATTCCTAATTAATTAATTCGTCTACTTAGTTAAAGTTCTAGTCCTAATTACGGCTCTAACAAATTATTTAATCAATTTTATAAGTGAAAATGTATATTGAATATACACATTTATGACCAAGGCTAAGATAACACCCCATTGTAAACAATGGAACACCATCCAGATTTGAACCTCAAAGATTCTATTCGATATACATTTAATTAACTACAATGTATTAATTATTAATTATTTGATTTTTGCTAAAAATTTAAATTAATAATCAATTTTAAGTAAGAAATATATTAAATATAATTTAAAGAAATCCATGTGATAACACCCCATTGTAAACAATAGAACACCATCCATATTTGGATTCTAAAATCATATTTAATATACTTTTAATATTTACAATTATCTACCCTATTTAATTATTGAACCCTAATTAAAGAAACCTAGGCTAAAGGCTCTAATTAAGTAATTAAACTAAGTAATTAAGTTATCTAACATGCAAAACTATATGCTTAATTTAAACATGCATCAAACAAATAATTTAATTACATTAAATAAAACAATTAAATAATACTAAATTAAAAGAAATTGAAAACTAAAACTGATTTTATTGAAATGGTGACTAAAAAGAGAGATAGCAAAATTAAATGCCCAATTACAAAATGCTTAGTGACCCAATTGAAACAATGTAAACCTTAGGGGTACAATTAAAGGGAATGAGGGACTAAAATGAGAAAAAGCAAAGTTTGGATGCCAAAACCGTGAAACTTGGAAATAAGGGCGCGTATCCCTTTTGCCCGACCCGGATTAAGCCCGCGGGTCGAGTTAACCCAGCACCAAAACGGTGCCGTTTTGACCGGCCTTTATAAAGCCTTCAACCGAGTTAAACCAGTCATTTAACACAAACCCTCTCCCTCTACTCGCAAATTCTATTTGTCCCCTCTCTCTTACAAACATAAATTTTCCAGAAAACCCCCTCGCCCAAGATCAAAATACTCAGTTTTCCTTTGGTGTTCTTCATGTTCTTCGAAGAACACGAAGAACACCAAGTACCCCGGTCACCAAACGCCGCAAGCACCGCCCTCTGATCCACCATCGCCATACTCCGGCCACACTCAGATGTTATCCGGCCACCATCCCAGACGCCGACCACTGTCTCTTCCCCGGCCGACCGCCGCGAGGCGATTTTCGGCCGCCAGCCGAAACCCTAAAAAAACTCAAATTCAATTTTCGAACTTAAAAAAACCTAAATCTAACCCTAATCCAATAGGATTCCCAACTTCACCCAACCTAGATCTAACTACCCGTATCAAAACCCTCTTCAACTCTGCCGTTATCAACACTGTTGGAGACCGAAGATAAGTACTGACCGATCTAGATTTTTTGTTTTGTCACTTTTTTTTAGATTTGAAACCGTAAACTAACACTTTTTGTTTTGCAGGTATTAAAGAAATGAGGAAGGATATACCTTTGTAATGGCGGCCTTGGTGTCTTCAGCGACCTTTTTAGGCGACCTCTGATCTTTTCCGACGGCGTTTCTTCGGTTTCCCATGGCGGTTCGGTTGCCGAGGTGGTAAGTTCTCTCTCTCTCCTCTTAATTATTATTATTATTAATTATAGTTTATTAATGCTCATTATTAATTCTGACAAAATTCTCTCTATATTTATAGGGTCAGATCTACTGATGTCATCAAAACCACTATCCGAGTGAAATGGGTTTAGACCAATCTGGGGCTGCCACGTAGCACGGTTTGGGCGGGAAAAATGGGTTTTTATCCGATTTGTGTTTGTTTGGTGGGTTATAACCGAAAATGGGCAGGAATTATTGTAAATTGGGTTTGGTTTGGGTTGTTGATGTTTTTGTGTAATTTGGACATTTATGGACTATTTCGAGTTCTATTTATTTAATATTTAGTATTTATTATTATTATTAAGCCCAGTTAAAATTAATGTATGGCAGGTCGGGTCGGGCGGATCGAGAATTTTCATTCTAAATCCGAACTCATCCCGATACCTACTTAAACCTTATTAAAATAGTAGTAGCAGCACCGTCCGAAACTGTTATTGTGAAAAATAGCGAACTGTAATGACTGTAATATCATTCATTATATCCGCAACCGCTATAAAACAGCATGACAGAAAATGGGTCCGCAATTTGCAATCGCAATTTAAATCCATAGTAAGTACCTAAAAGAAAGAAAAAAAATAATCACGGTACTCTAAAAACTATTGTTGAATAGAAAGTAATAGAACATGAATTAATGCTAAGCTGAATTATGCAATTATTTTAGATTGGGTGCATCGTGCATGGTTAACAAAGAATATACCGCGTCTGAAAGTTGAATGCTCCACTAGTGTACTTTGTTTTAGTGAAGTAAATTGATAGAGTTCTGCTGTGTTGAGATGTGGGGAAATGCATATGAAATGCACCAAGATGCAATGAACCTTGAAGAAAAGATGGTAAGTTTTGGCAGGCTGCTAATGTTTCTGCACTGGTCATTACCAAATATAAATTAATTGTGAAAGTTTATGCCAGAAATCTATGTTCAATTTCTACTACATTCTGCATTAAAGTGCGCATGGCTGCCTAAGCGTGTTCAATCTTTGTTTGAATTTGAATCATTCTCAAGAATCCGATTCATGACTACCACGTATTGTTTGCTGCATACAGAACTTCCCACTACCACAAGAAAATCTGCCAACGGAATAAGAATGTTTGGCTTATTTTTTAAAGGCTCAATATCTCTTTTGCCTTTCAACTTTACAACTTTTCTTTGAACTTCTTCGACTTTTAAACTTCCATTTTTTTTTTACTAAATGGGTCAGAACTGACGGAGAAACTAATACACCTATTAATGTAAGTAATTTTGTTCTTTTTCTTTTCTAATTGTGAGAAAGGAGAGATTGTGATGGCCGGAGCGATGGAACGTAGGAATAGAAGTAAACGACGATAGGGATTAGAAAAATAACAGAGAAAAGGTAATTCTGATTTTTTTATTATTAAAATCACGTCCTCTCCTTGGGAGTGCAATGTGCCTTACCAATGCACCCAACACTTGTTAGTGTCTAACACTAATATTTACCTCAATTATTTTGCTCTTTTATGTAAAAATTTAAAATAATTTAAATTATTAAAAATGTATATCAATTCAAAAAAATGTACATTAAAATTTTAAAATTACAAGAAAAATAAATTGGAAAATATAAAACATTAAAAATTATAAAAAATAATATAAAAATATTTAAAATATATAAAAGTGATTAGAGTTTAGGGGTTTAGGTTGTAGAGTTTATAATTTAGGATTTAGGGTTAGAATTTAGGGTATTAAAGTAAATGTTTTAGGTTTTAGATTTTAAAAAAGAGTTGTGTAAATTTTTTACACATACCGTATATTAACCCTTCAAAACTATCGATTGCATCTCTTTATTAAAAAAGATTGCATTTCTATATGTTATCAAAATGTAAAGAAAATTTAATGATAAGAAGCTTAATATCTTTAAACAAAATTTTAATTTGAATTAAACCTTATTTAATTTCAAGCATGATAGAAAACTCATTTAATGGTTATTGAATATGTCAGGAAAAAAAGTTAAAGAACTAGACACTTTATTTACAATTATTTTTTTATAAATTTTCATACAATTTTTTTAATAATTTTAATATTTTATAATATGTTATACAATTTTTATAAAAAATAATTTTTTTACATTTTCTAAAAACATTTTTAGTTTTTAACATTTTTTTATACATTTCAAGATTTTAAAAGTGTTATTATTTATAATTTTTTTTAATTTTTTGTATGTTTTCCAATTTTCAAAACATTCTTAAAATTTATCTTATTTTTACAACTTTCAAATTTTTTATAATATTCTATAATTTTCTACATTTTTAAATATTTTTTTATCTTTTAAAATTTTCATAATTTTAATTTTAATATTATTGTTATATATTTCCTCATTTTTTTTAACTTTTTTAAATTTTAAGTAAAATGACAACATAGTTGGTGTTAACATCAACCAAAAAGCAATAAATTATACCAATGTAACTGTTCAAAAGATCAAAAGACAAAAAATGAGAATTCAAAGATAAAAAAACGAACAAAAAACTTAAAAAGTTAAAAATAAAAAAAAGTTGCAAAGTTTAAGGTCAAGATTGGCATTATATCTTTTTATAATCCTTTGATGTTTTGTCGGTTTAAGGATGTTCCATGAGGTCAAAGTGGAAGACATGGAACTTTCTTCCATAATTTGTACTTAGTCAGAACGGCTTCCTTTTCCAAGTAACGCAAAATGTGATCCTACCAAATAAGAATTTTCAACCGAAGGAATCAAATATTTTGACTTGCAAAACTTTAAAACTGAAAGTGGGTCGAATTGAACGCCCGCGAAGGCTTCAAACTTCCAATGTTGTTCAGTCTCGGTGTCTGACCGGAGGACAAAGCTGACGAACCTCGTAACCATTAGAAGCCACCTCCGAACAAATGGGAGAATGACGCATTAAATAGCCTCCGACTATATCTCTAGAGTTCAGATGCTTAAATTCTAACGTTGTGAATAGAATAAATTAGACTGACATAACTATCTCTATAATAAATCTCTGTAATATTCGATTAAGATAAATCATCTAATAAGTTGAATCCTGATAGTTAAAAAAAAAGTTTAGCATGTATTCAATTTCAATGGCTGCTGCTTTGAAAACAAATAAAAAAAATGAAAGTAAGAATAACATGGAAGTCTTACATTCGTTTCCAATCAAATTAAAACCAGACGGGTTAGGTAAATGATAAATGCACAAAGAAGGTAAAATTTCAGTCAAAAGTCAACTCATTTACCAGATATCATCAAGTAATTAACCTGCCCTAACGTACAAGTTGGCTCAATGCTGGGAAGCCTATTATTAAATATTTGAATTTGTAGGTGTTATATCTAATATAATCTCGTCATAACCCCTTTGCATTACGACCCTTCACTCTTTATGTTTTTTTAGAAATATACATCCGGAATGATTTATTTAATTATGTTCAATAGATACCAGTTAAACGAATTTCCAGAATATGACATACTAAAGTCATCAGAAGAACTTCGAAGCTATATTGACCTTGACAAGACAAATGTTAAGAGCACTGACTCATTAGCTAAGCTTATTAATTAACAAACATGACTACTCTGCTCTATCTATCATATCCTAAGAAGTATATAGTCATAAGATCACCTCCTCCAATATATATGGAAGGGGGCTATCGGCTTTCCTCAAGTTAAATCACGCATAAAGAGTCAATCCAAATTCCGTTGTTCTCCTTCTTCATCTCCCTTATTACTATTAATTGTAGCTTTCTGTTCACATAAGCCTAAATGAACCGCCTCAACAACATTATACTCGAATTTTTTAAGGCATCTTCTTTACTATCATTAAACCAAACAGATCAGCTACAGTATTATTACTTAAATAAAGTATGAAAACCATATAAAAGCATTATCCTGGTTAGTGTAATCCAACTGTTAAAAAAAGGACATGAAGATATAAATAAATAAAGAATAAACAAGTCGATGCATATGGATACCAGCTCCGGGGAGAAGTGTTTAATTTGTTAGAGCATTTAAAAAATAGGGCCAAAGAGAGTTGAATAATTCCAGGGAAGCAGATTGAGACATTTCTACTGAAAGTCGGTCTCTCTAATTTAATCACTTCAACAATCCCTCATGTCGGTACTCTTACCTATCCCCCACTTCTAGAGAAGTTCATTTAACAGTGTGGATTCAAAAATATATTTTAGGATTAATATATTTTTATATATTATGCATGAATTTAAAATTTCAGATAGTTACAATTAATAAAATGTATAATTAATATAAAAAGTTTAAAATTTATGATGCATATAATTAATAAAATAAATAACTAACGAAAGAAATTTCAGATTCTAAAGCAGAGATTTGTCACTTGGATCCACCACTGCACTCTAGCATATATATTCAATTAAAAAGTATACACTGATTGCTGGGTCCAACCACAAAGGATTCTAAGAGCTATATTTTCTTAAAATAATATGTATATGAAAAGAAAACTAAGATTCAATAGGATCAATTTCAAGTATTAAAAAGATTTTTGATGTGTCGATGTAATCACTTTATTTGTTTAGTGAGTTTGGTGATATGCAGCGCGTGGGAATTGGATTTGAGACTTCAATAATTACTGCGAAATGGAAATAATTAATGTCATGGAAAATGTTTTCTATCCCCCCTATGTATAAATGATGCAAAACATTTCTTTCGCAGGGGAGATAAAAAAACAAAGGAATGTGTATAAATGGTGAAAAAGTTAAATGATAAGGTTGAGATTGTAAAATTTTTAGGTTTGAGTTTTAGTTTGTATAAATATATTTGTACGTTAAGTTGAAGGATGAGTCTACTACGCTCGACGAATACTGCTGAATACCACTAACGTTGAACATCGCTGAATATCATTAAATTGATTAATAAAAATTAAAAATCTCAAGGACTTAATATATGATTATAAATTATTCAAAATAAAATTTTAAATAAATTATTTTCCATATTAAATTGATTAATAAAAATTAAAAATCTCAAGGACTTAATATATGATTATAAATTATTTAAAATAAAATTTTAAATAAATTATTTTCCATATATATATTATATTTTTTAATTTTTTTAAATAATTGGATGAAATACTAACCTTAGTCAATTTAAAAAATAAAAAATTCCGAACCCAAAACTCGAAACCCTATTCGTACGAGCAGGTTTCGACCCTGGCTCCCAATGTTCCAGCAATGTACGAGCTGCATTTTGAGGCACCGATGGCCGGAGCCATTCTTTGTATGCTCAGTACACGCCTTGACTCTGCCATGGTCTCGGTCCTACTGGCACATTCAGAAGCTAAGGTCCTATTCGTAAACCACGTATTACTTGAAATTTGCTCGTGGAGCACTTGATCATCTTGCTAAAACAAACACAAAGCCACCAATCTTAATTTTGATTTCTGAAAAGGATGATTCATCTCCAACCAGCACTGTACCGGGAACTTACGAGTATGAGAGCTTCTTAGAAAGCGAGCATGTTGGATTTGAGATAAGGAGACCAAAAAGTGAGTGGGATCCTATCAGTGTGAATTATATCTCCGGCACAACTTCTAGGCCCAAAGGAGTTTCGTGACATTGCTCGTACAAATAGGGTTTCGGATTTTTTATTTTTTAATTTGACTAAAATTGGAATTTGATTTAATTATTAAAAAAATTAAAAAATATAATATACATGAAAAATAATTTAATTAAAATTTTATTTTAAATAATTTATAATTATATGTTAAGTCATTGAGATTTTTAATTTTTATTAATCAATTTAATGGTATTTAGTGATGTTCAGCGTTAATGGTGTTCAACGGTGTTCGTCGAACAGGGTAAAATTTTCCTAAGTTTAAATATGTTTTATTTTTCAGTGTTCTTGTGTGCTTATTTCATTCTTTATTATAATTATCAAATGCATTACGTATAATTCTATTTATACCTAAAAAACCAGTAATTTTTTTTTTATCGATGATGTTTAGAAATTATAGGCGTTGTAATAATCGTCACATTCGGGGGATGAGAACTTTGAATCTCGCTTGTATATATATTTTTAGAAAAATATAAAATATATATCTATTATTTAATAATTTATATTTTCCTTAAAAATAAATTAGGAAATTTTATAACATACTTATCAAAATTTTAAAACTTAAAGATTTTATTACGCTTACTTACAACCCATGTTGATATGATCGATTAATAATCCTTTGAATTTCTTTGGATAATTAATAATCTTTTTATATTTATATTATTGTGTTATGAGGTTCTTTTAAGAAGCTCAAATCAGATGTTTAAAAATGTTGATGTTTTATGACATCAAGGAGCGTTGTAAATTAAATTTAAAATAAGCTATAATAAGTGAATATGTGAGTTTTATTCTTTGATAAAGCATAACTAAGGATAAAAAATAATCACATTATATTTTGGAATTTAGAGATTAATATTATTTTTAAAATTAATTATCAGTTGGTCTAATTAGATGAGATATTAAATTAATAAAATTAAAAATTTAAATTTTAATCATGTTTTTGGAGCATTGAGTTGAAAAGGTCATTTACATAAATTTTATAACATCTGATTTAGATTAATCGATCAATAAATTAAATATAGATGTTTAAATGTAGCTGAATATACACATTAAGCTTTATTTAGACATTTTTTGTTTAACCACTAATTTTCAATTTATTTATTAATTAATTCGAATCGAATACTGCGACTCATTCTATTCAAAGTTCAACCGTTCAAAGTAGGAAGAAACTAATAGCGTCCGTCACCTATCATGCATGAAGTCGTATAGCATTAACTTAATAGAAGGCCATGTAAAATCTCTCTTTTTCTTTATTTTTGGTAAAGAAATACGAGTATGTCATTTAATATTCTAAACCCAAATAGACAAATTTATGTTAAAAATGATTCCTGTCAAACACTAACCTCCTCCTTCATGGAAACTTTCCTACTTTTCCAAGATACGCCCAAGCCATCATAGCCTTTATATCAACACTATAAATACCCATTCGTCACTTGCAAGCATGCAAACAAGTCCCACAATTAGCTCAACCAATTAATTCCCAACTAATCTCAACCTGCTTGTTTCCTTCTTCCAAACCTTGGTCTCCATTTTTAGTACTTGTAAAAAACAATGGCTGCCATGTCTAAGATTGCTACCGCAAATGGTCACGGTGAAAACTCTCCATATTTCGACGGCTGGAAGGCGTACGAAACCGATCCTTTTCATCCCATCAACAGGCCCGAGGGAGTTATCCAGATGGGTCTAGCTGAGAATCAGGTACATGACATTACTAAAACATGCTAGAATTTCATGTGTTTTGGAACATGCTCTAAACTGACAGTTTTATGGACCAGCTTTGCTTTGATGTCATAAAAAAGTGGCTCATCAAACATCCGGAAGCCTCCCTCTGCAGTGCACAAGGTGTGACCAAATTCAAGGAGGCTGCACTTTTCCAGGATTATCATGGGATGCCTGAGTTCAGACGGGTATGGACTGGCTAATCACATGTTAAATTATTGATGGATCAAAGTAATGGAGTAATACTTGATGAAACTTGTCTGGTTTTAACCGCAGGCTGTGGCAAAATTTATGGGAAAAGTGAGGGGAGATAGAGTGAAATTTGATCCCGAGCGCATTGTTATGAGCGGTGGAGCAACCGGAGCTCATGAGATGGTTGCCTTTTGCTTGGCTGATCCTGGTGAAGCATTTCTCGTTCCCACTCCTTATTATCCAGGGTAATGCATCATTTTCACATTTTCTTCTTTTCTTTGGGGGGTCCTTTAGTTTTATTATTTAGGGATTCAAATAGCGGTCCACAATGATCCGCAATAGCATATGTTATTTTTGCAACCACAATAAAATTCTAAGACCGAAAACACAACCGCAATTTAAATCTCTGGATATATACAGCAGGGAGATTCCATAGATGCCTAGCAGAGCTCCATTTTGAATTGCTTAATGACCAACCTTGACCTTTGTCCCCGTACCCACCCACACATGGAAAGTGAGGAGAAAGAGGGAGGAATTGCTAATTAGACAATTAAATTTGACTTAACATTAGTTTAATATTAATTGGATTTAGTCAACTATTATTTAAGGGAATGCATTCTGGGTAATTCTCTATTATTATTTGATAGAATCATTCAAGTACAAAGAAAAAAACAAAACTCGGAACTCATCAATCTCAGTGGGACAGTAATAATCATAGAAAGTTGAGCAGTCATTTTCATTTGGATCAGTCTCTTAGCAGACTGGATGGGGTTATGACTTAAACGAGTTGACTCATTTCAGCTTTAGGAATAGTAATCAATTTACCACAAAAAACTTATTAAATTCCTAGTTTACTGAAGATTTTTTTTTTTTTTTTGCATTCGTTTACAGATTTGATCGTGATTTGAAGTGGAGAACCGGAGTCGAACTTGTTCCGGTCAATTGTGAGAGTTCTAATAATTTCAAGATCACCAGAGATGCCATGGAAGCTGCATATGTAAAAGCACAAGAAGCTAGCTTGCGAGTCAAGGGTTTCCTCCTAACCAATCCTTCCAATCCATTGGGTACTGTCTTGGATAGAGACACATTGAAGAATATCGTAAGCTTCATAAACGAGAAGAACATACACCTGATTGGTGATGAGATATATGCTGCAACCGTTTTCATGGAGCCCGAATTCGTTAGTATTTCGGAGATTATAGAGGCCGACGATGTCGAATGTAACCGTGATCTCATCCACATTGTTTACAGTCTTTCAAAGGACATGGGGTTCCCTGGTTTCAGGGTTGGCATTGTGTACTCATACAATGACGCGGTCGTTAGCTGTGCTCGTAAAATGTCCAGTTTCGGGTTGGTGTCGTCGCAGACTCAGCATTTGATTGCATCGATGCTGTCGGATGACGATTTCGTCGACAATTTCATTGCGGAAAGCAGAGAGTTGTTGTTCAAAAGGCGTAGTTATTTCACTTGGAGTCTTTCTCAAGTTGGTATTGGTTGTTTGAAGAGCAATGCCGGTCTGTTTATATGGATGGATCTGCGTAAACTCCTTAAAGATAAGACATTCGAAGCGGAAATGGAGCTGTGGCGGGTGATAATCAATGATGTTAAGCTCAATGTTTCGCCCGGTTCTTCGTTCCATTGCGACGAGCCGGGTTGGTTCAGGGTTTGCTTTGCTAACATGGATGACAACACCATGGAAGTTGCTTTGTTGAGAATTCGAACCTTTGTGCTTAAGAACAACAAGGCCATGGTTCCACCAATTAAACTGTGCAGGCGAAGCAGCCTTAAACTCAGCTTATCTCGAAGAATGGACGATTTGATGTCGCCGGGAATCATGTCTCCCCACTCTCCCTTACATCAATCACCTCTGGTTCCAGCACGGACTTAAAAAGGTGAACCAAGAAAATGGTTGAATCTTCATTTCCTCGTTGCAGGCTAGAAACTTTATTTGTTTTGTTTTAGTTTTTATGAATTTATAGACATGTTGCATTGTTTCCCATGGATTCGGAACTCCGTGGATTCATGCATCATTTTCGTATCTCTTCAACAATGGCTTTTCTTTTTTTTGTCTTCCTTCACATGCAAAAGTGCAATGTGAGGAAAGATATGCTTATTTGGACCCTGTGTCACTCTGTAATGGTGAAGCCATTCAATGGGAAAAATAAAGGATTATTACTCTGAAATAACAAGAAAAAACAACATCGTCTACAACAGTTGCCAGCACAAGAAAGAAGAAACCTTGTTTATAACACTGAATCATAGAGGAAGTTATTACAGATTCTTTATTATTGTCTTTCAATATTAAGATCAGAAAAGGGCAATAAACAAAACTTGATTCCAGGTTACAGAGACAATGGATGAAAACATAAAACTAATAAATAAAGGAAGATTCATTGTTTGGTAAGAAAGTAGGATTATCATAAGAATAGACTAAAAGAAGGAAACTTCACCTTCATTGCTCTTCAAACTTGATCTCTGACAGACTTTGGAACAAAACAATGATATTTTACTCTACGGCACAAGCAAATTGTAAGAGGAAGGAAGACGCAATAGATAGACAAATACAAACATGGGTAAGCAATACATTTGGGGATGACTACCGGGCGGGTCGGGTTTTTGGCTGCCCGACCCCTACCCGAAATTTAAACCACCCGACTCTAATTTTCCTATCCCCAACCCAACCCGACATAATAAAAAATATAACCCGACCCCGACCCGATATTTTAATAAAAAATCCGACTAAATCCGACATGGGAAAAAATAATAAAAATAATAAATATAATATATAAAAATATAATAAATATATAAATATATCGGGTCGGGTCATGTCATGTCATGTCGAGGAATTTTCACCCTAAACCTGAAACTGACCCGACTCGACTTTATTTTTTCAATAACCCGAACCCAATTTTTTAAGAAAAAAATTCACCCCTATCGGGTTGGGTCGGGTCAGAATCCGACAGGTTCGAGTTATTTTGCCATCCCTAAATAAATTGAAGAAAAATGGAAAACTATATAACTTGAATCCATATCCGGAGAAATCATTAGATAGACCCGCCTTACCACGTCATCCATGGTCTATCCAATAATATTCATCAATTTCAGCGAAAAATATTATTGGATAGAACCATAAATAACGTGGTGAACAAGACTCATCTAATAATTTTTCCTATATCTCAGGTGTGTATTCAATAAAGGATTGTTCAATTTTCTTTCCCACGTATTTAAATGATTTTTTAAGAGGTCTTATAAAAATAAAATAAAGTAGAATACACCCATGTGACTCATTTCTTAATTTTGTTATAAATGACAATTTTTTTCTTACTAAAAAGTTACAATTTAGTTATCCAATTAAAAATTTACTATAATCAAATCACTCAGTAATTGAAAATAAAACGGACGTCTAATATGACTTAATATATAATAATTTCAGTATCTAACACTTATAAACTAGATCAATTTGGTCGTACTTTAAAATAATTCAATAAATTAAATCCATTTAATTCTTTATTTGTGATACTGTCAAGCCAAACGAGCCCGTCATATCAAAACAAAAGTTAAATAATTTCATTTTACTATTTCGCATTTAATGACGTTAAATTGTCTACCATGCGACTTTCCGTCCCAAATCTACAGGGGCGAGCTACCTGAAATCAACACAACCTCCTGTCTGTAGTCCCCGCCTCTTTTGCTCGTGCTTCCTTATTTTGGCATTTACAATTTTAAAATTTGGAAGTTAAATTCAGGTTATCGTCATTAAATTCTGAACCTGCATAACGTGGAATGTGTTTGAATACATAATTTGTTAGGCAAATTAATTAGGTCGTAAACAGCAATAGGCAGTTATAATCTATCATTATAAGTAATGAAACCATGAAACATTGTGAACCATAACATATACATACATATATCTGTACACATTAATTGGATGATGATTTTGCATAACATTTTTTAACTGCTCTATTTCTTTTGTTTGAAATACCCAAATATAAGTTGGGAATAGAATGCTAATCACATTTATTATGTTTTAAATCACTTGACAAATATTTTTAACATATAATTTGATATAATGTCTAGATTATTAATTTTTTCTCCAAAGAATATTAAACGTTTAACTATACTCAATCTCACATCCTCTTGTATATTGTTCTAACTATAATATCAATTTTGTTTTCAACTTTTCTAATTTTCTAAAACAATTCTAATGAAAATAATGAAAACATCTATATTATGTTTTAAAATTCACTTATTTTTATATTCATTTTAAAATTCTCCAACATTTTCTATTCTCCAAAAAAAACAGCCTCTATCCTCTAAAACCAAACGGTCTTGACTTTTTTCTTTATCGAGGATTCAAAGCCCATGTTTTTCTAAATATTAGCGTATAAATAATAATATTATATTTCCCAGAGCAGAGGCATGTGCTGGCGATGCACCCTGAGAACAGTTGGGTTAGTATCAGACGATCAACCAGAAAATGAAAGTGCGGTGTAAGTATGGTTTAGATTCAAGCAATCTCATGATAACCTCTAACAAAAGCAAACATATAATAAGCTTTATCCCTGACCATTTGTATATATTTTTACTTCAAATTCAACAACAAACTCTAATTATTTCTTCTTCTCAACACAAAACAAAAAGAAAGGAATTTGCTGTAGTCCTGGAAGTACCTTCATGCAGAAAAGATACCATACAACAGAGGGAATGCTCCATTTAGGAAGACGACTGGAGGAGCTTCTTGTAGTCCTGGAATGTTCCGTGGAAAGGGTTCACCCTCCCCTCAGACACCGCCCACAGTTCGTCCACACTTCCAGATATCAGATGTTCATCATGACTCACCTGCACACACAATTCAATCCCAGAATTTCAGGGAAAAAAAACAATATAAACTGAAAAAGAGAACAGGACTCGAGTATACCATCAGAATCCCTCCTTGGAACAAGACAAGGCCTTGAATTAGTGCCTCCACCGCATCCAAATCCTAATTTTAATGTCAAAATCAAAGGCCAAAGTCAGAGGTCAATAACACTGTCAGTTATAAAACTTCTCCAAGCAACCAACGAATGCTGGCTAGCTGGTTGGGTCAGCAGCACTCAGTGCCACTTAAGTAAGTTTTCAAGTTCAACCCTAGTGGCCATTGCACGGGAGAATTAACCATGTCTTAGTTATACTTACAAGATGATTGGATGGCTCATCAAGCAATATTATGTGTGGTTTCTTGAAAGTTATCTTTGCAAATGCAACTCTGCTTTTTTGACCGCCTAGCAATGGCAATTCAAAGCAATTAGCAACATCTCTGCATACATTCACACATATGCATAGAACATCATTTGAAATCCCAGCCAACAGCTATCTGATGTATTAGAAAAGTACTGGACTCTTAGCCCTATAACCAGGATGCACTCATTCGTAGCCTCAAAACGATCATTCAGAAACCAACTCTTTAATAACATCAAGAAACAACATTCTGTTACTTATCACTGAAGGCCTTCAATTAGCCAGTATAAAATCCTTTTGTGATCCAAAGTTCAGCCTCATCTTTTTTTTTTTGAACAATTTCTACCTAGGGGGAGGGGGAAGGAAATTTTGCTCCTACTGGGTCTTGAACCCACAACCTAGGGGAAGGGGAGGGTGCCAACTTGAGAGTTTTAACCACCTGCCCTGGAGTTTGTTGACAAGTTCTGCCTCATCTTAAATGCAAATTAAATAACCGACTTCAAATTATCAATCGTATACTAGCATAAGAAATAAACATACCAGACAAAGTGTACATTGGCTGCAATGCAAGATTTCCTGCAACACCAAAAGAACCCAAGTGTGCACGAAGTTTTTGTTCAGGCACTCCCTGCAAGACGGAAACATCAAACAAGGGATTTAACCACATTTAATCACTTACAGCACCGCGAGTAAGAGAAACCAAAAATAATTAAATAAAGAACGACTCCCATGAAGGCCTGTAAATCGCTTTAAATAGTTCTCACATCACACATAAGGACTCAGAAAAACACCACTTACCGGAAAGCAGCGCATCATATATAACAGGGGATTTGAAGACAGGTCTAATCCATCAACATGGTGCTGACTGAACACAGCAATGCGAACCTGTTGATATTGTAATGTCAGTCTCCTTGAGCCTAACATGTATAAAAACCACTAGAGATTTTTGTTAACGTGAACAGTTTGGTCTCAGTCATTATGTCACATAATTCCATTTCCCCCTACTTAATTGATTGTGAATGTCCTACACTCCTATTTCCCCCTTGTAATTTTTTAATGATACTTTTTCAATAGTATAATCTTTCATTAGTGCTAGTTCTCTTTTTTTCCCCAAAACTTTTTTACACTTAAGACCCCTTAGAGACTGATATCATTGGAGAAGTTAATTTTATACGTTAGAAACTAAAACGTTACACATCATTACTGTTCCCTAAAATGCATCCATCATCAAGCCCAAGACTCGATCAAGGTGAAAGAAGAAATATATGATACTAAAACCCAAATGTGGAACAAATAATTAATGGTTTCTCTTAGTAGTGTACAAACTTTTGGGACAATCTCAAATTTAAAGATAAACAAATATTATGGGATAAAGGGACTCTAAAGCCAGTTATGATATCAATAGGGAGAGAGGTTATTAACATATTTGGAACAGGATGGATCACTGAATGATGAAACTTTGAAGTAATTTGTTCTGAAAACACAGAAGTGAGAGAAAGGACAATAAGAAAAAGCCTACAGATAAAGCGCACTACAAATTTCCATCATTTTAAGAAGTATGGTATCAGATATAATAGAAAAGGAAATAATTAAAGTAATACATGATAAATTAGGAGAAAGAATCAAGTATTTATAGTCGAAGTATAGGACTATGTCTGTGAAGGAAAGACTCCAGAGGCAATGCAATAACTAGTTAAATCCAACGCCACAGAGCAAAATGCAACATAATCCAGAAGGAAAAGGTTTAAGCAGATTGAAAGAGAAAATAAGCAACGTTGTTAGGATTTGATTCATTAGTGGTGAGTGGAGTAAGAAAACATATGTAACATACCCAATATCAATTATAGGAAAATGGAAAGTTTAAGATACCTTGGCTGAACGAAAAACTGTACCAGAGCTTGGTTGCAGTTCCCCAGCAATTAGTTTAAGTATTGTTGACTTACCAATCCCATTTGGACCAACCACTGCAAATCGTACAGAGGAATAAATATGATGAAAATAGAAGGAAAAAAATGAAGCAGATAGCCAAATGATTAAAAAATTATCCTTACTTGCTATGCGGCTATCTAGATCAATACCAAAATTGAGATTCTTAAACAAAATTGGTCCCCCGGGATAGCCAAATGATGCATCACTGCCAACATTGCAATAAACATCAATATGCAAGCACCAAATCTAAAACACTTCAAGAAGCCATCTCAATAAAAGTTAAATTAATTACAGTCAGATGTTAGAACCTTAGCCACAAAGTGAGACAAGTCAATTGTAAAGAAGCAGCCAATTGCCATTTTGGCACTTCAAAAAATTTCAGGACCGACATCATTATTCAAGATTCTTCTAAAGAAGTTCCGAAAACAAACCTGAAACTTATGATAGGAGGCCCTGGTCTATCATCTGGGGTTGGGAATTCAAACTTGTAACTGCATAACAAAAATGGCCAACTCAATCATAAAAAAATAAACCCCAATGGAATCAGAAAGCCCAATCAAGGGTTATAAAATTGATAAGATTAAAGCACTGAAGGAGATATACTCAGGGTCATTAACAATTTCATCTACATGCTCCATCCGCTCCAATGCCTATAGAAGGGAACCAATCAGCTTGGGCACTTACATAAAGAGAATTTGACCAATAGAAGCACAACTACATAAATATCATCCCAAATTGTATTTAAATTGACCTTGATTCTGGACTGAACAAGTGATGCTCTCTTTGCATTATACCTAAATTTATCAATAAAGGCCTGCAGAAAACAGGGGGAAAAGAGAGAGAAGATGTCAAAAGCAAAATATAATTCATAAGAAAAATAATAATAAATTTATTAGAAAAAGTAATCTATTAACTTAACAAGGGAAATTCTATCAGACAACAATGATGATTTTACTGGCAACCGTAAATGAATATGCCATTGCCAACTTGGTAGGACAGATTATAAGTAACACAAACTTTCTCTGGTATGGCATAGAATAAAGGCAGACTTGTCATTTTCAATAGGTTTGAGATAATATTACAAAAAAGAGGTGAAGGGGGTAAGAGAAGAACAAGTTATAGATTGAAGTATGAACTAAGTAACTAACTTACACTATCAGCATGCAGCAGAAAAGAACATCAATTAACAAAAGAACAGTATCGACATAATTGAATTAAGATGACCATAATCACACGAGAAAAAGAAGCATCAATGTAGTATTATTTTTAGTTCAATGGAGAAGACCTGCATGTGGGATCTTGCTCGTTCATTTGCCTCAACAGCTTTCTGTTGGTTCTTAACCTGTTCCAGTCTGGTCTTTTCAAAGGTATCATAATCTCCTTTGTAGGCTGTCAATTTTTGTCCTTGCAGATGAATAATGTCAGTAACCACCTGAAAATAAAAGCAACATTGTAAAGAGAAACGGAAACTTATTATTTTAATATTAAAATAGTTAAAAGGAAGAACTAGAAAACAAACGGCAGAAGAGAAATACCGTATTCAAGAATTCCCTGGCATGAGACACAACTATAAAAGTTTTTGGCCACTTCACCAGGTAAGATTCCAGCCACAGGACAGCATGAAGATCAAGATGGTTCTGAAAATAATATAAAGATTAAATCCCACAAGGTTCCAGAAAATAATGCATGCCACAAAGCAATATAAGACAAATAACTTACTGTGGGTTCATCAAGAAGCAACAAATCAGGTTCTATAAATAGCGCACGGGCTAGAGCAATTCGCATTCTCCATCCTCCAGAAAATGTTTTTGTTGCCCTCTTCTGCATTTCTGGAGAGAAACTGAGACCCTAGAAAATTTTGGGCATTTGAGATGATAACACAAATGAAGTGGTGCAATGGTATAACTCAATACAATGTTGTTAAAGCAAACAACATATTTCAGAATTTCTATGATTTTCGTGGTTTGAAATCCAGCCAAAGTCTTTATCATGCTTTGCCTATACCACCCGTGTTAAAGTATGAAAGGTAATCCATTTGAGATAACCCGATGTGTCTTTGACAGAGACCCAGGACTCCATTAATTTCATAACCTTTTTTGATACTTTAACACAAATGTATTACTTTTTAATCTTGTAGCAGTAAATTTCCTGAACATGAAATTAGGAGGTTAGAATCACGGACTTAATTTGCAATCACAGATGCATTTTTAAGTTGCATCACTCTTATCACAGTTGCAGACACATGGCAAGGATCAAGGAAGCAAACAACTAATTTTATAATTTGAGTGGTTTAAACTCATCCTGAAAGTTAGCACACATTGACCAACACATATCTGCAACCTGGGATCCTTAATTAGATAAAAGAAAATCCAATGCTTTAATTTTTTTCTTACAATTTTGACAGATTTCCTCATTTTCATTGCAATTATTTAATCTTTGATCAAGCAGCCACTTTCAGTACATCAACCAAATACATTATTTCAGAACTTACTGCAAGAATAGAAGCTGCACGAGCCTCTGCGGAATCGGCATCAATGGCCTCAAGCCTTTTGTATATCTGCTCAAGTCTTTGCGAGATGGCATCTTTATCGGGCATCCCGTTTAGATCTTTGCCACTCTTTTCATTTTCATCTTCAATATCCAATTCTCTCTTAATAGAAACAATAATCTTGTCAGAATAATCACCAGAAATGGACATAAACAGTTATGTGAATCTTTTTAGATAAAAAAAAAGCTAATTATTTTCAACCTGCTGAGCAAGTAAATTAGCTTCCTCTTGTAATAGCTGGGTTCTTTCAATATCAGAGTTAAGAACACACTGCAAGGCTGTTATATCATCACCGACTACTTCTTGCTCGACATGTAGAATCTGACAGTTTGAAGGAATTCCCTCAATAGCATGCATAGCCATGTACCTTAGGAAAGTTGTTTTCCCTGTACCATTTCTTCCCACAAGACCTGCAAAGAGAATAGCATAAACAACTCACAAAATGATGCAGCAAGAAGAAATCAGTAAGTCACAGGGGAACACGTCTCTTCATAATGTTTCTTAATATTTCTTTTTTTACACTTTCTTGGGACTAGACCAATTCTATGTAGACAAGGAGCATAACCCACCATAATGCCTTCCATAAGAAAGTGTAACTGAACCATCAACAATGAGATCACGACCACCGACAGAAACATTGAAGTTCTCCATATGAATATCCCTAACAACTGCTCCACCACTATTGTCATGATTCACGCAAACAACAGGCATTCCTTCCCTGGCTGCTTCCATCTCTGCTAAATGCATTTGGTATTGTGCCTGCACACATGACATCAGAACACTATAGTTTATGAACACAAGTATAATTACTAAATAGTTTCTTAGTTGTTTCACATTAAAGAAACAGAACATAATCATATGAGAAATCAGCATCATCTAGCATTAAGAATACAAGTTGTATATCAATAATTGATTTGACTAGTAGTCATACCTCTCTTTGGCGCTCCTCCTTTCTCTTCCTCCTCTCGAGCTTCATTTTATCACGTTCAGACAGTAATGGACCATCAACCGGCTCTGGCTTTTTCTTTGGAGCCTCCTCCTCCATACCTTCATTCATCCTAAATGGTGTTGCTAGGCTCCGGACAGTCGGCTTCGGTTTAACCAACCCATGCTTTCCAAATTTCTCAGTTAATATACTACAAACCTACCATGAAATTCCACAAGAAAATTACCAAAAGTGTCTTGATTTAATAAAGTTTCTATTGTTTTTGTATCTTTTGAGAGAGAATTGATTTTCTTCTAACCAGTATTATCAATGAAATAAGAGAAACGATGGAAGCTACCTTGCGGCACTCAGAGAAGTCAGAGACGCATTCGGCTGCGACGAGGAGCTCACCGATGGCCTCGAAGGCGCCATCGCCGTCTTCTCCGAAGTCGAAATCTTCGTCAGCGAGGACGTTAATTATGTAATCAATGATTGGTTGATCCACATCCTCCGCTCTGCGGCCTAGCACTTCGTGAACCGCTGAGCTCGCCACTTCAGTCATGGAAAATCCCAATCTCTTCCTCTCCCCCTTTCTTTCGTTAAAAAGAGAATTACGTAAGGGAAATGAAGGACGTTTCTTGATTTATTTATTTATTTATTTATTTATATACTATATACATAATGTTTTTAGGTTTTCCTGCTAAGAGATTTGGTACGATGGGTGTTGTTAGGGTTCTTTGGGAGGTTTTAATTTAGTGAGCAAAAATTTAAGTTATAATATAAATTTTTATTTATTTTTTAAGAATTTTGATTTTATTTAGATTATTATTAAAATGGTAAAAATATATATTATCTGCTTTTAACAGCATTTTAAGGGTGTTGCACCTTAATTTTTTATGAGTTTCCCCCCTTTTTTTTCTCTCGAATAGTGTAACTTTTTCTCCTTTTGTCTTGGTTTGTTATTTATAAAAAAATAATTATGTGTGATATTTATTGGTGGAAATCACAGTTGAGGTATGTAATCACTCATTTTTATCCGGTGTATAAGTATTGTGTTAATCTACTTTAGTTTATTAATTAATATATTATCATTGCATGTACACGTATTATATTATATGATCATTACTATACGTGTGATTAATGTGTACGTAAACCATGTGTGCATGAGTATATATGCATGTATGTTTGTATATTATATTAATGTGCCACATATATTAACGTTTGCATGTATATATTAATTAATATGTGTGTATGTATGCATACGTGTGGGTGTTTGCATGTGTATATTAATTTGTATGTACATATATTATATGTGTGTTATGCGTATAGTATTATTATTACTACTGTTATTATTACTATTATTATTAATGCTATTGGGTTGAAATTAAAATAAGATAAAAAGTATATTAAAACCCAAATTAGTCCAAGTCCAAATTATATGAAACCCAAAATTAATATTTACATTAGGCCCAATCCGGCCCAAACTCTGACCACATCCTAAAAACCCTAACCCACATCAGATAATGGAACCCTAATGCCCTCCCTTTATCATGTGCAGCTGCACGAGGGCCGTTGGATCAGATCTAGATCCAACGGCAACGGTTGAAGCATAAAGACCCCTCATCTGCCGCGTGAAGTCCACGCGCGGGCTGTTGGATTCTCCACTCGCGCGTGTGAGACACTTGCAAGGTCGGTCATCTTCTCCAGGCCACGTGGCATGATCCCAGACTGCTACATCATTTCCAAGGTCCCATCTCAGCCATCTGATCATCGAGCAATCCTAACCATTGGATCAGATCATCCAACGGCTAGGAATAGCTCTGGCAGTGATAATCTTCTCATCTTCCAAGACGCCAGTCCACGTAGCCGAGCGGTCACCTTCCCCATGCCGCCGTACCAACCACCAAGCATGGCCGAGCACCACCAAAAACACAAAAGATGTTATGTCAGTACCTAAAAGAAAAAATCAAATATTTTTCCTGTTTTATTTTCTACCAAAAAGCACATATCAAGACAGAATATATGTAAACCAACAAAGTGTAATATCATCAGTTCGGAAATAAAAAAAATCTCATTTTCTTGTTTATCTTTCGAACACACACAAAAAAACACAAAGGTATCTATTCATATTTAGCTTTGCATGCATGTATATACTCTAGAGATAACAAAAAGAAAAGAAAAAAGAGTGGGTGATTTACCCTCGCCGCCAGTGATAAGCCGCATCAGTTTCCAAAACTAAACATGGTGAACTGAAAAGAGGGAGATGTTTCTTTTGGTCTCGGGTTTCTTTAAAAAAATATGGCTTTGCTTTCGGGTTTTCTTAGATCTGGGCAAAAAGGGAGTCCCTTTTTTAAATCTAAGTTTGGATTCAAGTTTGGGTTGAAGCAAAGGTTGTTTTGGGTGGTTTTTTAGGTTCGCCGGTGCCGACTAGCGGCGGCCGGCGGCGGAGGAGACGATGGATGACTGTCAGTTTCTGGGTTCATCAAAGGGGTCATTTTGGTTTTGAGAGAAAAATAAAGGCTGGTTGTTTTTATAAAGAATGGCTTTAAAGAAAAATGGGGAAATGTTTGATTTTGAGCCGGATAAAGGTGTTTTATAGGTGTTTCAGTTTTTGAAATGGTGAAATCCGGTAATAAATCCCCCCGCGTTTTCATTATTTTCATTTCTGTCTTGCCGCATGGGATATTTACAACCTCGGTCCTCCTTATATTTTAAGATCTTGCAATTCAACCCCTGGATTAAACTGAAATCATTTTTTAAATGGTGAAATTACCTCCCCAGTCCCACCGCGTTTTTGAAATTTTCACTCCGAGCTCGTCCCTTTGTTTAATTACATGTATGGTCCTTTTAAGTTTCATTAGGCTTGTAATTACGTCCTTAAATCAAGCTTTATTTCCTTTTAATTTCCGCATTTCTATTTTATTTCTTAGCGTTTCAGTCCCTATTTTGTGTTCTAAATATTCATTGTTTATTTGTGTTTTATTTGTTTTTAGCATGTTCTATTACTCGTTGTATTCGTACATGTCATATTTTACCGTGTCTACTTATGTTTTTGGATGTGTTGTTTTCTTTTTAGCTTTTTGTCCATATTCATTTTTATATCATACTTTAGTTTGGTTTTCATGGTGTTTGTATATGTTAGTATGAATTTTATGTTTTTAGGTTACATGTTAGTGTGCTTTTAGTCATGTATAATGACATGTTTTTATCTATTTGTGTATGCAAATTATGTCATATGTTATGCACTAGATATTAGTTTTTTTGTTAGCATGTTGTTTGAGATTAACATCATAATGCATCCATGTCATGCATATGTTACATTGTGTTTTTATTTTTTAATATGTACGTATTCTTGAAGTATGTGTTTCTTATTTCCCACATGTTTTTATTCATGCCCCGTTATTATTATGATCTGCTATGTTCGTGTTTTTATCATATTTGTTTAATTTTGTGATATCCATGTTTTTCATTATTTATTTTGTCCTTTACCATGTCAATGCAAATGTATGTATCCAAATTATTTCTCTAAGATTGCATATCGAGATATATGAATTGTCAAAGCAGTGCCCTTTTATCCGAGCGTAAACGGGGCCAGTATCAGGCGTAGTGATAGTGGTTGGGCGTTTACTCTCGGATAACGGGGCCTTTAAAATCCACTCGCACTTATAACCGAATCTTAACTTAATCGTCACTTTAATCCGAAAAATCTAACATTAATAAAGCGGTAATTATTAAAGTACCAATTTTGGGCGGTGTGGGGGTGCAATCCTTCCCCATCCGTAACCGACTCCCGAACCCAACAGTTTTCGAATCTCTGGTTTTATGGTGTCCGGTCTACCTAAGTGGCCGGTAGCGACTCCAATTTCTAAATAAAACGCGATTTTTAAAACCCCTAACGGGATCAATATTTTAATACCCGAAAAACCAAAAACACAACAAACACTTCGAAAATCCTATTTTTTAGCGAAACAGACATCGCTACAAGGTAATGATATGATTTATAATTATATTTTATTTTAAAATTAAGAAGTGATTCTAGTGAAATAGATGATGATGTTCATTTTAAGAGATCCATATTTAATTAATTTTGTATGCAAAGTGTGTGCATTATCAAATACTTAAGAAAAAATACAAACAATAGTACTTTGTAATCGTATTAAGACTCCTAATATCTCACTTAAACATCATTCTTTTTGGTGCAAGTAAAAAATAAAGTTTATAGAGCCACTAAAGTATCCTAAAATGTTTATTTTAATTATTCGATTTTTAAATGTTACAAAATAGTCAATAAATTTCGATTTTTGTAAGTAATAACCTAAACTACGAGTGTTGGTGCATTTCCAATATGATAGTGGAGTACCGGTGCGTCTCCTGCATGACATATTCTCCTCTCGGTTACTCTCATCTAAGAGACTTCCACCAAGTGCGGACACCCCGATTATAAAATGTTGCTCGAACCGCGACTCTCTCATTCGATTCCAACAAAAAAAACCATTTCATCCTACACGGTACAACCAAAGATAAGAGATTCAGAGTTTAGGAACGAGCGATGATGGTTGGCTTGTTGACAGCACGCGGCTCTTTGCTGGTTCTAGCGATAGTCTTGTCCGGTGACTCTCCTGTTGTTCATGACCAAAGAAACCGTGTTACACCATCATGGGTGGGTTTCACTGACACGGAGAGGCTGATCGGTGAGGCTGCTAAGAATCAGGAGAACTATCTTCGATGTCAAGAGACTTATCAGACGAAAGTAATTCACATTCGTCTCATGTTTCTTTTTTTACATTGTAGTGGTTGATGTTATAGCAATCAAATATTCATATGAATATAAACCCAAGATCTATATCTATGTCAAATCATTAAGAACAAAGACTGGATTTGCGGAAGCATACCTGAATCCATCGATGAAGATTTTTCAAAGAGGGTTTGATCTTTCAAGATGATAGATTACCTCTTGCCACACAACTCTCAGACGGGGAAAAGAGATATGCAAGTTAACCTATATCTCGGGGACCACTACCTTTTATATAAACTGAATTAAAACAGTTTATTAATATTTACAACTCTGCCCCTCATTGAGTTATAAATCTGACTTATGGTATCTACACTTTTAATTCCATGATAATTTTATACCTATAACATGTGTACCATAATTGGTCACTTAATTACGTGTTAAACTTTATAATAGCAACGTTCATTATACATATGTGCCCACTTTTATTGAATTTTAATCCAACAATCTCCCACTTGGGCAACATATGTTTCCTGACAAATGTACAACCTTATGAGCTCAAAAATTTGCTATCATGTACTAGGTATTCTATAACAATCTCGTCCATCAATTATATCCATATAGGATCAAAGCGGCCTTCGCCATATCAATCATGATTGGACCCATCAATGGTCACGTATATAAACATAATCAAATGACATAGATCAATCATTGATGCGTAGCATGGAAATTACATGTAAATGTGAACCGAACATGCATATTCCCAACTGGTCATCTTTAAACATAAGTGAAGTCCTTTCCCAAATAAGAAAATAGTGAATAAACTGAGTACTTCATTTCTGATCAGAAAATAACCAAATACATAAATGTCTGAAAATAAACATAAACATAAAACGAACAAATAACAAACTCCCACTCAAATAATAATATCCTCAAATGATGTAACACCTATATGAGCAGTGTGCTCATGAAAGACCTTGGGTGATAAACCTTTTGTGAGCGGATCCGCTATCATAGAGTTTGTCCCAATGTGTTATATGGATATTTGTCCACTTTGCACTCTTTCTTTCACAACTAGGAACTTTATGTCAATGTGCTTTGACTTAGACGAGCTCTTATTGTTGCTGGAATACAACACTGCTGATTTATTGTCACAAAATAATTTAAGTGGTCTTTCTATATTCTCCAAAATACGCAGCCCAGTGACAAAATTTCCCAGCCATATTCCATGATTTGATGCCTCGTAGCATGCTACAAACTCTGTTGCCATAGTGGAAGAAGCTACAAGTGTCTGTTTGGCACTTTTCCAGGATATAGCTCCACCAGCTAACAGATAAATATAGCCTAATGTAGATTTTCTGCTATATTGGCACCCAACAAAATCAGAATCTGTATACCCTATGACCTACAAATAATCTGATTTCCTGTATATGAGCATATAATCTTTTGTTCTCTGAAGATATCTCATAACCCTCTTGGTTGCTTTCCAATAGTCCATACCAGGGTTGCTTGAGTATCTGTCTAACATCCCAACAATGTACGTAATATCCGGACGCGTACATACCTGAGCATACATTAGACTCCCAATAGCTGATGTATAAGGAATCTTATGAATTTCTTGAATTTCAAGATTACTTTTAGGGCATTGGGCAAGACAAAACTTGTCTCTTTTAGTGGCAGGGGTGTCTATTGGTTTACTATTTTGCATGTCAAACCTTTTAAGTACTTTATCGATATAGTTCTTTTGTGACAATCCAAGAATACCCCGAGATCGATCTTGATGTATCTGAATTCCTAAAACAAAATAAGCGTCCCCAAGATCTTTCATTTCAAAATGCTTAGATAGAAATCTCTTGGTTTCGTGTAGTAAGCCTATATCATTCGTGTCAAGCAAAAGGTCATCGACATATAAAACTAAAAATATGTACTTACTCCCACTAAACTTGTGATACACGCAATCATCAACAATATTCATCTCAAAACCGAACGAGACAATTACTTGATGAAATTTGTGATACCATTGACGAGAAGCTTGTTTGAGTCCATAGATGGATTTTGTTAATTTGCAAACTATATTTTTTGGGTCTCCCGACTCAAAGTTTTCTGGTTGCACCATATAAATTGTTTCTTCAATGTCTCCATTGAGAAACGCAGTCTTAACATCCATCTGATGTAACTCAAGATCAAAATGAGCTACAAGTGCCATGATTGTCCTAAATGAGTCTTTGGATGAAACTGGAGAGAAAGTCTCTGAAAAGTCAATGCTTTCTTTTTTATTATAACCTTTAGCTACAAGACGTGCCTTATACCTCTCCACATTACCATTTACATCCCTCTTGGTTTTAAAAATCCATTTACAACCAATTGGTTTTGCACCTTCAGGTAATGGGAAAAGTTTCCAAACTTTATTGTCTTGCATGGATTTATACTCTTCTTGCATGGCATCAATCCACTTTTAAGAGTTAATACTTTTCATGGCTTGATGAAAGTTGATCGAATCATCTTCCATCATTCCATTGTCATCCTCATTTTCTTGGAGAAACACAATATAATCATCCGAAATAGCATTTCTCATTTCTCTCGTAGATCTCCTTAATGGCACTTGTTCTTGAGGTTGTTAAGTTTGTTATTCTGGAACAATTACGCCATCCTGAATAAGAGGAAGCTGTTCGACATTGTCTTGTTGAGGTTCCGGATCCACTTCTTGATTGATGATCTGTATAGAAACTTGAACATCATCAAAAGTGATAGTAGAAACTGAGTTAAAACTCAATTCCTCCTCAAAGACAATGTCTCTTACCTTATTTCTCCCTCCAAACTCAACATCCTCAAAAAATATTGCAGTTCACGTCTCAAAAATATTTTTAATTATGGGATCATAAAATTTATAGCCCCTAGATCGCCCAGAATGACCAATAAAGTAGCTGCTTACTGTTTTGGAGTCCAATTTCTTTTCAAGTGGCCTATAAGGCCTTGCCTCAGTTGGACATCCCCAAATGTGAAAATACTTTAGAGTGGGCTTTTTACCCAACCAAAGCTCATAAGGTGTCTTTTCAGCTACTTTAGTGGGTACTCTATTTAGATTGTACGCTGCTGTCTTTAATGCTTCTCCCCAGAGTGACTCAGGTAAGGTAGAATGAGCAATCATACTTCTTACCATATCCTTAAGAGTCCTATTACCTCTCTCAGCAACACCATTCATACTAGGTGATCCTGGCATGGTGTACTGTGGGACAATACCACATTCCTATAGGAACTTTGCAAATGGTCCTGAACGTTGTTCACCTGATCCATCATATCTACCGTAGTACTCACCACCACGATCGGACCAAACTTTTTTAATCATTTTGTCGAGCTGATTCTCAACTTCAGCTTTATAGGATTTGAACACGTCCAAAGATTGAAATTTTTCATGAATGAGATATAGGTACCCATAACGTGAGTAATCGTCTATGAATGTTATGAAATATTGTTGACCATTCCAAGATGCCGTAGGGAATGGCCCACAAATATCAGTATGAATTAATTCTAAGACGTTTGTAGAATGATTGACACCTAATCTCTTAGTTTTGGTCTGCTTTCCCTTGATGCAATCAACACAAACATTAAAGTCTGTGAAGTTAAGGGACTCTAAAATACCATTAGACACAAGATGCTCAATCCTACACTTTGATATATGACCTAAGCGTTTATGCCATAATGATGCTGAATTTTCTTTATTTATTTTTCGCTTAGTACTACGTGATTCCACATGCAAGGTTTCATTATAGGATGCAATTGTATCTAACAAATAAAGGTTGTCACAAGCATTTAAATAACCAGTTCCAACAATACTTGAATTTAAAGACAAAGTAAACTGATTGTTTCCAAATGAACAATAATAACCAAGTTTGTCTCAACAAAGAAACTGAAACTAAATTCCGCCTAAAAGACGGAACAACAAAAGTGTCTTTCAAATCCAAATAAAAAACAGTTCCTAATAACAACCTAAAATGCCCAATTGCTTCCACTTCCACCGATTTTCCATCGCCCACAAAGATGTTTCTTTCACCATCACTTGGCTTTCGGTAGCTCAGGCAACCCTGCATAGAAACACTTATGTGAGTAGTAGCACCGGAATCTAACCACCAAGTGTTTCTAGGTACTGAAGCTAAATTAACCTCAGAACAGACCAAAGTAAGATTCATACCTTTCTTTGCACGCCATACATGATATTTGGTACAATCTTTCTTCATGTGTCCAAGCCTGTCACAAAAGAAACAAATATTTGGAACATTCTATTGTTTCTTTTGAGCTGGACCATTAGCAGCTTCATTCTGATATTTCCTTTTTTTGCCCTTGTCTTTAGAGGCACTAGACAAATAAGCACTTTCAGTTTTCTCACGCTTCAACCTTTCTTCCTCTTGAACACAATGAGAAATGAGCTCATTTAGAGTCCACTTCTCCCTTTGACAGTTATAACTAATTTTAAATTGGTTAAACTGTGCAGTAAGCGCTACCAAAACCATAATGACGAGTAAATCATCAGAAAACTCGATCTTAAGTGCCTTAACTTTTGAAGCAATATGAGACATTTCCATAATGTACTCCCTTATATTTCCTTGACCCTTGTACTTCATAGACATCAAAGAATTCAGAAGTGATGTCATCCCAACCTTATCGTTTTAACAAAACGTTGCTCAATATTGTCAAAGAAATCCTTAGCCTGAATAATTTCTTCAGATTCTGCACCTCTAAAGGTTTCCGGAATGTTTTGTTTCATGATCATCAGACTCATGCGATTAGAACGTTCCCACCTCTCAAAATCCCTTTTTGCATCAGGGGTGCTTGCCGAGAGTAAACGCCTAACCACCATCACTAAGCCTGATACTGGCCCCGTTTACGCTCGGATAAAAGGGCACCGCATTGACAAAATATATATCCGTTATGCAAACTTAGTGAGCAATATATACAAAAAAAACATTCACATGGACATGATATGAAAAACATAAAAAGAAAGTTATAAACTTTAAACAAACATAATATGAAACATGAATATAACGCAGCATACTATAATAAATAGACAAAAATATAAATGTAAATGCAAAAAGATCATATTTCCAAAACTAAACTAATTAATTCTAATGTGCTTGAACACACAAATATATTATATATGACATGCGTGTAACGTAACACTAAACCAACCTAACAACATGCCAATATATAAAAATTTAAAACTTGACTTCTATCATATAACATAGTTTACGTCTGCAAATTAACATGCTATTTAGATATGATAAAACACCACACTAACATGTAACCCAAAAAGGAAGACGAACATAAAATCCATGCTAAGACATGTTATCTATACATAAACTAGACAAGCACCGATCAAATATGTAAAATATGAGCTAACAAACGGGAATATAAAGGTAAAATACGATCAACTAAACATATATTATAAAACATGGGAACATGAAATAAAAACATAAGAACACACAATGGGCAAAGCAAACATACTAAAAACATAATCACAAGAGCGCGTACAATAAAACACCAATGAACTTAAAATACAAACAAAATAAAACATACTTAAACATGGTATATTGATGCTATTAACGAAATTGCAAGAGGACTGAAATGAAAAAAAAAACAGAAGCAAAAGGAATAAATAAAACAAAAAACAAAAGCAAATTCAGGGACGTAATTACAAAACCAAGAAAGCCTGAGAGGGCTGAACATGTCATTTGACCAAGGGGCAAGCCCAAAGTGCAAACATTCAAAACGCGGAAGGACTCGGGAGGTAATTTCATCATTTAAAAAAGGGATTTCGGTTTATCTAAGGACCAAATTGAAATATTTTCAAAAAGGAAAGGGACTAGGGCTGCTAATATCCCATGCGGCGAGACAGAAACGTAAATCTCAGGAACGCGGGGGGATTTATAACGTTATTTTCCCATTTCTTTTATTTCCCCCTCTATAAAATCGATAACCGGCCCCCTTCATTCATTTTTCCCTAATTTTTTTTACCTAAAGAGAGATCCCAGAAATACAATCCACAAACCCTTTAGCCGCCGCGGTTCAAGAGGCTGGCGTTGGTCCGGCTACTCCAGCCACCATCTTTAACGTCATAACAACAAAAACGCAATCTAGACACCCCTTAAAAGAATAAAAAAAACCTCTACTTTTGGAAAGACTGAACCAAAATACTCATATTTCGACTCCGCAAAGCCCAGATCCCTGACGTGTCGAGACGAAAACAAAAAGAAAACCCCTCTTTGTGGCTTACTCCTCGGAGTTTATCGCCGACGGAGAAGGATTTTTCCTTAGGTAAACTCTATTTTTTATTTTTACTTGTTGTATTTTTTATGCATGTATGAGATTCAAAAAAAGAAAGGAGATTACCGATGGAAAATTGTATATATTTTTTTGACTGATAACTTGGTGACTGCCTGTCTTCTTACAACTTTTCATACATATATCCTACTCTGATTGTTTTTGGTAGAAAGTACTATAAAATACATATTTTTAGATCTGAAATGGTACTGACATATCCTTTTCTTTTTGGTGATTTTTTGATGTATCTGGCAACCCTGAGCGCGGTGGTTGGAGGCCGGCATGTTGGAGGTATGAGGGCAGTGTGGGGGAGATGTCCTCAGCCAGAGGCGTTCTCGACCGTTGGATCAGATTCGATCCAACGGTTGAGATAACTTGAAGGATAAATAGTTCAGATGAAATCTCGAACGGGGGAACTGCGGCAGATCGTGACACATAGAGCTCAGCAACCGAGGAGTTCTGATGCTTGGGATGTACGCGCGCGTGGGAGATCGAAGAGTCCGCGCATGGTTCAAACACGCGCGTGGTAGTCGAATGGTCTGGGCGTGTAACACACGCGGCCAGCTGGATAATATTCCCCCTTTGATCGTGGCCGGTGGGTCAAAATTTGATCCAACGGCTCCTGGTTGGCTGCGCAAAAAGGGAAGCATTAGGTTTAGACATTTTAGGGCTTTCAGATAAAGGATTTAGGTTTGGCCGGTTGGGCCATGTAAACTTAATTTTGGGCTATGTAATTTGGACTTGGACTATAAATAATATTTTTTTTTGTTTCCTTTTTCTTTAATACCTTACCTGTTTATATATTATAATAATAATAATAATACATATATACATACACATGCGCACACATACATGCAACATACGAACCTACATGCAAACATTGATTAACATAATATACTATATACATGCATATATAATCACACACATCATGAATATCCACACACATTATAAATAATGCACTCGTAAGGAATATAAATACATGCGTGACACACATACACCATATTACTTATTAATACATATACATACATAGTTTATAATATACATGCACACATCACACACACTTTATAATAACACCCATGCACATAACAAACATATAGTATAATAATATATTACATGTATACATGCAACGCTAATATCCTAATAATTACACTAATATGTATTTATAGACCAGATAAAAATAAGTGATTACAGTTGCCCCTCTTTGCTTGTTCTCGTGGAATGGGAACAAAACAAAGATTTATAAGCACTCATTTTTATCTGACTTCCCTGTTTATAGCTTTGGAAACACATGTTCTTCTGGAACTCTCCGTTTTTCCTCGGCTGAATCTTCGGGCTCGTAAGTTCTTCCTATATAGAGCTTCTTCACCTTCCGATCTTGGAGCTACATGCCCTTCCTATATAGAATCCTTCACTCTGAAGCCTCGAGTTATGAGTCATTCCTATATAGAACTTTTTACTCTGAGACGGTAAAGCTTGGAGTCCTCCCTATATAGAACTCTTCGCCTTCAACGCGACAGGTTTTTCCTATATAAAACCTTTTGTGCCACGGATGGATTCTTCTGACTGGAAGTTCCTCCTATATAGAACTGCTAGTCTTCAAACCCTAGAGCCGCCAGTCCTTCCTATATAAAACTTTTAACTTCTGAAATCTCGGGGCTACGAATTCTTCCTATATAGAACCTCCCACTCTAAGATAGTAAAGCTCGGAGCCCTTCCTATATAGGAATCTTCACCTTCAACACAGCGGGTTTTCCCTATATAAAACTCTCTGTGTCATGGGTGAATTCCTTCGGCTGGGAGTTCTTCCTATATAGAACTGCTAGTCTTCACCCTGGAGCTGCAAGCCCTTCCTATATAAAACCTTCAGCTTCTGAAGCCTCGGAGCGGCGGATTCTTCCTATATAGAACCTCTCGCTGTGGGCATTTGAAAATATATGCCCTTCCTATATAGAACCTTTATCTTCACATTTGAGATTCACGCCAAAATGGCTACCGATGTTTCTTTGAATCCGCAGATACCTATCTAGAATAAGACAAAATGCTATGACAAATGAATTAGCATGCTCCTAATCCTAGGGATGTCTAACTATTCATGATGCATGAGTGTCGATATCTTGGTGGTCCTGCTTTAGCCCTCAGTCAATCTTGACTCTACGCTGCTCTCTTTCTCCCTTTTCTTCTTCTAGCAGTGACACCCCATTTCCCTGTCAGGTTCAACCATTCCAACCTTTCTTTTTCTAAATTTCTGATTCAGGGTTCTAAAGTGCCCTTTTGGGTTTCTACCTTAGAGATTTTTTTGTTGTTGTTTTTTTAGAGGTACCTTTCCGAGTTTTCACCGGGGAAATCTCTCGTGTTGTCTCAGATGCCTTCTTTAAACAAGTAAGGCATGTGTCATTGGTCATCATAGCCTGGTACTCGAAACCTTCTGCTCACCCTGTTTCAACAGACATCATATAGGCAGCTAGATGGCAAGGTTAACATCGTTTTCTAATCACCTGCATCTTTAAGGTTAGATCATAATAATGCTCAGAAATCTCTTGTTTATCATAAGCCTATGTTAACTTATTTGCATGATATTAATGGTAAATAACAAGAAGACAAGGAATTGAAGCTTAAAAATGTGATTTTATTACGATTAAGGATTTGGAACAATTTTCAGAGAGTCATGACACACATGAGGAAAAGGAAAAGCCAAACATGAAATGCAAGACCTCTCAATATCCACAGTATGAATGATACATGATTCCGTCAACCGGCGTAGAATCTTTGCCTGAAGCTTCTTCTTCACGGGGCTCATGGGGACGACCCTTCTCTCCGGAGATCCAACCTCTCAATTTATCTGAGCCGCCCTTTACGGGTTTTTGACTCAGATCCTTCCTTTGCTTCAAGACGCCCTATTTTGGGTTTTCGCCCTGAGCTCTCCATTTTTTTTCTTTTTCATTTTTTTTTCTTTTTCATTTTTTTTGTTTTGTTTTTTTTTTCTTTTTCTTTTTCAAACGTAGTATTTCTTAACAACATCGGAATTTACAGGGATTTTCAGCTCGTCTCCATCCATTTCAGTTAAGATTAAGGCTCCTCCTTAGAATGCTTTTTACCACGTATGACCCTTCCCAGTTGGGCATCCACTTTCCTCGAGAATCTTTCTGAATCGGGAGGATCTTCTTAAGCACCAGATCCCTCTCTCTGAATTCTCTTGGGCGCACCTTCTTTTTGTATGCCCGCATCATTCGTTTTTGGTCCATTTGACCATGGCAGATGGCCTTCAGCCTCTTTTCTTCGATAAGATTTTACTGGTCGAGTCTGGCTTGCACCCATTCAGATTCTTCCAATTTTACTTCATTTAAGACCCGGAGCGACGAAATCTCCACCTCAATGGGGAGTACTGCTTCGGTACCATACACTAAAGAATAGGGTGTTGCCCCTGTCGATGTGCGAATGGACGTCCTATAGGCGAAAAGGGCAAATGGCAGTTTTTAATGCCAATCCTTGTAGGTATCTGTCGTCTTCGCGATGATCTTCTTTATATTCTTGTTTGTTGCTTCCACTGCCCCGTTCATTTTGGGATGATAGGTTGTGGAATTATGGTGTGCTATCTTGAATTGGTTGCACACATCCATCATCATTTTGTTATTCAGATTGGAAGCGTTGTCGGTGATGACCCTTTCTGGCAAACTGTATCGACAAATGATCTTATTCTTTAGGAATTTGCATACCGTCGTCCTTGTGATGTTGGCGTAAGATGCTGCCTCCACCCATTTAGTGAAATAGTCTATGGCAACCAAAATAAAACGATGTCCGTTGGAAGCCTTCGGGTGAATCTGCCCAATGATGTCCATGCCCCACGCTGCAAAAGGCCACGGAGAATTCATGGTGTGTAAAGGTAACGGAGGAGCGTGAATCTTGTCAGCATAAATTTGGCATTTATGGCATTTCCTGGTGTAATCGATGCAATCTCCCTCCATGGTCGACCAGAAATAGCCATACCTCATAATTTTTCGGGCTATAGACAGCCCGTTGGCGTGCCTCCCACATAGACCGTCGTGTACCTCGGCTAAAATCTCATTCGCCTCCCGGGTATCCACACATCTCAACAATGTCTGATCATGGCCTCTTTTATATAGGATCTCCCCATCTATGATGTATCATGTTGCCATTTTTCTGAGTGTTTTTCTGTCATTGTCATTTGCCCCTTCGGGATACTTTTGAAGCTTGACATATTGCAAGATGTCATAGTACCACGGGTTGCTATCAATCTCTTCTTGCACATTACAACGATGACCGACCTTTCAAAAGTCTGCATCTCAATAGGCTTTATTTCTGCTCCCGTGTTTGTTTTGAACATGGAAGCCAAGGTTGCCAATGCGCATGCCATATGATTTTCTTCTCTGAGAAGGTAATTGAAGCTGATCTTTTCGAACTCCTTGGTGATCTATTGGATCAGTTCATAATATTTGACCAGCTTCGAATCCCTGGTTTCACATTCTTCATGCAACTGATAAATCACTAAGGATGAATCTCTGAATACTCGAAGTTCCTTAATCTTTCTTTCAATAGCTGAGTTCAGTCCCATAACACAGGCTTCATATTCGGCTATATTGTTGGTGCAGAAGAATTCTAGTCTGCTAGTGAAGGGATAGTAGACATTCTCGGGAGAAATCAGCACGATCCATATCCCGTGTCCGAGGGCGTTGGAGGCTCCATCAAAGTAAAGCTTCCATGAATTATCGTCTGAGACCTCTTCTTCGGTTGTAATGCACATCAAGTCTTTATCCAGGAAATTAAAGTTCAACGCCTCATAATCGTCCGAAGCACGACTAGCTAGGAAATCTGCTACGGCGCTTCCTTTTACAGCTTTCTAGCTTACATACACAATGTCAAATTCGGATATGAGCATCTGCCAGCGGGCCATCCTCCCCGTCAGTGCTGGCGCTTCCATTAGGAACTTCAAGGGGTCTAGCTTGGATATCAACCACGTAGTATGGTATAGCATGTACTGCCTAAGCCGCTTGGTAGCCCAAACTAAAGCACAACATAGCTTCTGAACTGGCGGGTACCGCGCTTCGCAATCATTGAACTTTCTGCTTAGGTAATAGATGGATCACTCATTTTTCCCTGACTCATCGTGTTGCCCCAATACACAACCCATTGAATTCTCAAAGACTGTCAAGTAGAGAATTAAAGGCTTGTCTGGTACCGACACGACTAAAATCGGAGCATTTGTCAGGTACCTTTTGATCTTCTCTAGGGCTTCTTGACATTTCTCATCCCACACGTCGGGATTATTCTTTCTAAGAAGTCTGAAGACTGGGTCACACCCATCAGTTAATTGGGAAATAAAACGAGAGATATTATTTAGCCTCCCTAGGAAACCACGAACCTCCTTCTGAGTATAGGGTGGTGAGAGATCTTGGATGGCTTTCACCTTATCCGGATCGATCTCAATCCTTCTTCAGCTTACCACGAACCCCAAGAGTTTTCCAAAAGTAACGGCAAAGGTGCATTTGGCAGGGTTAAGCCTCAGTTGGTATTTCCGTAGTCTTTGGAATAGTTTTCTTAAGTTCTGTAGGTGCTCATCTTCTGTTCGGGACTTAGCGATCATGTCGTCCACGTATACCTCTATTTCTTTGTGCATCATGTTACGAAAAAGAGTCACCATTGCTATTTGGTAAGTTGCCCCTGCGTTCTTGAGCCCAAAAGGCATCACCCGGTAACAAAAAGTGCCACACGTGGTTATGAATGTAGTTTTCTCCATGTCGTTCGAGTCTATCTTTATCTGGTTGTACCCTGAAAAGCCATCCATGAATGAGAACCATGAGTGTCTCGCAGTGTTGTCAACCAGCGTGTCGATATATGGCAGAGGGAAGTTGCCTTTAGGGCTGGCTCGGTTGAGATCCCTATAATCTACACACATACGGACCTTCCTGTCCTTCTTTGGTACTGGTACGATGTTTGCAACCCATTTAGGGTATTTGGCTACTTCCAAGAAGCCAGCATCAAACTATTTTTTTACCTCTTCTCTGATCTTTAACAACATGTCTGGTCTCATTCTTCAGAGTTTTTACTGTATTGGTTTGCATTCCGGCTTCGTCGGCGGTTTGTGTACCACTATGTCAGTATTCAAACCTGGCATATCTTGATAAGTCCAGGCGAAAACATCCTTGAATTCCTGAAGTAGGGTTATCAGTTCGTGCCTGGTTTTTTAGGAAAATGTCGTCCCTATTTTTACTTCTTTTCTCTCTTATTCAGTCCCTAAGTTTGCAACTTCTGTTTCTTCTTGGTGGGGCATGATTTGCCTTTCTTCGTTGGCCATCATCCTCATCAACTCTGCAAGGACCTGGCATTCTATCTCATCATCCTCTTCTCCAATTCCTTCTGAGATCTCGGGGCATTCAAAATCTACTTCGGGATTGGATTCAGCATCATTCATACAGTTAATCATGGAAGACCTACATTAAATAAGAATGAATGTATTGGGAAGATAATGGTTTTATATGAAGTGAATGAACATGAAGAATGAATGAATGAAATAAATGAGACGTTTGCCATTTAAGAAAATGGGGAAGATATTTTCATTTCGAGCAAAAAGTTAACATAGGTGCCCTATACAAAAGATCCCCATTGTTTATGGGCAAAAACAAAAAGGTTTATTCGAAGCATTACTCTGATCTAGTCCTAAAAACCACAGGTAGATCAACGTGGCTCCAGTTATCAAGAGTTTTCCCGGGATGGCAGGGGCGGATGTTGGTCAACATACTACTGACTTGGTCATTTTCAGCTATCATGTTGATGGACATCCCCTCAAGTGATTCATTAAACATTTCTTTCTCGTTGAGTACGTCATTTTCCTTAATTGCCTCTTCAACCTCCTGTCCTGGTTGGCAGAATCCTCCGTAGACAAAAGTGGTTTTCAAACTAGGGAAAGACATTGGTCTCCATGGAATGTCTTCTCCCTTAAATCTGGCTCTTCTCTGTTCTTCTTTTCTCTTGTATTCTTCCTTTCTTTGTTGGACATTTGGTTTGTAACCCAACCCAAAACGGTCCTTCTTGGTTATCATACTCTTGGCTCATAGGCTCCCTTGCAATCTTCTCCCTAGCCCTATTCCTGTTTTGGCTCCTCGGCCCAAAGTTTCAGCAACGGTCATCTTGATACAATTAGATAACCTGGGATAGGGGATCCGACTACCTTCCGCAACGAATGTGGCGTTTACTAGCTCTAACGCTTGAAAAGAGCATTCTGCAGCATCCTCATCATTTTGAATGTAGGCGGCCTCTGATGTCACCGAAACAATAATTTCCTGCTCGGCCTCTACTGTGACCAAATTGCCTTCGATCACGAATTTTAATTTCTGATGTAGTGATAAGGGAACAACTCCTGCAGAGTGGATCCATGGCCTTCCCAATAAGCAGTTGTATGATGGTTTTATGTCCATCACCACGAAGTCAATCATGTACTCCGTCGGCCTGATCAATAGAGGCACCTCAATTTTTCCCAGTGTTCCTCTTTGTGTGCCATCAACTGCTCTCTCGGAGTTATGGCAGGGCTTTAGGTGAGAATTATCTATTAGTAGCTTTTGCAAGGTCACCATAGGCAGTACGTTCAGTGCTGACCCATTGTCAATCAATACCCCCGGTAACACATACCCTTTTTACAGCGGGTTGTGATGTTAAGAGCTTTGGTGGACCCCATTCTGCCCTCGGGGATCTCATCATCACTGAATGTTATATGGTTATAGGCAGTGATATGCCCCACTATCATGTCCAGTTTTGATACAGAAATGTGCTGGGGTACAAAAGTCTGGTTTAGTACTTTTAATAGTGCCTTACGGTGTCTTTCTAAACTCAAGAGCAACTCTAGCACTGTGATCCTAGCCGGTTGCTTTCATAGTTATTCCACTACGCTGTACTCCCTATGTATCAGGAATTTTAGAAATTCTTTGGCCTGAGCCTCAGTTACTGGTTCATTTATCTTTGGGAGTGGTTCCTCACCGAATATCTGCACGGGGGTAACCGATGTATCATTTCCTTTATTTTTGGACACTTCAGCAGCCCTCAAGGTCTCAGAGGAGTAACATCTGCCGCTCCTCGTGAAATGGACCACCTCACCGACATTCATATCACTCTTTCCTTGGTCATCTTTCAGTGTAAGCTCTTTTACTTCACCAAATTCTGGCTTTTCTGGTATGATCACATTTACAGCATAGTTCTAGGGAGTTTACCGCATATCCTTGAATGGGAACAGGGATAGTGCTGAGATGATGATCTTGGGAGTTATCTTAGTAGTTTCTCCTTGGGAGGCACCTGCACTCTCTGGCCTGGAGGAGATGATAAGAGGTCTATCTCTCCCGTATTTAACGTTGGGGTTGTCCGTCATATGTACGTCTGACCCCTTTATTCCCGTAGGCTCTTTGAAGAATTCTATTTGCTTGTCATTCATCAATTGTTGTACCAATCTCTTAAACTCGTCGCACTGTTGGATGTCGTGTCCTCTATTCTGATGGAATTCGCAATACACTCCACATCCCTTATGTATTACTACCATGCCTCTGTCGATCAAATGGGCCATGCACAATTGCTGAAATACCCACCGCAAAAGAGATTTAATTTCTGTCACATTATCCTTAATCTTCCTGGTAAAACATTCATCAATAACATTTACTCCTCTGTTCCCGTGATTAGGCAATGGGTTAGTAGCTACACTTGGTTCTTCAAACTTCAATATCCCATAATCGATTAAGTTCTGCACCAGCTTTTTTAAAGCAAGGCATATCTCAGTGGGATGACCAGGGGCACTACCGTGATAGTCGCAATGCGAGTTCGGGTTATACCAGGACGGGAACGGCGATTTGAACGGAGTAACGTAGTATGGACGGACCAGGTCTGCCTCATACAACTGAGAGTAAAGCTCAGAGTACGGAACGGGTAGTGGAGTAAAAGTTTGCCTCTCTTTCTCTTTTCTTGGGGTTATCTCCTCTCTTTGATTCGAGTTTTGTGCTTTCCCCGTAGGTGCTTGTGGCTGCGAGACTGTAAAATTCTTCAGGGCAGTGTAAGTATTGGCGGCGTTTACCTTATTCTTCTTGCTATACTTTCGAGACCCTTCCCCACTATCAATTCTACCGCTCTTGATTGCCAATTCAAGGGACTCCCCGGTCCTAATTAAATCAGCAAAACTCTGTGTCGTGTTATTAATGAGGCGATCGAACAATGTCCCCTTCAGAGTATTAACGAATAATGGCGTAATTTCATGTTCTAGGAGGGGTGGCTGGATTTGGGCGGCCACTTCCCGCCACCTCTGAGCATACTGTCGTAGACTTTTGTTGGACTTCTACCCCATATTTTCCAACATAATTCTACTGGGTGTCATGTCTGTTAGGTGCTTGTATTGCTCGATGAATGCTTTTGAAAGATATTTCCATGTTTTAATGTTTACCCTGCTCAATTGGATGTACCACCTCAACGCCGCCCCAGTTAGGTTGTCTTGGAAACAGTGAATTAATAGTTTTTCATCCTTAAGGTAGGCTGCCATCTTTCGGCAGTACATTGTTACGTGCGCGGAATGATACATGGTTCCATCATATTTGTCGAACTCTGGTGTTTTAAATTTTGGTGGCAGGACAAGGTCGGTTACCAGACTCAAGTCACTGGCATCATTTCCTGATTCTTCCATAGTTTGCAAGGCTTTAAATCTTTCCTCCATGAGGCGAAACCTCTCTTCCCACTTCTTTTCTACCTCTGTCCTGATCCTTTCGACCAAGTTCAGGTCTGGCACCTCCTCCTCATAGAGTGCTTCAGTGTCAAGGGGTCGAGTCTTAGATACCCCTACCTGAAGGTTAGCCGACATCCCAGTAGGGTTTTATATACCTTTCTAGCTGGATTCAGTATAGCCGGTTAAACCTTACTATGAACTTGGGCATTTTTCGGTTCTTAAGCGACTTCTCCTTCAACTCTTTTTCCTAGGCTCTTAGCCAACAACGTGGTTATGCCGGACACTATCAACGCTTGTGACTGAATAATCTGGTCACTGAGGCTTCTTTGGGCCTCGTCAAATCTTGCTTCCAGTTCTCTTTGTCCCTTCTCTAGACTGATTATCCTATCTTCCATGAGCTTGCTTTGTAGTCGGGTAAGATATGGATGATGAATGATTGCGGCTTAACTTCTATTTTCACACTGCCACAATATTTATAACATTAATATGATTGCAAGGAAAATAAATGCGTGTATAATGATGCGACTGTCATGATGCAATGTAAGAATGTATGCCGATAAAGCTACTGATTCCGCTGGTAATCACCCTTTTGAACTACTTCCACGAGAATTAAAGGATCTAGATTACAATAGAGTTCGTATTACAAAATGAGGGTCCCTAATACAAAAGTGTCCTAATTATAATACAGAGTCCTACAAATAAGCCCTAGCTCTATCTCCTAATTTCCCAATAGCCCTGAGCAGCCTGATGAACTTGGGTGCTTCTTCCATGTCTGGGGCTACAAAAGGTCGGAGTGCTTCAGCTTCGACAGCTAAGTCACTCACATGCCTGGCGACTCGCTGTATGTCCATCATTAGGTTCGCGTAATATTGGTCCCTATCCTGCACCATCCGAGCAGCGTCCCACAGTCTTCTTTGCCAATAAATGTCCAATCTGGCTGCAGCCTCTTCGAATACACTGATTCTTTCCTTATAATCCTAAACAGCTGTTTCAAGGGACTCAATCCGGGTTTGTAACGTGCCTACTTCACACTCCCTTTCTTGTAGCTCGGTGAAGCCATTCCTCTGACAGTAAGTTCGAAAGGGGTGTTCTACTTCTGCCACTTTTTCTTCTAACTCGACATTCTGACTTCAGCTCTGATCCAAACTTTGTATAGTGTCGTTGTACAACCTTTGCATCTCTAACAGTCTATTCCGGCTACTCATGGACCTTCTTTTCCAAGCGGCGACGTTTTCTCTCTCGTACTTGACTGCTTGTTTTCCTTTGCTAATCTCTTGCCTAGTTATTTCCTTTTCTTGATCAATGGCCTCCTTGAAAGACTGTCTTTCTTCCTAAATAACCAACCTGCAGCTTTCTATCTCCTTCTCGCTTGCTGACTTCTCATTCTTCTTCCTCCAAACGGATACCTTTCATTCTTTCCTTTTCCACGGCTATGAACTAACTTCGGCCGGTTTTCTGTATTTTCGCTTGAAGTATGAGGGTATCATTCTGGTAAAGAGTGTTCTTCTCGCACAAATCCGTATTTAATTTCTTCAATTGCCTAATGATCCCGTCCCGTTCGTCGACCTCTAAGCTCACTTTATAGAGCTCACTCGCATGCTGAGTCTGTTGGGTGTCCATCTTCCTCTTAATTTCTTCGAGTTCATTCCGTATAATATCAGTTTCAGATGGTACCACCTTTGTAAGCTCCTCAAGTGACACAACCGGTCTCTGATCAGGTTTGGGAATCACATCATTCACCCTCAAATGCCTCCAAAGATCGTAGTCCGGGGTGGTCATATGCTCTGTGTCTCCTTCCACCCTGATCTGGTAATAATGGTCTTAAGCCCTCATGATAGTCTAGACATTTTCCTTAAACTCACCTTTGAAAGGAAATTCAGTTCGGCTTAACCCGGTGGTATTAGGGATGAACTGCCGTGATCTGAATTGTTAGAACACCAAAAGCGGAGCACAAGCAATCCCTCCATACAGTCCCAACATCATCAGCCAGTCGAAATCACCGCAACTGTACAAAAAGTAATTAACTTTACCGAGCCACGGGACCCTCTATACTATATCTTCGTCTTAAATGTTCCTGAAGAAACTAAACCATTTTTTCGTTTTCAAGTTTTCTCACCACTCTTTTGCTAAGTACTTCCATAAGGGCGAAAAGCCTTGGAAGGATATCCCTGGTAGGACCCTTATCTGTGTCTTCCACATGTGGCTCTAAACCCATACCTGTAACAGCTGTGCACACCCCCTGAAACGTCATTCTTCGTGCTTTCGACTGGAATTTAAAGAAATAAAGGTCTCGGCCAAGATTGCTGGTACTGGATTTGCCCGTCGTTTCATACGCTCGAACAGATCTAGAATGGCTACATCAATGTTTCCAATAGTTCTTGGAAAGATCACCAACCCATATAATCACAAGGTAAACATGTCTATCTTTTTTTCCTCATCTGGATGTGCAAGTATGATGTCTCGAATGTTCTCCCATGCAAAGACTGTACTATCTCCTCGAAGTCGGATCAGGCCATTAACCCAACCGTCACTCATCCCGGTAAAGGTTTTGAGCTTCGAAGTGTAATTTTGATTCCTCAAAGGTTTTGCGTAGATCCAATCTTCCTGAACGTTCTTCTGATTAAGTAAGGCGGTGTACTCTTCTACTGTAGGCATCATGTCATGTCCATTGAAGGTGAAGCAGCAAAAGGTAGGATTCCAGAACTGAAAAATAGCTCGGAGTAGGGGCTGGTTGACCCGAACGTATAACAATTGTGCAATGTCGCCATAACTATCATAGAACTTGTCTTGTAGTCTTTGGTCTCATCCTTCCCAGATACTTTGAAGATCCCATAAGTTGTTCTGTTGAAGACTCACGTAGGTGTACCCTGCTACTATGTGCTCGCTCAGTTAACTGTCCCCTTGGGCCTTCTGGTTGACCTCTGACCAATGCTTGAATGACAAGTTAAGCTCTTCTTTCCTAAGACACCTTTTTTCCATGGTGAAAGACTTTCTGATCGGGCAAACCACTTGATCCAGCACCTTTATGTAATGCAAATACAATAATGTATAAAAAACAAAAGCAAAAAATAAAATAAGTCAATACCGGATAGAATTAATAAATACGTAAATGAAAGGACGAATTAAATAAGGTAAACAAACAAAACAACCGTATTTATCCTGTCTAAAACACCTAAGGTTATCCGTATGGCTCTAAATGGGTGGTTTTCTATATATTCTCTACATGCAGTCTTGGTTCTAGGAGGTACCCGAACTGTCCTTGTTGTCCTCTACTAAGAGTAGCAAGGCCCCTGATCATCACCCATTATAGGCTCCTTTCAACCGGGTTCAATTCAGAGGGACCCATTCGCTTATGCCTGCACGAAGGAACGATATCCTTACGAAAGCATAAGGTACTCGAGCCCCGAAGGTACTTGCTAGGCCTACACGGGAGAACGATATCTCCATGAAAGCATTAGCTTTTCCCCCCACTTAAAAAACGGGTTTATATGCCATATTTTAAATGCGTTAAAATAAACGCGCAATTATAACCGAATGTTAATTTAATTAGTCACTTTAATCTGGAACTTCTAATATTATTAAAGCGGTAATTATTTGAAAAGGCTTGACTCTCTTTATTTTGTTAAAAAAACAAAAAATGTCCCCAGCAGAGTCGACATCTGTAGCGATGTTCTTTTCGCTAAAAAACGCAAAGTTTTCGAGGTGTTGGTTGTCTTTGGATATAAAAATGTTTATTACGTGGGGATTTTAAAAATCGCGTTTTATTTAGAAATTGGAGTCGCCACCGGCCACTTAGGTAGGCCAGACACCATAAAACCAGAGATTTGAAAACTATTGGGTTCTGGAGTCGGTTACGGATGGGGAAGGATTAGCACCCCCACTCCGCCCAAAATTGGTACTTTAATAATTATCGCTTTATTAATATTAAACTTTCTGGATTAAAATGATAATTAAATTAAAATTCGGTTATAAGTGCGAGTAAATTTTAAGGGCCCCGTTATCCGAGAGTAAACGCCTAACCACCATCACTAAGCCTGATACTGGCCCCGTTTACGCTCGGATAAAAGGGCACCGCATTGACAAAATATATATCCGTTATGCAAACTTAGTGAGCAATATATACAAAAAACATTCACATGGACATGATATGAAAAACATAAAAAGAAAGTTATAAACTTTAAACAAACATAATATGAAACATGAATATAACGCAGCATACTATAATAAATAGACAAAAATATAAATGTAAATGCAAAAAGATCATATTTCCAAAACTAAACTAATTAATTCTAATGTGCTTGATCACACAAATATATTATATATGACATGCGTGTAACGTAACACTAAACCAACCTAACAACATGCCAATATATAAAAATTTAAAACTTGACTTCTATCATATAACATAGTTTACGTCCGCAAATTAACATGCTATTTAGATATGATAAAACACCACACTAACATGTAACCCAAAAAGGAAGACGAACATAAAATCCATGCTAAGACATGTTATCTATACATAAACTAGACAAGCACCGATCAAATAGGTAAAATATGAGCTAACAAACGGGAATATAAAGGTAAAATGCGATAAACTAAACATATATTATAAAACATGGGAACATGAAATAAAAACATAAGAACACACAATGGGCAAAGCAAACATACTAAAAACATAATCACAAGAGCGCGTACAATAAAACACCAATGAACTTAAAATACAAACAAAATAAAACATACTTAAACATGGTATATTGATGCTATTAATGAAACTGCAAGGGGACTGAAATGAAAAAAACAGAAGCGAAAGGAATAAATAAAACAAAAAACAAAAGCAAATTCAGGGACGTAATTACAAAACCAAGAAAGTCTAAGAGGACTGAACATGTCATTTGACCAAGGGGCAAGCCCAAAGTGCAAACATTCAAAACGCGGAAGGACTCGGGAGGTCATTTCACCATTTAAAAAAGGGATTTCGGTTTATCTGAGGACCAAATTGAAATATTTTCAAAAAGGAAAGGGACTGGGGCTGCTAATTCCCATGCGGCGAGACAGAAACGTAAATCTCAGGAACGCGGGGGGATTTATAACGTTATTTTCCCATTTCTTTTATTTCCCCTCTATAAAATCGATAACCGGCCCCTTTCATTCATTTTTCCCTCATTTTTTTTACCTAAAGAGAGAAAGCTCTCTCTTTTCCCAGAAATGCAACCCACAAACCCTTTAGTCTACGCGGTTCTAGAGGCCAGCGGTGGTCCGGCTACTCCGACCACCACCTTTAACGCCATAACAACAAAAACCCAATCTAGACACCCCTCAAAAGAACAAAAAAAACCTCTACTTTTGGAAAGACCGAACCAAAATACTCCTATTTCGACTCCGCAAAGCCCAGATCCATGACGTGTCGAGACGAAAACAAAAAGAAAACCCCTCTTTGTGGCTCACTCCTCAGAGTTTATCGCCAACGGAGAAGGATTTTTCCTTAGGTAAACTCTATTTTTTATTTTTACTTGTTGTATTTTTTTCATGCATGTATGAGATTCAAAAAAAGAGAGGAGATTACCGATGGAAACTTGTATATATTTTTTTGACTGATAACTTGGTGACTGTCTGTCTTCTTACAACTTTTCATACATTTATCCTACTCTGATTATTTTTGGTAGAAAGTACTATAAAATACATATTTTTAGATCTGAAATGGTACTGACATAGCCCTTTCTTTTTGGTGATTTTTCTGATGTATCTGGCAACCCTGAGCGCGGTGGTTGGAGGCCGGCATGGTGGAGGTATAGGGACAGTGTGGGGGGAGATGTCCTTAGCCAGAGGCGTTCTCGACCGTTGGATCAAATTCAATCCAACGGTTGAGATAAATTGAAGGATAAACGGTTCAGATGAAATCTCGAACGGGGGAACTGCGTCAGATCGTGACACGTGAAGCTCAGCAACTGAGGAGTTCTGACGCGTGGGATGTACGCGCACGTGGGAGATCGAAGAGTCCGCGCGTGGATCAAACGCGTACGTGGCAGTCGAATGGTTTGGGCGTGTAACACACGCGGCCAACTGGATAATCTTCTCTCTTTGATCGTGGTCGTTGGATCAAAATTTGATCCAACGGCTCCTGGTTGGCTGAGCAAAAAGGGAAGCACTAGGGTTAGACATTTTTGGGCTTTCAGATAAAGGATTTGGGTTTGGCCGGTTGGGCCATGTAAACTTAATTTTGGGCTATGTAATTTGGACTTGGACTATAAATAATATTTTTTGTTTATTTTCTTTTTCTTTAATACCTTACATGTTTATAGATTATTATAATAATAATACGTATATACATACACATGCACACACATACATGCAACATACAAACCCACATGCAAACATTGATTATCATAATATACTATATGCATGCATATATAATCACACACATCATGAATATCCACACACATTATAAACAATGCACTCGTAAGGAATGTAAATACATGCGTGACACACCTACACCATATTACTTATTAATACGTATACATACATAGTTTATAATATACATACACACATCACACACACTTTACGTATATTAATAACACCCATGCACATAACAAACATATAGTATAATAATATATTACATGTATACATGCAACGCTAATATACTAATAATTACACTAATATGTATTTACAGACCAGATAAAAATGAGTGATTACAACTATCAGTAAGTGCCTTTTCCATTCTTTCAAATTCGTCCCATTAAGCATGGGTATAGAATTGACATTAGCAGATATTGTGGCAGCAGAAGAACTAGCTGAATATAGAACAAAATAATAATAATAAATAAATAAATAAACATGCTCACACCAATAATTCACAAGTAAACAAATAAATTCAAAATAATGACTAATTCCCCTCAAGATACCAAATACAACATTAATATCAAGTCTTTGGACAGTAATATTAACTGTAAGCGGTACTCTTATTGTAGCAATCAAACATTGACAATAAACTATGTCGAACAACAGGTTAATCTTTGGACTAACGTATTGCACACATAAATTACCTTATAATTGTCACATTTATTACCACATGTGTTATTTGAAATTCAGCCAAATATTAATTTTCCTTTGGGCCAATTAATAAACGCATGAATTACAAAAACGCAAACATCTTGATATTTTAAATAAGTTAATCTACGCAGAAGCGGTCACTTTGGTGACATTGTGTTTTAATTACCCACTAAAATATAAGACATAGCCAAAACATGAATTTATCTGTTTCTAGAGATTTATCTTTATACCTGATGATCAAAACTAAAATTTTGATCCAACCGAATCAAATACTTATTTTAAATAAAAATATATATTTCATAACCTGAGTTCTTATATAAGATTAGTAAACAGGTAAAAGTAATATCATAATTTAAAATCAATCCATATGTATTTACTGTAATTAATAAATTCCCAAAAAAACTTGATTTAGGCACGTATATTCATAATTATGAAAAAATAAATTTTAACCGATTAAAAGAGACATGAGATTAGGCTTATCACAAATTCAACATAAACCAAACTTCATGATGTTCCTAAATTGTCAATTAATTCTCAATGCCCATTATTGACGCAACCAACACAAAAAAAAAAACTTAAGATCCAATTTGTCAATTAGTAATGTCGAAATATTAAACCCTAATACAGCCGAAGTTAAATTCTATATAAAATTAGGGGTATTGGAGATAAAGGTTGCCGCAAAGTAAACAGAAGCATGAAAACAAAATTTTCAATTTCCAGTTTCCAATCTGTCGATTAACGATGCGACCAACGAAAAAACTCAACAAATTCATCCAAAGATCGTAGATTACAGATCCGGAAAAAAATAGCGATGAAAAATTAATAACCCAAAAAAAATATGATCTTAATGATTCGACATAACCTGGCTCTTATACCACTTGTTATAGCAATCAAATATTCATACGAATATAAACCCAAGATCTATATCTATGTCAAATCATTAAGAACAGAGACTGGATTTGCGGAAGCATACCTGAATCCATCGATGGAGATTTTTCAGAGAGTGTTTGATCTTCCAAGATGATAGATTACCTCTTGCCACACAACTCTTAGACGGGGAAAAGAGATGTGCAAGTTAACCTATATCTCTGGGACCACAACCCTTTATATAAACTGAATTAAAACAGTTTATTAATATTTACAACTCTGCCCCTCATTGAGTTATAAATCTGACTTATAGTATCTACACTTTTAATTCCATAACAATTTAATACCTATAACACGTGTAACATAATTGGTCACTTAATTACGTGTTAAACTTTATAATAGTAACGTACATTATACATACGTGCCCACTTTTATTGAATTTTAATCCAACAGTTGATTGATAAATAGTGTTTGTTTACAGGGGGGTTGTTTGTTCTTTGCAGGTTTAATGATAAGGAGGTTCAGAGGGACATGAAACTTGTTCCATATAAGATTGTGAACATGGAAAACCTTATATTCAAGTAAAGGTTAAGGATGGAGAGACCAAGGTCTTCAGTCCAGAGGAAATCAGTGCTATGATTCTGACTAAGACGAAGGAAACAGCCGAAGCTTTCCTCGGGAAGAAAATCAAGGATGCAGTGGTCACCGTTCCTGGTCTGTGCATCATAAGAAACAATGTTCTCAGCTTGAAATGGTTGTGTTTGTCTGATCATTTATTGTGCTCAAATTATCTCTATGTTTTATTTGCAGCTTAGTTCAATGATGCACAGAGGCAGGCCACCAAGGATGCCGGCATTATTGCTGGGCTCAATGTGGCAAGAATTATCAATGAACCAACTGCAGCTGCCATTGCCTATGGTTTGGACAAGAAGGGAGGCGAGAAAAACATTCTTGTTTTTGACCTTGGTGGTGGGACATTCGATGTCAGTATCTTGAAAATTGACAATGGTGTATTCGAGGTTCTTGCCACAAATGGAGACACTCATTTGGGGGGTAAGCACCTTTATTGTTTTCTTATAGGCTTTTAAAAATTGTTTCACTCTGGATATTTGCTCAGAGTCATATTTCTTGCAGGTGAGGATTTTGACCAGAGGGTTATGGAGTACTTTATTAAACTGATCAAGAAAAAGCATGGAAAGGATATCAGCAAGGACAAGAGGGCTAATGGGAAGCTGACGAGGGAAGCAGAGCGTGCCAAAAGAGCTCTCAGCAGTCAGCACCAGGTCCGTGAGGAGATCGAATCACTTTTTGACGGTATCGATTTCTCCGAGCCATTGACCAGGGCTCGTTTCGAGGAGTTGAACAACAACCTGTTTTGAAAGACCATGGGACCTGTGAAGAAGGCAATGGAAGATGCTGGTCTGGAGAAGCGCCAAATCGATGAGATTGTTCTTGTTGGTGGAAGCACTAGAATTCCAAAGGTTCAACAACTACTTAAGGACTACTTTGACGGAAAGGAGCCCAACAAGGGTGTTAACCCAGATGAAGCAGTTGCTTATGGTGCTGCTGTGCAAGGAGGAATCCTGAGTGGAGAGGGTGGTGATGAAACCAAAGGTACATTGCATTTCCCATGCTTATTTTAGCTGATGAATCTGTTCTGATGGAATAAACATTGGCTGACATTTGTGTATAATGTTCTATGCATAGACATTCTTCTCCTTGATGTGGCTCCACTTAGCCTTGGTATTGAGACTGTTGGTGGGGTCATGACAAAGTTGATTCCCAGAAACACAGTTATCCCAACCAAGAAGTCCCAAAGTGTTCACCACTTATCAGGACCAGCAGACCACCGTCTCCATTCAGGTACTTTGTAAAGGCTTGTAATAAAAATTTACAAATGCATGTTGCTAGTAGAATGGTAGAGAATTGGATACACTGAACCTTATCCGATTTGTTATCGATAGGCGTTAGGTCTTTGAAGGCGAGAGGAGTCTCACAAAAGATTGTAGGTTGCTTGGGAATTTTGATCTTACTGGAATTCCTCCTGCTCCAAGGTTGGCTCTCAGTCCCTATCAATTCTCCTTTATAGTATCTGCCAATCTTCATATCACCACAATTATTAACCTACTGTTTTGACAACTAACTGTGCAGGGGAACCCCTCAAATCGAAGTTACGTTCAAAGTCGATGCAAATGGTATCTTAAATGTCAAGGCAGAAGAGAAGGGTGCACGTATATCGCAAAAGATTACTATCACCAATGATAAGGGTCGTCTGAGCCAGGAGGAGATTGATAGAATGGTTCGTGAGGCAGAAGAATTCGCAGAGGAGGATAAGAAGGTGAAGGAAAGGGTCGATGCTCGCAACAGCCTGGAGACGTATGTGTACAACATGAAAAACCAAATTAGTGACAAGGATAAACTTGCCGACAAGCTCGAATCCGATGAGAAGGAGAAAGTCGAAGTAGCCGTGAAGGAGGCCCTTGAGTGGCTTGATGACAACCAGAGCTCCGAGAAGGAAGACTATGAGGAGAAGCTCAAGGAGGTTGAGGCGGTCTGCAATCCCATCATCACGGCTGTTTACAAAAGGTCGGGTGGAGCCTCGACGAAAGAGGAGGATTCACGTGATGAACTCTAAAATTCTCTAACAATGTTTTAACTGTTTGTGGTGAACAAGCAAGGGTGAGGAAGATGAGAGCGTAGTGTAGTTAAGGCGAGGATACTGTAATTTTTTCTTATGGTATATTCCCCTATTCGATTGTCTTTTTTTTTGGGTAAATAAGAAAGTTGATGCAGATGAAGGAATGGTTTGAGATGTGCTTGAAAGATAGGCCAATGCAAGATTATTGTGGAAATGAACTACCTTAAGGTAGTCTGACTGTTGAAAGGCATTGACAGGGACACATTAAATTGTTTCTTCGGCATCAACAGGATTATAGGAGGTCTCAATAAACCATGTGTTTCATGAAGGCAATCAAGTGTAAAAGTTGATTAAATTTTTATTATACCAAATTTGATTAACTGACAGGTCATCTACTCTTAAACTTTTAAGATAATGAACCTTCTTATTTTTTTAAGATGGGTGATTATTTTATAATTTTTCATATCGGTGACTCTAAAAAAGTATCTTCTAGCTAGGGACTATTTATATAGTTTAACCTTTAAGTTAATATAGTTTTGATCAATGTCTTTGACTTTATACTGTCATTTTTGTATCCTTATTAAATATTTAAATTTATATTAAAATAAACTTTAAAATATAAATCTTTACGTTTATATTGTAAAATAAACTTTAAATATTTAATTTTTATCCTAGGGTTGGGGTTTCAGCCGAAGGAGAAAAGTATGTGGGCCGTTGAGCTCCGATGTATTTTTAAACACCCATAGTTGTCGGTCTCTCACTACATTTCCTTGAATGTTTTCATTCTTCTGCATCAACAGAAATAACCATGTAGATTGAAGAGTGGATGCTGACTTTGTTTTTCTCTCGATTCTTTTCAGCGGATTTCCTTGCTTTTTCCGTCATGAGATGATTGATGTTTCTTTTTGTTTGTAGTGGTCTTTCCCTGTTTGCTGTTATTATTATTTTGTGTTCTTGTCTATTTCTTTATGTTTGTATGTTTGTGTCTTTCGTTTTTTTGTTTTGTTTTGTTTTTGTGTATCTGTTGATTTTCTTCTCCTTTTCATGTCTCTTTTTTTTTTTTTCTGTGTGTATGTGATGTTCTTTGTTTCAATAAAAGTCAGCTTTATTAAAAGAAAGAAGAAGAAAAGAATAATGGTTATTTTTACGCATACAAATCATTTCATGATTCCGATTCACAGTTTCAACTTTAATATAAATAATTACAAGTTTTGTTGTTTTCCCCTTTATACCAAATCATGCTAATTTTATTCGAAATTCTGCACTCACTATTTTTTGAAAAAACCCACACCATCATGTGAGAGCAATTAGTTTTTTTTTTTGCCACTTGCAAGCCACCACTAACATCAATTCTCATTACTTCTATTTTTTTCATTGTCAAAAGCAATTAACAGTGTCACTAATTAAACTCAAGAATTTGCATTTGATTAGCTTATAATTAATAATAAACTCGAAAGTAAATAAGACTACGGGTATAAATTTCATAAGGGTATTGTTTGTGTATCATTTTGATGTAACTTTAATTCCTTTTAAAATCTTGATTAATCAGAATATTATAAAAAAGAATATAAGGTAAAAAATGTACAAAATTCCATGTCTAAAAGACAACGAATATTTATTATCCCTCTAGTTATAGAAGAAATAGGTTAGGTTATGGATTATTAATCAATATTCCATGGCAAAAAAGGAAAATGAAACAAAGATTGAGGAGGCGTTCTTGTTGTACAAAATTTTAGTGGTGTCATTCCATGTGGGTCATAAATTCTACTATACAACTTTCACTTTCAAAATACATATGTCAGCGTGTAGTTTACAGAATGTAATATTACAATTAAAAATAAAATTACGAAATATAAGATTATAAAATAGGATCTTGTAGAATCTTACATTATCTTGTTTTGGTTAATTTAGTTGGATGATGTTTGATCAATGAATGTAAGATCACCTAAAATTATATTATTATACTGAATTATCCTTATTTTGAACTTTATTTTTTGAAATATACTAGATTATATTCAAAGTGATAGGATTACAAAGGTATCACACCACAAACACTGAAAGTTCAATATATAAAAATAAATACAATAAAATTCTAAGGGTATAAAAGACATTAAAATATAAAATCTATCACTTTCAGAAGGAGTTGAATAAACTTCTAAATGAAATCCAGCAAACAACTACTTTGACCAGAGTACTCTATGAAGAAAGCAAATTCTTCCGCTACTTGTTCTTGGCATATCGGCACAACTACAATAGGAATCATAAGCATATACAGATCGGCCTCCTTCGCTGACAAAAACGCTCGTTGATACTCGTCAATTGAATGATAAACTATAAAAAATAGACTATAACTGTTATAAAAGCAGACGAAGGAACAAACATAAAAACAGATGAAAAGACTATCATAAAAGCAGATGTGATATGAAACTGACAAAGTAAAAAAAGAAACCAAAAAAATTGAAAATAAAGTATTCATCGGTAAAGATGAATTTTATTTATATACAAAATCAGTAAAACGGCCAAAGACCGATGTCGGCGAAAAATACAACGAAGAAGAAGAATTTTGAAGAACTTGAAAAATTTATTGTAACCGTTGCAGAGCAAATTGGAAGAGTGAGTTTTGATATTTTAAACTTTATTTTACAATAAAATTAGTTCATTTAATATTTTGATGTATTTATTTTATAACAATAAATATATAATGTTTCAAGAGTATATAATATAATTTATTATAATTATAAAAATAAAATAAATGTATTAGTCCCCAACATAAAATTATTTAAATGCACATATGTATTTAAGGTATTTTCATATGTAAAAAACCTGACATGTTAATATTATATTATTAAATAATTTTTATGTATTTAAGGACGTGTTTATTTTCTAGAAAATGAATTTCGAAAATTTCTTTCCGGGAAATGAGAAGGTTTTCCTGAAAAGTAGAGATTTTTATATTTAGATAGTTCGGTGTAAAATTTTTCCATTGTCTGGTCATTTTCGGAACAATAACCATTTTTTTTTCATTTTAAACAATGGTATTAATATAAATATTGATAGGGATGACAATTTAATCCGAATTCGATTCGATCCGAAGGAAAAAATTTGATTCAAATCCGATTAGAAAAAGTCCGAATCCGAAAAAAGAGTCTGAGTCCTAATAGGAGGCGGATCGGATATGGATACCATCATGATCCGACTCGAATCCGATCCAAATTCATGTCCGGTCGAAATCCGATCCGAATCCGATCCATATCCGAGTTCGAATCAAAATATTTATAACTTTTAATTCTTTAAATATTAACATTAAAATAATAAGACAATATATATAAAGTAAAAAAGTTAACCTAAATACATTAAAAGAAACATAAATATATATTAGGTAACTTGGAATAATAGTAAAAACAAAATTAACTTACATATATATCCATATTAAGAGTGATAATAAAAATAAATGTATTAAAAATGCAAGTTAAATAATAATAATAATATTTACTATCATTTATATCTATGAACTAAACTTAAAATAGTATAATATATCTACGTATATCATATGCAATTATGCATATATACATAAATATGAAAAAAGCAATAAATGTAAGATAAAGTCATAGACAAACAAACAAGAAAATAAATAATATGGAGAGATAAATAAATGTAAAAATCAATGAATTACTGAAAATTAAAGAAATCAGTGAATAAAATAGCAAATGATGTGAAATTGCAAGATAAAGTTAAGATATATTAGGCTAAAATTATAAATTAAAATAGGAAGCAAATTAAAAGCATAAATAATAAACACAAAAATTTAAATGTAGTCAACAAACAAGGGACGGAAATGAATAAATACAGAATTAAATGGCATAAATTAAAAACTCAATAAATTAAATACACAAAATTATGGAATGATTTGCATTAAAATAAAAATATTAGAGGGCTGAAACACAATATACCCTAAAGACGCTAAAATTTATATATCTACCCCTCGAATTCGGGTCGACACTAGGGATGACAATTTAATTCGAATCCGATCTAAAAAATCTGATCCAAAATCCGATTAAAAAATTTGAATCTAAATCCAAAAAAATATCCTAGTTCGATTGTAATCAGATTTGGACTTGGGTCTGATCCATTGCCATCCCTAAATATTGAAATGCTAATATTTGAAATAATTTAAAATTAATATTTAATAATAAATTTGGTACTAACATATTATATTAATATTAAATATATAATTAATAAAAATATTAAATATATAAAATAATAGTATTCTTTAATTAAAAGATAAAATTATCATTTGAAAATTATTGAAATAACTACTAAATGGAGTGTTTTTATCAATATAGTAATTATTAAAACATTGTCTTTTACAATTTTTTAAATAGAAAAATTAAGTTGTATGCTTTTTATATTCTTCATGTTCGTTTTATAATCTATATTCAAGGTTTATGGCTCCACCTTCCAACAATGTCGTCTTTATGATTTGAAATTTTGTCTTCCTTTGTAGTACAAATATTATTTACTATTAAACTAATAATTTATATTCTATAATATTAAAAGTAGATGAGCATGTTTATTATCTCTAAAATATTATAATAATGAGTAAATATTATTTATATCAATATTGTTATTATTAAATTATCTTTTTTAGAATTTTAAATATAAATATCAAGAATAATATTTTTGAAAGCATTGAATAATAATAATAATATAATATTAAAGAATATTTTAATAAAAACAAAAAATAATATTAAAATATGAGTCAATGTCTATTAATATATTAATCTTTATTTTTTGAAGACAAAATAAGAATACTATATCACATATTATTAAAATAAGAATACAAAATATAGATATGAATTTTTAACCATATTAAAATGATTGTATATTAATATATTAATATTTATTTTTTTTGAAGACATTGTATTAAACTATACATTCATGGAATAAAATTTATGTCCGTGCTCTTTCTTTGCCTTAATACAAAAAATTTAAATTTGAGCTCTAACCTTAAATTCTAAATTATAAATATTAAACCTTAAATCTTAAAAATATATCATTCCTCTAATTTTCTAAACTCTAACGTTAAACCTTAACCATAATCCTTAAACTTAATTTTTAATGTGAGGTATGAACAAGACACCAAAAAAAGACATGATTTTTATTCCATTCAACGAAAACTTTAAAATGGTCCAAATGGTAAGTAACTTTGTATCATTTAAGCAGGTCTTGAGTTTGAGATTTTGTACATATAAAAAATTTCTGCTAAAAGACTTATCAACTAAAATTAAGTGTGCAACCCGAAGGAAAAGGATGAAGAAGAAAACTTTAGAATAAAGACCTACAACTTTATGGATGGTCGCACGATCCAACCATGGACACCTGTGCACGCATATATCATTTTTATTGTTTTTCCTTTGCACTTTTGTCCAATCGCCCAATTTAGGTGAAAAAAGAGAGATGGACGTTGGTTCATTCATTCAGTCCTAAACGACCACACTTGTCGGAGATGAGAGAATATATTGAGGTGCAAAGTCAAGGCTAGCCGATCGCCATTGATATTGGGAATGCCTTCTTTTCTTGACAAGGACTTGCTTCTTTTCGCCACTCCTCCATGTCTAATGCTCTAATCTCACCATTTGTCAAACTCACAACCTCCATCATTACCATCGACCAACATTCCATTCCTCCAACGTATTCGGTCGTGTTTTTTCAAGATACAAAACCTTGGAGATCAGTTGGATTGGATCCAGTTAGAACCAAAAATATATTCATACGAATATAAACCCAATATCTATACATGTCAAATCATTAAGAATAAAAACTAAATTTGCGGAAGCGTACTTAAATCCATCGATGGAGATTTTTCAGAGAGGTTTTGATATTCCAAGATAATAGATTACCTCTTGCCACACAACTCTCAGACGGGAAAAATAGATATGCAAGTTAACTTATATCTCGGATACCACTACCCTTTATATAAATTGAATTAAAACAATTTATTAATATTTACAACTCTGTCCCTCATTGAGTTATAAATTTAACTTATGGTATCTACACTTTTAATTTCATGACAATTTAGTACCTATAACACGTGTAACATAAGTAGTCACTTAATTACGTGTTAAACTTTATAATAGCAACGTACATTATACATATATGCCAACTATTATTAAATTTTAATCCACCAGATCCATCTTCCCCCTTCTTTTTCTTTATGGAATAAATTCCCTAATCAATACAAAAACGTGCACAGTGCAGAAATATGTTGATGCAATATTAATAATATTGCAGCTGTCTTTTTGTATTAGCATTTGGCCTTTCATGTTTTTATATTCACATTGTCACGTTATTATGGTGAATGTCAGTAGACCATGCAAACTAAATGCATGTTCAGTTAGAACTCAATAACTAATTTCAATAAAAATATATATATATATTATTTATCTTAAGAGATTTATATTCAAATAACTTTGTTTGTAATATGTGTGCGTCATTGGAGAGCGTCTCCTATATCCTTAATATCTCCGTCTCTATGTCCAATGATTAGATTCTTACCATGACCCCACGTGTAGTTGACGCTGTTTACAGTCCACATTAATTGTAATAATATATAGGTCTTATATACATTTGGATATCTTACCATATATGATGAGGTAATTAATTAATACCATGAATCAGAAAAATAATTGAATTTCCTTACAGGCTACAGTATAAATGAGCTGCATCATTATGAGAAGGCATTTGTGCCAAAATGTTAGTATTTGCCTTTTAACATCCTTGGGGTTGCTCAAATTATCAAACCCCTCACATTATTCAAACCTCATCTTATTAATCGAATTAAAACTTGATTGACGCGTTGAAACTAGTTTTTTTTTCTTGCCCTCAGATCCATAGGGTTGACATAAATTCAGTGGAAATATGACATTGGCTACCTAAATTAAACCATTATATGCAAAATAATATATCCGAAGAAAATCACTGGTTTTGAGAATCTTAAATTCAGTCGCATCAAAACCCATCTGTAATTAATCAAAAAGCCTTCTTTCTTTTGATTCGTGAGGAAACTTTTTCAAAGCGTTCTATGAGAGACATATAACCCACTACATGTGATGCAACTGATCATCGTTTTTTTATATACAAATATCGATACTTTATTTATTAATTGATTAATTTCAATTTATTATTGTAGAAATTTAGTATAAAAATGATTTTTTTGTTTTAATTATTTTATTTATAATATTAAAATTGAAACTCTAATTTTATTAAAAAATTTCTTTCTTTTTTTATAAGCGTTCTTTTTAAAAATTTTTTGTAACTATGACGACGGCATCAATCTTGTGCTAATTGATGACTGCATGTAATTTTTTTTTTATTTTTAGTTTTTAATAAAAATTCTCTTTGTCTTGGATTTCTCCTTTTCTTACATCTTTTTGTATTTTTTCATTATCTTTGTGACACGATTTTCTTTTTTTTTGTGGCATAGTTCTCATCTACCTTTTTTGTGGTAATTTTGCGTTCGTATAGCTATCATCACGGCACACATCCTTGATCAGGGAAGGTCGGTGGTCTAGCATGGTAAGATCTCATTTTGTGATAATTTGCTAACGTAATCGTCTCTCCTACATCACTATACGAACGTCTAGTTGGATAAAGACAAAAAGATTTTAATCATGGTTATTAGGTTTCTAAGGAAATTGAAGGTCATGTTCAATGGAATATTCTTGTCTTTTTTCACACCCTTTTAGTTTTCATGTTTTATTTTCTTTCCGTACAAGTTTTTGGAGGACATTTCAACTTTCTCCTTACATTTGGGGTGTGTTTTATTATATACTACTTATGTCTTAATAAAGTTGTCACTTTTGTATTTTACAATTGTATCACTTAAATTGTCACTTTGAAAAATTTAACAACTTTTATAATACGTATTTATTTTTCTACCTTTTTTAAGTTTTTCAAAAAAGCAAAAGTTGTTCAAAAAAGCAAAAGTTGTTCAGAAAAACAAAAACAAAAGTTTACATTCTAAAGGCAAACTTGTCAAATAAATCATTTTACATCACACATCTATATAAACTTTCTCTTCCTAAAACTCCGTGCAAAGTCAACATGTGACAAAAAAAATTGAGAAATTATATCATAGACATGTCCCGCCACATTATCCATGGTCCCAACCAATAAAAAAACATTCATTTCATTATTTTTTTTTCATTCCATCTTTTTACCAAGTGAATATTCACATGGTAAAAACTGTTTTTAAATTTGATTTACAATAGATATGAGTGAAGATTCATTTGGTAAAAAGATAACATGGAAAAATTAATGAAATGGATACTTTTTATTGATTGAGATCATGAATGACGTGGCGGTACGAACCTATGATATAATTTCTCGGACGGAAGAAATACTTTGCTACTTTAAATGAAATCCGACTATTGTTTAAAAAAACTTTACTTTAAGAATCCAACGTCTCGTCCTATAAGACTAATCTAACCGATAATTGATATAAACCACCTGTTCTAGATACCTTGCCAAAGCACTTAAAACTCCGCCCCACTCCCCAGTGGTAGTCCCACCGCATTGAACAACCATTATTACTCATTCTCCACTCTATATATATGCTTCCACAAAACTCAGAGACGTCTCATCCGCATTTATTCTACGTTGAAAACCTCTATATAAAACGTAGGCTTGCCTTCTCTCTCGATTATTCCTCCGGCCTCTTCAACTCACGATCATGGTCTCCCACCTGGTCAACACTGTCCGAAATGTAGTTGGGATCACCGGTATGTTGGTTGGTTCATGTGTGTGTTTATATGTGTATTCATATCAGAACTTCAAAAATGAAGTAATATGGGTTATTCTTGTTCTTTACAGGGAACGTCATCGCACTCTTCCTCTTCTTGTCTCCCGGGTAAGTTTTTTCTTTGGGCTTTAGCATAATCTTTTCATTGTACGGTCCTTTTTTTTCTTCATCCCGAAAATGAAGAGAAGAAAAGACTAACAGTCATTGTTTATAGGTTTAAATCCAAGAAAACTAAGATTTTAAAATAATGTAACCATATAATTTGTATTTAATGGGATCCAATTTGATAGGTTGGATTTTTTTATGAAATTCGATTTTGGGTATAATCAGGGACGAACCTAGGATTTCATGTAAGGGGTACAAATCATCAAGAAGCTATATTAGAAATGTAGGGGTGCAAAATTACAAGAGTTTAGGGGGTGTAGAATTAGATTATCAATATAAAATATAATATATATATAATATAAGAGAACTTAAAATTTTTAGGGGGTGCAGCTGTCCCCTAGCACCCCTAAGTCCGTCCTTGGGTATGATGTTTCAAGCGTGGTCTTGTCGAGTTTGGGTAAAGAGAGAATAAATTCTATCCAATTACAAAAAGGGTCCTTTATATTTTTTATATTTTCAGTTAGTTTCTGATAAAAATCTCTCACACACATATATGAGGTAGAACTTTCATATAGTACGTTAAACCTTTTAGTTTTACACTAATTTAGGACCATTGGATGTGTATAAATTAATGGTTGAGATTAAAAGTTAAAAATGCATAAATTTTTAAGGGAAAAAAGAGAAGGATTTAATCATAGCCTTTAATTTATGCGCATCCAATGATCCGAAATTAATATAAGACTTTATAAGTTAAACATAGTGTAAGTGGATCTTAACTCTATACATATATAAATACATACAATGACGAGACTATTTGAACCCATCTTCACTTAGAAATAAGAGGATATCACAGGCTTAGCATGCTCGAAACTATATCCAGCAACCATATGCGGAACATATTGTGGACTAGGGTCATGTCCCTTAAATTTTGGAAAATTATCGTTTGGTCCTTTAAGATTTTAAAATTCATCATTATACCCTCAAATATTTGAAAATTTTCAGTTAAGTTTTAAAAATTCAAAAAAATCTAGCTAAATATATATCTACGTATTTATATATTAAAAAACACCATGACAAAATTCACTGTTGATATTTTGTGTTGTAATGTACATATATAAGATCCCTTTAAAAAATTCTCTATAGTTAGTTGGCCTCCCAAAGTTGAACCCTAATGCATGCCATTAATAATAACGATATCAATCAAATTAAGATTCAATTAGCTAATTTTTTTTCAAAAATTATGACGTATAGAAATTATATTTTTGTATTATGTATATTATTTTTCTTGTCTTATGAAAAGATAAAAAAATAAACCCAAAGTATTAAACTGATTATTTGGCAAAAAAAAGCTAATTAATATTGTATTGTTCCAATTAATCAGTCGATCAATTTTAATCAGTGGGCCTTGTATATTGATGTTAGTTACAATGGGTTAAATGAATTTTCTTTTAATTAATGTGATTTAGTTCCCTCCATTATTTTAATCGTCTTTTTGCCTAATGCTACATCAAATTATTGCAGGCCAACTTTTATTCGAATCTGGAAGAAAGGTTCAGTCGAGCAGTTCTCCCCAGTCCCGTACCTAGCAACCTTAATAAATTGCATGGTTTGGGTGCTATACGGGCTGCCAATGGTGCACCCCAACAGCACCCTTGTTGTGACCATCAATGGCGCAGGGACTGCCATTGAGGTCGTCTTTCTAACCCTCTTCCTCGTCTTCTGTCACGACAAGAAGAAGCGACTTGTGGTGCTGCTAATTGTCATCGTTGAGCTCGTTATAATGGCCGCCATCGCCACCGCCATCCTTACCGTAGTTCACTCCACTCAACGCCGATCAATGATCGTTGGGATTATAGCCATTTTGTTCAATGTCGTGATGTATGCTGCGCCATTATCCGTCATGGTAAGTATCATAGAATTTAGTTACCCTAGAAGCAGGACAGATCCTTATGGGAGCAGATGAGTTATGGCATCTTAATTTTTTTTTTTTGAAAATTTCAGTTAAGTTTTATTTTTTTTTAAAAAAATTAATTTAAACTTTAAAATTTTAAAATTAAAAGTACTCCTTTAAATTATATTGTCAAGATTCGCCGCAGCCTACAAGGCAGGAGAGTGTAACAGAAGGTATCGTTTAAATTACCTAATAAAACAAATGCATGCGCATGCATTTATTTTACTAATGAATTTGGATGGACCATAACACACCTAATTCGATAAAAAAAAATTATTTTCCATCAACATTTCTATATGATGGTGAGATAAAATTTGCATTATTTTGCTGGGTTGGATATTCTTATAGTAATTATATAATTAGAAGAATATTGTTATTGTTGTTAGAGGTAAGTATTCGATTGAGTCAAGTTAAAAAAATTTGAGTTAGTCAAGTTGATGGGTCCTATTTTATAATTTAAACTTTATTTAAAAAAATCGAGTCGAGTTTATGAAATTCGAGACGAATCGAGTCGAGTCGAATTGTTCGAGTTTTGTTCAAATTTATAAATATTTATAATGTTATGGTATTGATTGATTCCAATTTAATCGATTTTATATAACCATATATAATATACGTATGTATTTCTTCATATTCATTTCACAAGTGTGAGTAAGATTTTTATGTTATTGAATAAATTAATTACCATTTAAAATTATATAATATATTTATAATATTAGTTTTTTAAAATGGATTTTGAGGGGAAAATATGAGGAATTAATGTAAAGAAATAGCTTACAAAGAGTTGTAGTTAGAAGACTAATTTGAATAAAATACAAAGTTGAGAGTCTAAATTACAAAAAGAGTAAATTTGTTTTAAAAAAGTAGAATTGAAGTTACATAGGTATTCTAGTTATTCGAGCCGAGTTAAATTTTGAGTCGAGTTGAGTTTATAAAATTTAAATCGAATCAAAAAAATCAATTTTTTCGAGTTAAATTTTGCATGATGGTGCAGAAACTGGTGATTACGACAAAAAGTGTGGAGTATATGCCATTTTTCCTCTCACTGGCTTCCTTCCTCAACTGTGTTGCTTGGACTACTTACGCTTTCCTCCCTTTTGACCCTTTTATTGCTGTAAGTTGTGCTTTCTGTTTTTACCATAATTTAACCTAAAAATGAACTTGGTTATAGCCAATAACAAAATTGTTGTGTTTCAGATCCCAAATGGAGTGGGGACAATGTTTAGTTTAGCCCAGCTGTTGTTATACGCTACATATTACAAGTCCACAAAGAGAATAATAGCTGCAAGGAAAGAGACGAAGATGGAGATGCATGTCTCGCTGTCGGACGTGGCCATCGCCAACGGCCAGATTGGTCCCAAGAAGACCGCCGGAGCAGCACCTTAAGAGACCCAAACCATCCATTCCCGGTATAATTATATATCCAACTATAATTTGTTTCAGTTTTCAACAGGGATTTATATTGCAGTTGCGACCGTGTTTTCGGTCGAAGTGCCTTATTGTGGTTGCAGATATAACGGATGTTATTACAGTCGTAGACAGTTATTTTTTTGCAATTGTTACCGTTATATAACAGACAACTATTTGAACCTCACGTTTTCAACATCGAGTCCTTTCGACTTCTCAATCCATGTTTGACTCATGTTTTTGAATCTATGGTATGAGATATTTAGGGCCGTTCCTGGGATTTTAGTGGCCCTAGGGCGAACTTAAAAATTAGGCCCTAAATTAGGGATTTAAATTGCAGTTGCGATCGTATATTCGGTCATGTTGCGTTTATCACGGTTGCAGACATAACGAATGTTATTTCTATCACTGCGGGTATTGCAGTTGTGAAAATTTTTAATAACAAATGCTATTGTGGACATAAGGTTGTAGATATTGTGGTTTTGGATGATGTCTCTACCGTTATATAACGATCTCTGTTGCGGTTACATACCCCTATTTAAATACATGTCTATAATATCAAGTATTGAAAAAAATAATTTTAAGAGTACATCTATAATAATAAGTATTGAAAAAAAAATTAAAAGTATGCTCATAATAATAAATAGTGGAAAAAATAGATCCCCTAATAAGAAGTATTAAAAATTTAATTTTAATATTTGTTATTACGAGCATACTCTTAAAAATTGAATTATTTTTAATACTTATTATTAGGGACCCAATTTCCCCCAATATTTATTAATATGAGCATACTCTTACGATTTAACTTTTTAATATTTGTTATTAGGACCCTCAAAACTTATCCAGATGTATATATATGTTCATTATTAAATTTTTTTTATTCACTCGTAAAAGCTAAAAACAACACTTTTAATTTTTTTAAGCGTGAACCCTGAATAGGGTTGGGACCCTGGACGGGCACCCCTATTGCCCGGGCACAAGGACAGCATGGGGATATTGAGAACAAAGCTTTCTTCATTTAATGGAATGATTTTTTTTTTAAAGAAAATGATTAGAAAATATATACGCCATGATCTGTATCTGGTTTTCCTTCGGAGCTTTACATTTGCTAGCAATCAAGTGCATGCAGCAGGGCTTCTACCAAGGCTTCTAGAACCGGACTGGTCAGGCCCCCAATTCCTATCCAACAGCTGGTTTAATCGATTTGCTTTAATTTAATATTATATTAATATAAAAGAGAATAGCTGCTAAGTATAATATTAAATTAAAGCATCTATATCGGGGCGTATGTTAGCAGCTATTCTAATTAGCACGTGCCCCATTTTCTAATTAGCATCTATATCGGTGTTAAGTATAAAATCCATCTATTAATTATTAAAAAAAATTACGGTCCTGATCCGGTGGATGGAACGTTAGTTAACCATCCTCAAATAGGCTACAAAAAAGATATTTTCTGCTCTTGGTCATCGGTCAAATTGATTTTTCGGCGGCTCCACCATTTTTCAGTTCGTGGCTCAAAAATGATCTAAACCGGTTCACAGTTCTATCGTTTTTACCTATAATTGGACCATTCTTGGCTCGATCCGCCGGTCACTACAATTCCGAATGCAATGTCTTATACCGTTAGCTTATTATGGTTATCGTTAGGGTGAACAAAACTCAGTTCATTAAAAAAAATATTTTTTTCGATTTGACGTGAAATAACTTAAATAATAATTTTATATATTTAAGTCAAATTTTTTAAACAAATTAATTTAATTAGTTTTCTTTATTGTGCAATAGTTATCAATTTAATGAGTAAATTGATTGTTTTAATTAACAAATAAAATTTTATATAATATTTGAAACAAACAAAGATAATACGAACACAATATGAATATATAATTTCATTATAAATTGAATCACTATAACATAAGTTGGATCGAAACATAACATGAACAGAAAAATCTATAAATTGAACCAGTCTATTACAAACTATTCAAATATTGGATAAATTAAAACACAACACAAATTAAATACGAAAAAATTGAAACACAACATTATTAAATTGACGTTTTTTTTTCTTTTGAAAGTTAAAATTAACGTATTTTAATCATTATAAAAAATAATTATTAAAGGATAAATTTTAGATATTCATAATTTTCAACATGTTAAAAAAAAGTAAACTTTTGATAGACACTATAAAAAAACAAATCCTAATTCCTAACCCTAAACTCTAAAAACTAAACCCTAAACCATATACCTAAAATTCTAAATACTAATCTTATATTTTAAACTCTAAAAACTAAACCCTTAAACTAAGCCCCTAACCCCTACAATTAAAAAGCTTGTGTAAACTAAATTTACAGTTTTTTCCTTAAAAATTAACATTACTTTTCTTACCTATTAAATTCGTTCTTCATTAGCTACTAGATTTAGAGAGAAATTGTCATGTATTAAGAATGAAATAGATTACCAAGTTACAATTAAACCACCTATCGTAAAAGATCAAACAGAAGTTTCTTACAATTGAGAAGACTCTTGGAACCAAAATCTGCACTTTTACCCTCCTATAATTCTAGAAGTAAGAATTACACCAATAATATATCTACAACCTAATTATAACTCACCAGTGCTCTCACAAGAACTTCCTAGATTGGCCATGGCATCATGAACAGACAATCTAATGATACTGCTACCTGATGATCTTGAAACATCTGCACATTCTTGAAGATCGGCATCGCAAGCTATCAAAACCCATTCATTATCATCGTCCAAGTATTTGATATCAAAGGTACCCACCTCTAGCTTCAGCCTCTTGGCTACTTCCTCTTTTAATTCCACAATACCGGAGCTCAAGGAGATCCGGAATCTAATTATATCTTCTCTGTAAGTAGCTTTAATGGTCACGTTCTTCGTTTCCTGTCTAGCTGTTACATTGGGTGTTGGCTGATTAAAGGTAGCCATGGCTTGCTTAAGACCCAGATCAGAACATGGAGGCGGCGTCCAACTAGATTCTGGAAATCGCTCATTAACACCAATATCTGCTGCTGAAGGACAAAGGTTTCTCAAGTCTTTTGAACTTCCAGCATCTTCCAGTAGCATACCTCCAAAAGGCTCTTCAGGTTCTGCTGTCACAAGAGCTTTAGGCATTGAGAATGTGGCTGATATA